>CM064560.1:6712057-6944088 GCA_032716605.1 Paralithodes platypus
TGTGTTACTTTCATATTTTTGCAATTATTCTCTTTATATTATATGTATTCATTGTCGATAGTATCATTGCTTACTTTTGCCGATTTCCTTAGTTTATTTGTGCTATAAATGTAGGTTATTGTAGGGTAGTTATTGATAGGGGTCACTTGAGGCATGCTATGCTTACAGGTACCTACCCGATAGCACTATCGTTAGTGAGTGCTGTACTGTATTTTATATATTATTTTGTAATAGTATAGATATCTTATCAATATTTGTATTTTTTACTATAATGTCTTGTCATGTTGCAAATTTGATTTTAAATAATATTTTGACATTTAACATGTAGGTTCTTTATTCATGCAGAGTTTAGTAAAATTTGCCAGAACGTCACGGACTTCCCAAACTTGACTACTTCCTTTAACGTGACGATAGTGCGTTGTTATATGTGCGATTGGTTTGCTTGGGAAACAGATTAACTTGCTCATGTAGTGATGTACACCCTATGGGGTGGATTGTGTTCTTTTATTTAATAATTTTCATTT
Organism: Paralithodes platypus; assembly: GCA_032716605.1. Taxonomy (NCBI): domain Eukaryota; kingdom Metazoa; phylum Arthropoda; class Malacostraca; order Decapoda; family Lithodidae; genus Paralithodes; species Paralithodes platypus. Next base: position 6,712,582 of record CM064560.1, read on the forward strand.
TAGTAAGCGTTGTTTCCACATAGCGATTTTGATAATTTAATTTGACTTTATATTGTCCTTGTCCCAATTTTGGTTTGTTTAGTTTGCAAGTTTTACATTTTAATTTTACTGTGTTCGTCCAAGTTTTGGTTTGTTTATTTTGTAAGTTTTACATTATATTGTAATATATACTGTATATGATTTGGGTACATATATTTGGCATAACTTAGTAACATATAATTACCATATAATAAAGTTGAATTATTTTATAGCAATAGTGGTGACGGGTACTGTCCCATTGTCTCCATTTAAGGGGACCGACCTGCTTTTTTTTCTGGGTAGTAGCCATTCGACCCCATTCAGCCTATTGTTTTAAGACGTTTATCCTCATCCAGGTATCGATTTTCACCTGGCGATCGATAGCGAGCCAGCATATTTTGGATTATGTTTTAGACAGCTCGATAAAATTTGTAAATTTTTCAGTAGAAAATGTCTCCGTCGAAGCCAGGTTTCTCCATACAATGATGGCTCGCTGTCGCTAGTCAGTAAGAAATCGATACCTGAAAGGGGAGAAACGTCTTTATAAAGTAGGCTTAATGGGGCCGAATGGATAAAACCCAGAGAGAAAAACCATGTCGGTCCCTTAGCTAATGACATGGTGAACATCCCACTATAAAGGACCTACCTATCCATAAGCAGGTGCCTGGTGTTGTTGGTGGATGCTATCAACAAAATACTGTGGGATGCCCATCTGGAGAAGTGTGGCCGGGGGTTGGGAGTTTAAGTCGGGGGCGTAGTGACACAGGGCGCCCCAACAGATGTCCACCAATTTACCCACCTGCAGCCAAACCTTTGTGACACGTGACGACCGCACGTTTGACTTCAGGTCCTTCACGCCCCCGAAGATGTACATGCACCCAGACTGTACAGTTGGGGAAATAAAGTAGGGTGTCAAATGAAAGCAGAGTCCTTTCTTTTAAGTCGGTATAATGATATTTTTTCACCAACCAACTTTACTTCTAAACTAAATTAATGAAATCAACAAATACATGTGGCACTATAAGAACTCTAACCTAGGACACTCACGCCGAAATTCCGCGCACTTATGCATTACGCTATCATATACTGTATATTGTCCTGTATATGCAAAGATAAAATTGTGGTTCATGGTTCAAATAATGTCTTTGGAAGTGATAAGATGGCCAAAACAAAGATATTTCAGGTTCATGGATGTTGGTTGAGAGACTCAGGCCAAGAGTGAGAGCAGTGGAAATGAATTACTTAAGGAGTGCGTGCGGAGTTACATGGAGGGATAGACAGACTAATGAGGAAGTAAAAAGGAGGTGTGGTGTGGAGGTAGATGTGCTGGAAAGTGTGAAAAGGAACAACTTGAGATGGTTCGGCCATATGGAACGTATGGAAAGCGAGAGAATGACTAAGAGGGTGTACGAGAGCGAGGTGGAGGGACAGAGAGGGAGAGGTAGACCGAATGAGAGGTGGAAGGATGGAGTGAGGAAGTACATGAACGAAGGCGGTGCTGGTTGGAGGGAGGGGCGTCGACTGACTGGGGACAGAGGTGCATGGGGGCGGTTCGTTCGTGGCCACCCCTTCGGGGATCACGGCGTCAGGCAATAGATAGATAGATAGACTACTCATATCCATTCAAGTCTTCAAACAAAATTGCTCTGGTTTGACACCCTGAAATAAAGTTTAGTTGACTTTGTTGAGCCACAATCCTAGAACAGCCAGCATCCTAACCTTACCATTACTCAGATTACCCTAACAATACCTAATCTGACCTATTTCAAAATAACTGTATTATTGTATGTATGTATATATGTATGTATGTCTGTCTGTACAGTATTTATATACTCAGGCACATACCCCATTGCTGGAGGTGGTCGACTAGAGACAGAGCCCGAAAAAAAAACTTTAAATTTCCAATTCTTAGGGTCCGGGACCACTTCCGTGTTCCCTCGCCCCTTTCTCTATCTCGTTGAGTAGGAATTTTATAAGGGGAGGAGGATTCCTAGCCTCCTGAGACATCAAACCTAACCTAAGCGGCTTAAGATTGCGACATATCAGACCTGCTTCTGCAGAGGTTGAGGGTAGGGCTTTGATGAGAATTTGTTGAGTAATATAGCATCAAAAATCGTCAGGAAAAAAATTTGATTATTGGATTAAATTGAACTTGTCAAGAATAATAACTATCAATTATCACTGTCTACTGCATATTGTAAGAGGTGACTAAAAGGGGGATGTCGCAAGTCTGGGCCACTGTTCATCCTACTTGGTCTATTTCAGCCTCATGGTAGCTACGGGACACCAGAGCGCAAAATCTAGCCTCAGAAAAGGCGTTATTTCCACATAGCGATTCTTTTGCCTTTATATTGTGTCGTCCCTGTTTTGGTTTGTTTATTTTGCAAGTTTTACATTATTATACTTTTGCCCTGAAGTGCCTTGGGGCATTTAAGGTGGTTTCATGCTTCCATAGAACTGGAGATTTTTTTTATAAATAACGTCACCCACTATCTATGATGTCTGTGTCTGTCTACAGCATCTCTCTCTCTCTGTATGGTATGCATATGAATGCATGTATACGTGTGTGTGTGTGTGTGTGTGTGTGTGTGTGTGTGTGTGTGTGTGTGTGTGTATGCCTTTGTCTATAATTTCCTTTCTGACCATTCCATAGCTGCAATAGTAGACGGCTATCGCTCACTTCCTCACCTTATCAACTCCGGTGTGCCTCAGGGTTCTTTTCTAATATTCACTAATGATCTTCTCAACTGTACCTCTAGTTGTATCCACTCATATGCCAATGACTCTACCTTACACTATTCAACAATATACTCGATAAATTATATACTGTACATAGGTTTAACTCCCAGAGATCGGCCTTTGAATATTCCAGGCGCGCAAATGCCGTGTTTATGCATCTTGTAGCTTCATAAATAATTAACAAACAATACTCAACCAAATACCATAATCATTTACCTCTATTCACCTTGACACTGATGAAAATCCCAGGTTTTACACTGCTTTGCTCTCTGTTTATTACTGCTTCAGCGGCAGCAAGAAATCCAGCCCTCGAGCATGCGTGCATATATAAGTGTGGAACTAAACATCGATCAATACTTGTGTGTGTTTGTATAAGAGTACATGTAAGTGTGTGTCGATCCAGACAAAGGCCTCTCACACCCTCTCTCTTACTGAGTCACTGTCTCAGGAGCCGGTAGGGGGGAAGGGGAGACGATTGGGGTGCTTGTGGGTGTGGGAGGGGGAGACTTGGGGGAGTGCAGGAGGGACTGGGGATGGAGCTTAGTTTATCACAAGGTCATTAGGGCCACGATTGCACCATGGAATATTTGATTGCTTGGCATTAGCTCTATTGACACCATATGGAGTCACCTGGGGTTAAGGGGTTAATAGTGATGAAAAATTATACTTTATAAAGATTGTCCCAACAACCCACCTGAGTGATGGCAGCAGAGTGGAAATAAAGTGGAACTCGTGACTTATGAGGCAGCTGATGCCACCGCCACTCTCGCAGGTCCAGACGCCACAGGTCCGCAAAGGCTTTCTCTCCATTGTACCCTCCGTGGACGTAAACAACTAGAAAATAGGGGGGCGGAATTTTGTTAACGATTTTCGTTAAACTTAAAAACAAATTTAAAAAGGTAAAATGCATTTGGCATATTAATCAGAACCTTGTACATCTGAAGATACTATTTTTATATACGGCATATACAAATTTAAAACGCCACAGGCCATGGCATGGTCGGTAGCGCGTCTGACTGCTGATCGAAGGGTCTGCAGTTCGATCCCATGCCGTGCCATTGGTAGACGTCAAGAGTTTGGGCAGCTCGGTCTAGCAATTTGTGGTAAATATCCATATAAGTCCCTCTATCTAGGCTACACTCGGTCAAAAAAGTATCTGCACCCCTATGCTGATCATCTGGTGTGTACAGCTCGGTAGGGTTGGCACCTCTGCCTGCAACTATATCCATGTGTCAGAGAGGATCGTCTCTGACACACGGATATAGTTGCAGGCAGAGGTGTCAACCCTACCGAGCTGTACACACCAGATGATCAGCGTAGGGGTGCAGATACTTCTTTGACCGAGTGTACATAAAATTATTGAAAGGCAAATTAAAAAAAGAAAAGGAAAAGTGGGGATTGGGCCTGAGTATATACTTACATACATACGGTACATATATCTATATACAGTATAATCATAATCATAATAATAACAATAACAATAATAATTATTATAATTATAACAAAACAAAAGCTGAAGCAGACTTACAATTTTCCAGTTTGTTTGCTATGTGACACCTCCGCGGAACTGGGTATTTCCCTGAGAGTGGGTCTGGCAGGGTGTGAGTATCGGTCCAGCACTTGGTCTCTAGGTTAAACGTCGGGAGGTCGGTTAGGTCACACACGGCATTCGAACGACCGCCACCCAGCACATATAGAAATCCCTCAAACTCAAATATCTCGTGGCGGTATCTGTTGGTAGAAAATTGACAACTTTTATCATTATCTACATGCCTGACTTCCTCCTGGGAAACTCTCACTAAAAGATTTTTTTTTTTTTTTTTTTTTTTTTTTTTAGCCAGGGGTGCTGAAGGTGATAATGGCAGATATATTTATCAATAGTTATTTCTATATCTATCTATTATCAGACGCCATGAATGATCCCCAAACAGGTGGCCACGAATGAATCGCCCCCAGTCAGCCGGTACCCTTCCTCTCAACCAACACCCCTTTCACTTATATCACTCCTTCCTTCCACCTCACTCTCGGTCTGCCTCTCCCACTCTGTTCTTCCACCTCAATCTCGTACACTCTTATTCATTCACTCGCTCTCCGTACGTTACACATGGCCGAAGCTATCAAGGTGTTCCTTTTCACACTCTCCAGGACAAAATTTTAAAATTTTCTCGTACAGTACCTCTCTTCTGGCCTGGGTGCGGCAGGAGAGGCTGGTGAGAGGTGGTGCCATATGCGCTGTTGAAGGTCCAAACAATGAACTTCTATGCTGTACTGGAACCCTGTCGTCCCTCCCACCACATACAGTCGGTCATTACTCAGACACACAGCCTGGGAAGGGGGAGAGGTTAAACATTCTAAGTTGGCTATAGGAGTAAAGCCGCTATCACATGAGCACTTTTTCCCTCAACATTTATGCCCAATACTGGTCTGACAGCTTATGAGGTCAATATTTCAAATATTTTGGTCCTCTAAATTCATCTATTATTATCAGTCTAGTTTTTGATACCAGGGCAAAATATTCCAGAAATGTTGCCAGAAAATGTTGGTTATCGAATGTTGACTATAAAAGCTCTCTTGAGATACCGGCTTAAATAAAGTACCGTGAACTGGGGTGACCAGACATTTTTTAGGTGTGTTTAAGTCACAACTTAGTGTAGAAAACTGTGATTGGCATTATTCTGGTATCAATGTGTAGCTGTGGAAAAAGAGCGATTTCTTCAACTATCAAAGAAAATATTAAGAAGTTAAATGAAATATAACACTCAAAATCTTATTAACCCCTTCTTTACCGGAGACGTCTTTTTTTACTTATTCCGGCTACTACTGGACGATTTTATTCAGTTCCAAAAGGAACTCCAGCAATTAACAAGCTTTGAACTATCTCACCTAACCCCTTTTACTACCACATATCCTTCTTAAACAGCACAAAATTGTCTAAGTACAGTATAAATAGAATTAAATTAAGAAGACGTCACCGGTACAGAAGGGGTTAAAATTATTCCACAAACAGCCTCTGCATTAACATGCTGTCCTAAAGCAGCCTTCTGTGTGAGCTTAATTAACTTAACTGAGATGGAAACATATCATATATTATTTTTGAATATAATCGATAATTTTAGTGTCAATTCAACCCGTAAGTTATCCAAATTGGACTGACCTGTCCATACATGGGGTCCGGCTTCTTTCCTTGAGTCACTACTTTTTGCCAACTGCCCGTCGGGAGGTGACACACGTGCAGCTGTCAATAAATATTTATCATTAATATTAAGGTAAAGAGAATCATATTGTGTCAATTCTATCATGAACAAAATTAACTTGAGGTTCAAATTGTCATTCATGATGATAAAATGGTGTCAAAATTGTATTAAAAAATATTGTGACAAATATTGCTCACACACAAAAATATATATTTCCACACATCCCTAACACTAGTATGCTTATTGATAAACGCATCCACAAGAGTAGCCTACAGTACAAACTTATTACCGAATGTGAAGAAGAATCTCCGAAGGGCATGGCAGTCCCTCCAAAGACGAGCATACTATGTCCTAGCTGAACCGCTGAGTGTGACGCCAACTCCTCAGGCATCCTTCCAGCACCCTCCACATGCGTCCACTTCTGGGTTACTGTGTTGAACTGCCACAGCTGATCAATTGAATACAGATTAGTTTAACATTTTAAGTACAGGTCTCCCTCGATTTATGATTGGGTTACGTTCCTGAAAACCCGATCTTAAATACAAAAATCGCATAGCAAACCCTAAGATTAATGGGGTAAATGGGGATGCATACTGGGACCAGCCAAACCCCAAACACCTAAAAACCTATAATAATATCGTAAATTGGGGCATCGGATAGTGAGGGATACCTGTACAATGGAAAATGTGCACAATCGGGAGTATTAAGTGTTGTCATAGATTCCAGTGGTTTTCGCTCAAAAAGTGATATTGGTATCTTTATAGCTACTGGGAAAAGTGCTTATCCCTCAGAGTATTAGTCAGTGTCCGAAACTTTGTGAAATATATGACTACACTTGATAACCTCGACCGTACAGTACAATACATATACTCGGGCTATTTTTAACAGTACACTCAACCCTCTGCTATCACAGACCTTAAAATCTGCACAACGGCGACTATCTCCCAAGTAGCAAAACTTGTTAACTAACTCCAGCGGCTCATTCACAAATAAATTTCACACCCTCGAGCCAGTATTTCAACACAAGCTCACCTTTGCAGTACTGTACATACAAATTTCTCAACTTCGGACTTCTTCATCGGCAGAGGTCCTTTTATTCTAGCACAGCGTTTCTTACCATGGTGTACAATACTATTAATAACGATAAAGTTGATAACTGGAGCAAACATAATGCAGGGTGTCAAACCAAAGCAGAGTCCACTATTATCAATCTACATTATTGTATAGGCTATGTAAAGATAAACATTTGGTTAATAGTTCAATTTATGTCTTGGGGGGAAAACCAAAAAATAAATAAATAGGAAAAGTGAGGATTGGGCCTGAGTACGGTATATAGACAGATAGATAGATGTCTTGGAAGTGATAGAATGGCCAAAACCATGCTATTCCACGTTAATTTTCCTGTATTCCTTCTCATATTCATTAAGTTTTCACACAAAATTCTTCCGGTTTGACACCCTGATTATTGTTAGATATCAAGACAACTTAAAAGACAAACCTCCTGGAAGAGTGGATTGGTTCTTCTAAATGTATCATCAGGGTAATCATACATGTTGACCTTGGGGTTGTAGCCTCCGAATGAGTAGAACGACACACCGTGGCAGACGATACGGTGGCCACTACGAGGCATTGGTATTGGAGTCCCTGGGAAGTAATAGCAATGTTCAGTAAGATCCTGTGTAGCTGGTAGAAATATTTTTCAGATGCCTATTTACTAAGAAACATTGAACAATATCTTTAACCTAACCTAACCTAGTATATTAGTGGACTATTTATGAATGTAAAATGTAAAAATATATTGTAACATTACCAAATTATTGAGATATATGTACAGGTCTCCCCGCTACACAGGATTATACCCAATATTCATATACAGTATGCAGGTACGGTAGCGCTAATAAGTCATGTCTCAGCTGGATTACGTTTGGCTCAATTTGTGCTGTATTAATGTCTGTCAGATGTTGAATAGGGTGGGTAAGTGTAGGAACATGTTTGTATATCTCACTCCAAATGAAGAAATCTTGTTTAGATATTTCTGATACAAGTTATAGAACAAAATATACTTGGTACCGAGACATCACTTATTAGGCTGATTGTACATATAAATTTACATCCTATATCAAATAATATAAGCTTCAATAAAAAGTTTATTTTACAATTCAATCAGTTCAACTATGTAAGTTATCATTCAAGAATCTGTGGTAAAAGTACATACGTTATATATTTTTTATGTCTGGTTTTAACCCTCCTGGCCCGGGCTAGCTCTCCTAATGACAGTGCGGCGTACCCGGGCGATCTGGCCGAAAAACGTCTAGGCCTAGGCTACCGTATTTTGGTTAATTTTAACTGCTAGAAATTTCCCACGCATCTATAAATGTACAGTAGTGCGGTTTCCAATCTGTAGACTGGCGTTGAGTAGAGCTCTCTAAGTCAACTGGTTCAGTTGTGATGATGATTTTAGTGGAGAGCATTTTCAGGCAATGTTAGCAATACGACGATCTTTTCACTACTGAAACAACGACATACAGACATACAATAACAAACGAGTCTTCTCCTTCTTGTTTTCGGAGGTGCGGTGACGCAACGATCGGCTTTGTTTACATGCGTCGGACGCACGGCGTTCAGACCAAGCTGAATAGGCTTTCAAGCTTACTGTGTATTAAAATGACACCCGGGTACCGGCCCATCTGCCGTGGTGTCATATTAAAATGACACCCGGGGAGGAAGGGTTAAGGTGAATATGGGTGTAAAAAAAAAAAAAAAAAAAAAAAAAAAAAAAAAAAAAAAAAAAAAACTTTTAAAAATACATATATATGGAAATGCAAGCCAAATTTGGGCAAGAATGTAGTTACCGGGTGTACCGCCCGTCTTGTTTACACTATGCGGACGCTCACCATCATGTTCCCGTCTATTTTGACTGCCTTTGGATACAAAAAATACATTACCCTAACCAAACCTATCCTATCATCTATAAATACTTAACCTAACAAAAAGCCTAACCTAGTATTATAGATTTAGCCTATAAGTATTTATTTTATTATAAGTATTTATAGATGATTTATGTTGTATGTCGGTAGTGGTACACCCGGTAACTACATCCTTCCCCAAATTTGTTTACCTATGAGATGTAAAAAAGGGGTCAGCAGCCAGCTTGACGCGATATGATAATCAAGTACTGTATGCATCCTGTGCGCAAGTTGATATAAGCGGACCGACCAGTTAGTAAACTGGAGATGGCGGATTATACTCTCACAGCCGCCTCGGAAGGAGTTGTGTTACCGGGCGTACGTCGTGTAAACACGTGAGTTGATGTCAAACAGCGGGGGTGTGGGGGCGGCAGCCCCCACTTATAATACTAGGATAGGTTAGGATAGGACCGATAGGTTGTTAGGCTAAGGGTTATTTTAAACGACACTACTGCAGCGTTATGAGAAACAATTTATTAGGGAAAATATGCACCAATAGATTCGCCATATTTTTCTCAATATAGTCCGCATGGAGGATTTTCGTTATCGACAAATTGAAAAAATACCCATTTCACAGACAAATACACCAAAAATCTAAGTCAAATATCTCAAACAGCAGGGGTGTGGGGGCAGCAGCCCCCACCCATAATACTAGGATAGGTTAGGTAAGGTTGTTAGGTTAGGCTAATGTCCTTTCTAAGGGGTATAGCCTAGTAAACACTAGGATAGCCTATACCCAGTCAGAGGTAAGTCCTGCTGTAGTCTCCTTGAATGCTACCATCTAATATACAGTAGACGTAAAATATATCTCCCAATGGTCAAGATAAGGCCCTAGCCTAATAATAATAATAATAATATTTATTCAGTTAGCAATTTACAGAGTTGGTACCACATAGTATGTTACAAATATGACATGTACCAGCCTTGCATAATTCCAACTAAGGATAGCCCAATAAGGCCATTGACAATTTCATGAAGTCTCCATATTTGTGTACATTAGCATCCATCCTAAACCAATATTGAGGCTTCTTACCATCTTTCAGGTTCCCCCGAGGCCTGACGGGATGAAAAACCAAGGGCTTGAACTTGTAGGTGCCTTTACACGAAGACATCGGGAGAAATTTTTGCGTTACTGCCCAGAGGACCTATTCAGAAAACGGGAAGTGTCATCTGTGACTGGGGACCTCTGAAATTGCACATCATAATACTGTCAAATAACATGAGAAAACATAAACCGTGAAAATTATCAACTACTCAAACAAATTTGATCTATTATGCTTACACTGAACATGAAGCTCTGATGATACTGTTAAAATACAAAGTATACTTAATGCAAGATAGTATTTAAACGTCATGTGTATAAATGTTTACAAATGATAACAGTCACGCCTATAAAAGATTTAAGCGCAAGGTTTAAACAATATTCTTTGATATTTGAATTTTTGAGACATTACTACAATAGTAAGCCACTCGTATAATAACATATTACACTAAATAAGCATAAAGCATTACAATGCAAGGTAATAAACTCACAAGCTACAATAACTATATAGGCCTACCGGTACACCCATTTGAATATTTGTTGAACTTTTCCAGATAACTGAGGCAATAGAAAGAAACGTCATATTATGTGGGTTATATATATATATATATATATATATATATATATATATATATATATATATATATATATATATATATATATATATATATATATATATATATATATATATATATATATAGAGAGAGAGAGAGAGAGAGAGAGAGAGAGAGAGAGAGAGAGAGAGAGACAGATTCTGTTGTGAGCTATAATCAAGACACCCATTTGAATTTGTAATTACCCCAAACGCGACAATACAATGCCTTACTATAACCCAGATGCTTTAGAACATGTTAATGTAAAATATTCAAATGGGTGTAGCCTATGTTTATTTGTGCTCATGACTGTACCTAAATAATGCGAAGATTAGAACAAAGGGTAGGGAGGATCAGCAAGACAGAAGAAAGGAAAAAGAGGTGACAGAATAACATATATAACAGTTCGCCCACTAAAAGCAGGCACACAAACATTCAGAAGCACCGATCACTCATCAGCCCCCGAATTCAATGGCTTCACCTCAGATGTTATAGGTCAGAAACGAACAATGACAATTAATAGATCGGAATGTCAGGAAGATATAGGTAGCCTACCGTGGATCAATAAGGAAGGAAGATGAAAGTGGAAAGAAGAATTTAAGGTCAGGACTGAAGAGCGAGAGAGAGCTGTGCATTGAAGATAATATCTTCAATGCACAGCTCTCTCTGTGGTAGTGCACAAAATATATATATATAGGCCTACTGTGTGTATATATATATATATATATTTTTTTTTTTTTTTTTTTCTATATTCCAACTTACTTCCTCTCGGGCATAGGCTGAGAGCCTTAACATTCACCGCTTTACAATGAACAGTGAAGCCCGTGAGGTCTTGTTCCAGTCTAGGGAGTGAGACATGTGAAGCACGTAGAGTACAACGAGCACCTACCATCTTGCCTTCACATGAGGCACGGTGCTCACTCATGGCCCGAAACGACCCCATCTCTGAAGCCACCTCGTTCCCGTGCTTCACTGTCTCACCCCCTACACTCGGACTCTCACACTTACACACACAACGCCACCTGTTGAGCAGATAACTCACCAGGCATTGCACCCCTATAGCATATTTTGAATATGGGAATATGCATACAGTGCTATTTAATCAGGGAACAATGAGGGTATTTTATTGACGTTTCGGTGGGCTTGTGGTAATGCACTGATACCAGGTACAGCACAAATTTCATCCCAATAATATCTTCCCATTGATACATCGGGATTTGAACCCGGGACCTTTGGATTACCAGGCCAGTGGCAAGACCACTCCACCACACATATATATATATGTATATATATATGTATATGCCATGTTGCGCTGAAAGTGTTAATGCTCTAAATTATACTACAGTACTAACTAGCAATGGTGTCACCTGATAAAAGCAATTGACGATAGCTGTGTAGGTAATGTCTTGTTACTCTCAGCTGGTGTGTGGAAAACTATAGTGCCTTCCTTGGCAGAGTTCTGTTCAACGGTTCAATTCCTTATTGTTCTTCGCTTGCCTGATTTTCAGTTTATATTTTCTTCAATATGTCTCCCACTTGTTTATGGATATTGTGTTCTTTTCTTCTCGCTCTCTATTAATATTACTACTAGTCACTAGAAACTAGTCCACCGTTCTTCCATGGATCAGTTATTGGTACTTCTTGTGCTCCGCTTGTTCTTCAGACTGTTCTGTTCTTCATTGCTACACCTTCCACTTGTTATTGTACATATATCTGTCTTGTTCTCAGCTTGTTCAGTTCCTCACTGTTGCATTTTCACTTGGTCATTGGATAATATGCAGTTAGTCTACTTGTTCTTTGCTTATATTCCGGCCATGAATTATACTGTTGGTGGAATTAGATTATTTAATTTGGTGCATGATTGAGGGATAAAAACATTGTCTAAAGGCCAATGAGTTACATGTTTAATAATAGGGATGATCACAAGGCCTTCCAATGTGTCTATTGTTCAATCCTCCTTTTCCTGTTCATCATAATGCGTTCTTCTTATTGTTCATCGGTCAGAACTACCCGTTACTCTTGCTTCCCTTACTTTTCTCTTGTTTACCTTCACTCTTGTTACCGTACTAATCCTTCATCACACATACAATTCTGTGAATTCCTTTTCTACTTCCTATATTGAGATCTGGCTCTTGTTTTCATAAATTAGTTCCTTATATGGCTTATTTGATCATATTTTCGGGTCTCTATCGTATATATCAAGTACCTAAAGATCAAACTTAATATCCTCTCATTATGAAATTATTATATCTTCAAGGTAGTTTATGAAAAATATTTCCGATATGTATCATTTTGCTCCTGTAACTTAAACATAAACATATTTATGTCTGGCTCCAATAATCCTTTATAGTTGGTCATAACAATAAGGTCCTCGTTATCCATAAACAAATATTTATCCTTCCAGTGAATATTGTTATATATACTAGATAAACTATTTTCCTTTGATAAATAAAACCAAAATAAACAGGGCATTTCCATTAGTCGTCCATATAATATATATAACTTGTCTTCCTTTAAAATGTATTCGCCATTAACGAGAACATTCCTTTATTATATTATATTTTTCTGTTTTTTCGTATTTTTGGAGAAAGTTTAGTCAATCTACATCATCAACTGTACCCTTTCAATTCTCGCCCATGGTCATAATCATTCCCTCTTTCACCATCTTCTGACCTTCCTTCATAATCTTTTTCGATTTGTTCATCAGCGTCCTCCCTTCCACCATCAGCTGTCTCCCATTCTCTATATTCTTCTTCCCAATCTCCATCTTCACTTTCCCATCCGTCATCATCTGCCCTCCTCTGTCAATGGCCTCCACTCCCTCCCTCTCCATTCTTTGGCTCTTCTCCACCATTACTCTCCCTCCTTCCTCCATCGTCTTTCCTTGCCTCACTAACACACTGCCACTTTCCGCCTTCATCTTTGCCGTCTCCATTACCTCTGAAGCGCTGGCAACGAGGCTCTCCGGATCTGAGCATGCACCCCTTTGCTTTGCTAACAGAAGAGATCGTATTTTATTCATCTCCTTCGAGCCCTCCTGCCTCACCCGTTTCCCCTCTGCCTGCTTGTTTGCTGCTAAATTGAACATTGTCCGGCCATCGATTAACATCTCCTTGCTCTGCACCCTCACGATCCACCCGTGGCTTAGAATCCTTGTCCCCTTATCTATCATCATCTGGCCGTCCATCATAGACAAACCTTTGGCCAGCTGCTTCTTCCCCTGGTTATATCTGGCTCGGCCCCGGTGGAATGCCCTTCTGCCGCTGATAACCGTTTGATCGCCCTTCTTGATCAACTTTTTACCTTGGCGCAGTAATTTGTCCAAGAAAGCCAGCTTCTCTTGGAAACGGAGATCTTGAGCTCTCCCATCTCTCCTGGCTTCTTCTTTACTTGCTTCAACTTCATTTTCTGTGTCCTCTTTAGTTTCTTTTTCATTCCCATCTTCTTCAACTTCATTTTCTGTGTCCTCCTTAGTTTCTTTTTCATTCCCATCTTCTTGAACTTCATTTTCTGTGTCCTCTTTAGTTTCTTTTTCATTCCCATCTTCTTCAACTTCATTTTCTGTGTCCCCTTTAGTTTCTTTTTCATTCCCATCTTCTTCAACATATACCTCAACTTTACTTTCCGTGGATACTTCAAATTCGTGTCCCCCCTTTTTCTCGACAATGCCTTTATACCCCTTTTCTTTGGACACTGGAACTTTGTCTTCTCCAATTTGCTCCTTTATGCCTTCATTCATATTGTCTTTGGACACTTCAAATTGGTCTTCTCCCATTTTCTGTTTTGTCTCTTCATTCCCATCCTCTTTGAACTCTTCAACGCTGGCTATATTTCCATCAATTTCAAGTCTTTCGAAATACTTAAGTAATCCCTTCTCTTGTTCTGCTGTCTCTCGCTGTTTGTATTTACTCTCTTCTGTTGCCCTATCCTCTTCCATCCTATCCCGTCCCATGTTCCTTTCTTCTGTCTGTTGTTTCCAAATTTGCCCTCTTTGGGGTTCCTTCCCTTGTCCGTGTCGTCCTTTATCATACGTTTCTTCAACTTCTTGACAATGCTCCTGGGGTTTCACTCGTTCTTCTGGTCTCTCTACGATTTTTGTTTCTACTTCATCTCTCTCTGCCACTGTGTTGCCTTCCTCATTACTCCTGTGGTCTCTATCAAATCTTCCTCTATTACTTGTCTGTTTAATCTCTAGATCATCCCTTTTTGCTTCATTCATATCCTCCACTCTCTCTAATCCTTCATTCATTACTTCACTGATCTGATCTTTTTCAAATATGACTTCCTCTCCTTCACTGCTGTCCAAGTTGTCTCTCTCTGCACCATTGTTCTCCTCTGCTGCATTACTTTCCGGTTCTCTTTCATTTACCCTTTCCTCTGATTCCAGTATTATATTCTCCACCTCAACTTTATTTGTCTCATCCACTCTATCTCCCTTAATCTTTTCCACTAGCTTATTATACCCTTTGCTCACTTGAATACCCATTTCCCTCTGTTTCCTGAACTGTTCTGCCCTGATATTATTTACCTCTGATTTGCCCTTCTTCAGATTCTTTCGTCTCTGCCTCTGACCTTCCTTTAAGTCCACCCGATAAGTCTCGGCCGCAACTTTCTCCTGCTCAACCTGGAGTTTCTTTTTGTCTACTCGTTCCTGCAGACGAAGCTTACGTTCCTCTTTGTACGTTTTATTCTCCTCCTGCTTCTGCTCAACCTTCTTCGGCGGCTCCTGGTCGCCCTGTTTGTGTTTGTGCAAGATCCTCACTCGTTCTTGATCCCGCCAGAATTTGTTCACATTACTGCCGATAGGTTTCTCTTCGGACACCTTTACAACTGATGAGCTATCTTCTGCACCCACCTGTGCAACCAAAGCTGCCAGAGAAATTATACATTATTTTTATATTCTCTTGAATCAGATGATGCCATTTTTTGCATTTTATTTCCGCTATCAACAGGGGATTTCATTAAATTTAAGATCGATCTCTATAAATCAAGAGTTAATTACAGTACATAGAGTCATGGAGTCATGGTCATTAATTATGATGCATTTGAACCCCTGACCTCATTAAACGAACATTTAATATATATATATTTTTTATATATATATATATATATATATATATATATATATATATATATATATATAGGTCAGTATTTATGAAGGAGCTATAATTCAAGACCCTTTAAATCGTCAATTTATAGATACCATTTATGACCACGACTGTATACGCTACATCTCAATTAACACTTCTAAGCCAACTTACCAAGAGATACGGTAATCACCTAGTATAGCAGTAAACCCTCGTTATCTCGGACTAATTGGGAGGAGACCACTTCGATTTTCCGAGATGTCCGAATTACATCATTGCGTGTGAAATTCCATCAATATATATGACAAATACGAACATTATTATGTTGTCAGGGACAGTAAAGTACATAGTACTTTATATTTACACAATAGTTATAAGGCATAGGCTTGAATTCGTCCTGAAACCACTTAATATTGAGTGAGAGAACACTGTAAACCGGACACAAATCCCGCCCAACTCGGAAATTGCCGAGATATACAGGGACATCTCCGAGAGGCCGATGCCATTCCGAGAAGTACGGGTTTCCGACTAAAAAGAGTCCGAAATATCGGGGGTTTAATGTATATCGTTTAGGGGTAAGCTAAACAAAAAATAAATAAATAGCTAAATAAATAAATAAATATATTAGCATTAGGCTAGGCCAAACGATCTTCAACAACCACGGGGATAAAAAAAAAGCTAAGCTAATAGACTATAGTTATTCATCCTGATTTTTTAAGAATGAGAATAAAATTAGATGGGAGGATGGTTACAGGTAGGTCTATGAGTGAGAGTGGTGTTGGAACTTGGGTGGGAGGAGGGCCGCTGACTGAAGGATGATAGATGCATGGAGGGCTGAAAACATTCTAGGTCTATGAGTGAGAGTGGTGTTGGAACTTGGGTGGGAGGAGGGCCGCTGACTGAAGGATGACAGATGCATGGAGGGCTGAAAACAAAGAAAATATGTGATGCTTTTGGCAATGGCTCGGTTATATTGGATACACACAAGGCCCACATATTCAATACAATGACCATTTTATTTAGCTCAGGGAAATTGGGAGGATAGGCCTAGGCCTATTCAGAAATAAAACAAGAAAAACTTTATCAAGTCAATCACACCCCAATAATAAAAGGAATAAAAACCGGAGCCGTAGGCTAAAAGCAACTACAAGTCCAAATAATTTTGCATGTCCTATTTTCACCAATTAAGATGTCTTGAGACGATTCAATAGGCCTAGTATATTAGGAATATAATTAGGCTAGGATCTAATGTTGGTTGCAACAAAAAGTAAAAATAAATGGCTAGCCTAAATAGCCTACTTTCAATACGACAAAAGCCTAAGCCAAGCCTACTGAAAACGATTACTCGTTTAATACCAGGGGCTTATAATCATTGGTATGGATAATGCAAGAGTAGGCTATGGATAGGTAAATTCTTCATTAGGCTATGCTGGCTATAACAATGACGAGTTCATACCGTTTAGGAAAAACATATGGAAATCAATAGGGAAATTGATTCCTAGAGATCTTTCCCAAGCTGAACATCGTCTACAGTTAGCCAAATTAAAATACGATGCGGCCCGTT
Source organism: Paralithodes platypus (assembly GCA_032716605.1). NCBI lineage: Eukaryota > Metazoa > Arthropoda > Malacostraca > Decapoda > Lithodidae > Paralithodes > Paralithodes platypus. Next base: position 6,729,785 of record CM064560.1, read on the forward strand.
TATGCTGACATAGGCCTATTGATTCCCGCCTACCCAATTTCGCAGTGTTCACATTTTACTCTTGTTGGTTGTCTTTGTTATTCGCTCTTCTGACATATCTACGCCATTTACAGCTCCCACACTGACCCCCCATGGATCAGCGACTCTGAAAGAAGGTGTGGGAGGTAGTACTGACCTGTGTCTACCTCCATATGTCAGGTAAATGGGATAAAATGCAGGAGTTCAGGAACCTGCTTCCCGCCAACAAGAAAGTTAAACCTCACCTAAGGGGTCACGGGCTTACTATATATTTGACCTCATTAATGGATGGATGGTGAATATATTTACACACTCTTGGATAATATTATAGGTAAAGTGTTATACAGATACGATAATATACTTATATGTTAAAATGGCAGAAGTTATTTTAAGATTTTGAATTTCATCGTAGTTTTTGGCTCTGGCTTTGCCTTAATTTTATCGCAAAAGCCATGTGTTAAGCATATTATTTGTATATATAACATACATTATAATATATCATAATGCTTATTTATGTATTATTTGCTGAAAGTATTTAGACATAGAGGAAATATGATGCTATTTACAATTAAAATTAAATTCGATATAACCATTCGCACACCTTCCCTCAGCTGGCTCCCAGTTTAACTGCTGTCACCGAAATCTTTGTCCTATTTCTCTATTATTTCCCAGCTTTTATCCATTTTGAGAGCGAAGATCCCTCCAAAGTAGTGATAAGTGCTTCGTTGGTGCCCTGAGAGGTGGGTATAGCTGACAAGAGTGAAGAGAGAATAGGGTTGGTATTTAAATGTGACTGACATCATCGTGGAAGTTTCTGTCCTGTTGTTTTTATACTTTATTTTATGGCCATTGTTCAGCTGTTATTTCATTAATTCAATTGTATGTGATGTCTTTGGGGTTAACAGGGATTTGGCATGCTCTATTTTAGCCTATTTTCTTACTGTGAACAGTGAAATATTTCAGTGAGAAAATGTAACTGAATAGCGGCCCTAGGCCTAGGGTTACCAGTTGGCTATTTTGAGTAATTTTTCAGTTGTTTTGTTTTCTTTGTATTGGTCTAATGGAGGCTACCCTATCATATGTCAAGGGGTTGTATGGTAAACCATACAATTAAAGAAATGTCACCACCCTTTCCTTCTGTAAGCTAGGATAGGCTAGGTCAAGTTTTTTGGGGAAGGATGTAGATTGTAGGCCTAGCGTACGGTCGTCATGTTTACATAAGTCGATCTCTCGCGGTTAAGTTCCTGTCTATTTTGAGTTTTTGACGGCTATTTTTTCTGTCATTTGCCCCCTGCTGGCAATATATATGATGAGAACAAGTCATGATGGAGGGGGGGGGGGGGGGCTGCATTGAAGGGACGACCAGATTTGGGAACACAACTTACACAAGGTACCGGTACCCAATTTGCACTGGCGCGGACCTATATAGCCCAACTGTCAGGCTTAACAGAGGCAAGGGGTGTGAGGAGATTGCCTAACCATCTCCACCTGCCGGGATTCGAACCCGTACCTCTCGCCGATCTCGGTTAGGAAGCGAGCATGCTACCGACTACACCACAGGCCACCCCTAGGCATCCAGGTAGTCCACCTCCCTCGGGTAGGTCCGAGTCTCCGAGAGATTTGACAGCCTTGGGCCATACCTCTCTGTTGTGGGAGTTTGGGTATGGTGAGATCCGTTTGTGGTACCGGTACTGGGGAAGAAGTCCATGGGTCCGGTGGGTAAGATTTTACGGTGTGACAGTTACAAGCCCCATCGATGTTTGTGTAGCCTATAGGTATGTTATATAATAGTCTTCAGTCCTATATATGTCCTTCCCTTCGCAAATGTATTATAAGGGAGATATAGGGTAAAACACAGAGTCTTGTCTGCATAATGACAAGTCCTATTTTACGGGATTTCTGCTTTATAAATTTTTTTTTTCCCTCCTACCTTACTCGGGGGACCTTACAGTTGCGCGATCCAGTGCTGCTTTGGTAATTGCGTACATTTTATTTTCCCTCCCCTATAACATTTTCAGAGCCATCCACATCAAAATAACGTCAAGGTTAGTTTCTATCCACGTATTACTTTTAGGTTAGGTTAGGTTAGGTTAGGTTAGGTTTCTTAGTTAGGTTGTTGTTGTTGTTCCCCAAGCTGCCTGGCCGAACAGCCCCAAGGCCCCGAGCAAGGCCAAGGCCATAACCGAGCGCCCCCACAGAACCCTCCCTGCTGACCACAATAAAGCCTGGGTGACCGAAGCCACTCCATGGCGGGGAGCTGAGGAGGGTGCGGAAACGCCCGGGAAGTTAGGTTCATGACAAGGGATCAGCTGGTAGGTATGGGATAACCTAGGGACACATACTAGCTGGTAGGTAAGGGTTATTCTTGTATCCAATATTCTAGGTTAGGTTACTGTGCTTTTTTACTTCAAATAATCGCTAAACCCGAGCCAAGTTTTGGCAAATGTTGGCTCGGGTTTTCAAATTTTGGGGTTTAATGGGTTTCAAAAAACATGAAAACTCGAGCCAACTTTCAAAATTCAATTACTGTTTTTTTTTTACTTTGAAAAATGCCAAAAGCCGAGCCAACTTTTTTTCCCAATTTTGGGATTTTTGTACTCTGAAAAATACCCAAATCCGAGCCAACTTTTGCCAAAACTTGGCTCAGATTTTCACATTTTAACTTTTTATTACTTTTCTATATTTTATTTTCAGAGTTCTTCCCATATTACCCCTATTTTTCCCTTTTTACCCCGCAATTTCCCTGATCTTCGTAGCCCTCCCCACTAGTGGGGGCCGTGTTTTTAGATTGTTGGATAATGGGTAAATACTCATTTTCTGCAGTCCTTGGTATAAAACAACACTGTATATCAAAGAAAAAATGCAAAAAAAAAAAAAAAACCCATGCTAAATCTCGTGACTGTCACACCTTATCAATTTACCGTCCGGTGTCCTAGGGTGGTGTTTTCTCCGTCCACAGTCCGGTCCATCAGCGCCACCGTCATGTAGGTGGATCCCATCACGACTTATTGTCAATATCATATGTATTGTCAGTAGGGGGCAAATAACAGCTGGTTGTTAGATCATTTTGGAAAAAAATTGGTCAAATTAGACGTGTAATGGTCGTGACCGAGAGCGTGCGAATATTATTGCAAAAGTTTGCTTGAATTTAACTTTTTACTGTTTTCTTATTTCTTTAAATGCATGTAAAGCTGATTTCACACATACATGATATTGTATAGGCTACTGTACTGTAAAATAATATTTTTTTAGCATCATAACATGTACAGTACAAATACTAATGAGCTTATTGTTTGTGCAGGTGTTGTAATGATCAAGAGGTGTGTGTGATGGATCATGGTAACCACAGCATTATAACAGGTCTGGGTCGAGACCTCTCACTCACCGCCAACAATGACTCACTACTTACCCTTGAAGAGCCTCAGGCCACTTCCACCATTGCCAACAAGAAAACCAGGTACAGCACTGTTCTTTAGATTTATTTAAAAATTACAGTATATACAGACATTTATATATTTGTCAAAGTTTTTATCAGTGAACCATGTTCAGTAACCATGCAGATGCTATTGTTTTTAGACTCAAATGTGTTATCGGTAAGAGTTGTGTTATCGGGCGTACCACTACCGACATACAAATAAATCATCTATAAATACTTAACCTAACCTAGTATTCTCATTACTACATGAATACTAGGTTAGGTTAGGTTAATGGGTTTAATGTTATTTTAATACCACAAATTTTGTTGATATATTTGAAGATAAATAACGAATCTATATGCTCTAAAGATCATAAGAAAATTTGTTTAACCCTCGGCAAAACCTAATAAAAAAGTATGGTACTGTACTAAAATGTCTTTTTCGTAACAAGGTTGTCAATACGGTACTTTCAGTCATCGATAGCTCTAAAGATCATATGAAAATGTGTTAAACCCTCGGAAAAACCTAATATAAGAGTATGGTACTAAAATTTAATTTTCGTAACAAGGTTGTCAATACGGTACTTTCCCGTTATCAATGTACAATCAAGCTGAAGATTGCAGAGTAAACACCATAGACTTCATAAATTTTTCTTTCACCTTCGTATAATCGACAGCCAATTTTTTTTTTTTTTTTAAAAGGGATTTGTACTCAACCAGCGGGTGTGTGGGGGCGGCAGCCCCCTCCCATAATACTAGGTTAGGTTAGGTAAGGTTGTTAGGTTAGGCTAATGTCTTTTCAAATCACTATCGGGGAGTGAGCGTGTCTCAACATCGATCGATAGGCCTAATGGGGAAAATAGGTTTTCCCGAGATTTCTAATTCATTACAAACACTATATATTGATGCAAATGACCAATTTTGTTTATAAAAAACACTCGGAAAATTTGTGGTATTAAAATAAAAAAAATCCGGTTAATGTTTTCGAGAGGAGTTATGCTCTATGTCGGTAGTGGTACGCCCGATAACACAACTCTTACCGTTTTATCTTTCTAACTACTGTATATCATAATTTACACAGCTTCATAGAGTTGTTGTTGTTCCCTAAGCTGCCTGGCCGAACAGCCCCGAGTCCCTGAGAAAGGCCATGGCCACGATCGGGCTTTCCCACAGAGCTCTCATTGAGTGTAGATTGTGTTGTTGGCGTAAGTGGTTGTGTGAAATGCAGTCTTCTATGATGTGTTTAATGGTATGGGGTGCTGTGTTACATCCCGGGCAGGCGTCGACAACGGAGTCATAGAGTTTGCTTACATGGCTGTATCCACAGTAATACTTTGCTATAATCTTTCACTAAATATTGGTAGAGCATGCCTATATTTGAATGTTGTTGTTGAATGTTCACAAGTTTGCCTCCCTTTATAGACATTTTATCTATTTTACATATGATTTTACATAATATAAGTACCTAGCTACATTGCACTCTATTGTTTAGTAACTAAATTGCTGAACTTTACATTTTAGGGAAGACCTGGCCATTGAATACTTGTCCAACTTGGAGGAGAGAAGTGAGAGCAACAGTGGAGGGTTTCAGAAGTTGAGGAGTTCCATCAAATGTAACCAGTCAGATTCGTTTATCATTCTGCCATCTGGAAAGGTACCGTAACAATTTTCTTTAAAATTTTGTTTTATTTTGCTAAATTGTTATAGCTACATAGTGATTTAGATGAGTTATTTTGTCTTTATATTGTGTTGTCCCTGTTTTGGTTTGCTTATTTTGCAAGTTTGACATTATAAGTATTACAATTATGCCTATATAAACCCCATTATTGTTTCAAAGACACAGTTTATGGTACCCTAATTATATTTCTATATATACAATAATAAACACTAAAAATAATGGACTCGGCCTTCGTTTGACACCCTGCTCCACTATAATTATTATTTTACTTAAGCGTTGTTTCCACATAGCGATTTTGATTAGTTGTCTTGTCTTTTTACTGTGTTCGTATAAGCTTTGGTTTGTTTATTTTGCAAGTTTTACATTATAATAACCCAGGTATTGTTCTCCAGGGTAGCCAAGGGGATGATGTATCGGGCAGTGGAGTGGGAGAAGTGCGGGAGTCGTCCAGCCTCGGGGGCATGAAGGGTGTCCAGCTTATTAACGTTGATGGTATGAGTGGTAAGTTCAATATGTCTATCTAGCTATTATATCTGGAAGTATTGTATGTATGTATATAAGTAACACCCCATTCTTAACATTAATCATCAATTACAAACCCCGATGTACTTGAATAAACTAATGAAAGCATATGGTCCTCCCGGGATTCGAACTCGGGACACCACACCCAGAATATAAGCACCTAAACATTACACCACCAACACATATATATATACTCGGGCACATACTCCATAGCTGGGGGTGGCCGACTCGAGACAGAGACCGTACAGAAACCACATTTAAAGTTCCAATTCTTAGGGTCCGGGACCAGTCTCGCGTTCCCTCGCCCGTTTCTCTGTCTCGTCAAGTAGGAGAATTGTACAACTACTGTATTATGAGGTGATTTTTTTTTTTTTTTTTTAAATGATCAATATACCGGTACAATCATAAAGTAAGCGATTTGTCTGATTTTGGGGTGTCGAAATTAGTCATTGTTAGATTTGGTGTGGGTTACTTGCCGACTCGCCTGTCCCAATCATATTATTCCCCTTAAGAATTTAATTTTGCATCTCGATTATTAAATCTTGTGAGGTTTCTTCGGTCCCTATTCCTTTCAAAATAGTACTGTATTTTGTCCACATAGCAATATTGATAAGTTCTGTTGCCTTTATATTGTGTCGTCCCTGTTTTGGTTTGCATATTTTGCAAGTTTTACATTATATTTTGAGATTGCAGCCTATAATACTCTCAATTCTGTCTGGTAGTCATTAATTTTGTTTTACAGGAATGTCTTCAAGCAGGTTTTTGGTGGACCATACTCAACTGAATAACACACAGGATGTCATTGCACAGCCAGGTACCAAATATGTTTGTACAGTCGGCCAAATAAGTGATGTCGCGGCACCAAGTATATTTTGATCAATAATTAGTATCAGCAATATCTAAGCATTAATTCATCGTTTCAAGTGAGATATGCAAACATGTTCCTATCTTTACACACCCTATTCAACATCCGACAGACATTAACACAGCCTACAGCGAGCAAAATGTAATGACAGCGGAGACACAACTATTTGGCAAACTGTACCTTGCTTTGTTTGTCATCCTTCATTGTTTTTCAAACTAAACTTCTTCTTTTTTCATTCCAGCTAGATGTGTGTGAATTGTCTTTTTTGTATTATTATTATTATTATTATTATATATATATATATATATATATATATATATATATATATATATATATATATATATATATATATATATACAGTATATACCGGTATATACTGTATATATATTTTATTTTTTTTATCTAGGGGTGGCCAACTCGAGACAGAGCCTGAGTATATACATACTGTACTGTTAACACATTCCAGCTACCGCCAAATGATGTTCAGCATTAAATTAAATCTCATAATGAAGCAGTCGACATCTGGTTGGTATTGTAGCATATGTACACTCGACCAAAAAACAATCTTTACACTAACGCTCTAAACATTCTGGAATTGGGTCGAAATCTTATGATAATACCACACAGACGTATGTTTCACCCGATTCATTCCGTTCACACTAGATTATTTACAGCTCACCAGTGTAAACAAAAATTCTTGGTCGAGTGTACAAATGTTTGTACAAACCTCAACATTCTGGAATTTTTATTTGCTGATATGTCATTATTAATTATGTTATTTAACTTATTTATTTATTTTTCTAGATTAGTTTAACCAGACCACTGATTTATATGTTCTAATCCAATCCTATTTCTTTCCCCTTAAAATATCCTACCCATCATTCTACCCCAAAACAGTACTCTACGGGTCCCTCAATAAACTTAGGCTACTGAATGGGGCCTACTTTTGACTTTATATTGTCCTTGTCCCAATTTTGGTTTGTTTAGTTTGCAAGTTTTACATTTTAATTTGACAGATTGTAACAAACAGCAGGCCGAAGGATATGGCGTTAATGCTTCATATATTCCACCACTCACATCCCCACCACGCACTCCGCCACGTTCCACTCGGCGCTTTCCACCACACTCACCTCCTGATGACTCTCCTCCCTCTGCGGCCGAACTGAGTGAAGGGGAACTTGAGGAAGGAGAAGAACAATTTATGGTTCAAGGTGAGTAACATTATAAAGAGAAAGAGTGTGGGAGAGTAGGGATAATATAAATAGTGTGGGAGAGTAGGGATAATGATGAGATAGTGATGGTCTGAGGAAAAGATAAGCGGATAACCAGAAAGGGGGAAATTATTAAAATACTCTACTAGTAAGGAATAGAGAGGATTGAAAAGATACAGCTTAAATGTTTAAAAGTCCTCTTGAGGGTTGTCCACAAAAGAGAGTGCTAATGGTGTAGCTGCAAGCATCATAAAACTGAAGGTTCCCAAGTAGACATTCTCCCAGATCAAGGCTTTGGGTCAGCCAGGCTGTGGCTGCGTTCAGGACAACATATAGAGCAACTAAATTCTCCATCCCCTTGCTCTAGGACGACAGTAACATTTTGCAGTGACGTGAAAAATCCCAAAGCCTGAGATAGGTTTGATCTTGGGCAACCAACATATATACATGTAGGACCATGCATGGAAGTAATGTGGGTGGGCATTGTGGTGTTTCGCTGCGTGTCTGCCTGCTGAACCTCTCTGGGAGATCTGGGACCTGGGAATCTTTTGCTGGATACCCCTCATGATCCTCTGTCTCTGGATCTTCTGGGCGACCTAGATGTGTGACTTTTTCATTTTGTTGTTCCTGTTCGGGCTCTGTCTCGAGTTGGCCACCCCCAACTATGGGGTATGTGCCCGAGTATATTTATGTATACATAATGTATATGTCTTGTCTTGTCTTGTCAGGGGGACCCGCAGAGGGCTGCTCTCGGGCAGCATGATACGCGGGGGTTGTGCAGGGGAATGTGAGTCCTGATCACCCAGAGGTGGTACCCTTGGTAGTGGAATAAGAGAACAGAATCCCTAACTGTAATTTAGGATCCCTCAGCTCCAGCACCCACTGCCTCTGGAAGGAGTGGTTAACTGGCTCATGCAAATATTTCAGGTCTTGATGCGATGTACTTTGAGAAGAATCCTGAGGTCCTAAGATGCCAGGACCCTTCCCTCAGCCTACCGCCCTCCTTCCTCTCCGGCCTGCGTAAGTCACTCCTAGGAGTTGAAGACATACTGTAGATATGCTATATATCAATATTGTTTAACTTCACTCTGAGTTTAAATCACAGCTAATACTATTGCTGAAATACTGTAGTTCTTTTATATTTTATTTTTCACTTGCCTATTTTTATTTTCAATCTTTAGTGTTTAGTTGCTTCTATATTGCCTCCCATAAGTTGAGTGGTAACGCACCTGACTGGTGCACAGGAAGTCTATAGTTCGCTACAGACTACTTTCACATCAACAGCCATTCCAACAGTACAATAGTATTCCACATAAACACACTGATGGGCAGTTGGGCTCAATCGACCCTCCCCCGTGAACAAGAACATGCTAGATAATCAAATTAGTTGCCTTGTCATATGAAGGCATTCATTTATGGCCATTCCCCCTCAGGGATTACGCCATCTGTTAATAAATAGATAGATAAAGTTAACAGCTACAGAAATAGATAGGAAGTGGAAGAGCATTTCCGAGAGTAACTGTGTGTTTTAATTTTGTAGTTGAGCAAGAAGGTGGTGAAGCAGCAGCATCATTGGTGGAGAGTGAGAGCTTGGTGGACCAACAACATCTCCATCATCAGTCACACCTCCACTCTACACACATGGTCAGTCTTAGTCATACATTATTGTCAGTCGGTCTTGCACTTCTATTTTTGTTCAGTGTTGCCAGGGCTGCTTGAGGATAATTCCCAGGATGGCACCTCAGAATTTCCATGTTTGCCCACAACATTTTCCGATTTACTCTTCAAGTCTGTCAGGCGCCTAGCCCGGGGAGCCGGTGTATATGAAGGGTCATGCCTGGATGTGAGGCATTGTGGTGGTAAAGCTTCGCTGCATGTCTGCCTGCTGAGACCGGGAGGTCTGGGACCTAGGAATCTTTTGCTGGAAACCCCAAATTGGCCTGGGTCTCTGGTTCTTTTCATGGGCGACCTAGATTGGTGCGTTGTTTTTTTTGTTTTTTTTCCCCAGAGTTCTGTCTCGAGTCGGCCACCCCCAGCTATGGAATATGTGCTTGTGTATATAGATAGATAGATAGAGAGGGGTAAATATCTAATGCCTCTGTTCCCTCTGTTCCTTGAGTCTAACCTGCAAAATTGTACTTACATTTACAGGTTGATGAAGTATATGAGCGGATGATGATGTTTGGTGGTGGTGTGGATGAGGCGGAGTTATCCAAGTTACTCTCCACCTCCTGTAACTCCTTGGGCTCTTTGGGGAAGGACCAGGATGACTCGCAGTTCTTTGATGTCTCCCAGTAGGTCATTTATAGTCTTGTAGAGTTTAACCTCTTCTGTACTGGCTACGTCTTTGTAATTTTATTCTAGCTACCTGTTAGATGATATTATTCAGCTTAAGAAGGACGTCTGGCACTAAAAAGGCTGCAGACTATCTCAATTATTCTATTTTGCTACCATATATCCTTCCTAAGCTGAATATAATCATCTAAATGTAGCTAATATCAAATAAAAAGTCAAATGAGGTCTTATTATTTTTTATTTTATTTATATTTTCTTTGGCAACATTCATTTTGCATCTTTGTTTCAGGCAGCATTTTAAAGCTCTCTTTCATGTGGTGTCGGCCTTTATGTTATATTGTTATCATTGGCTGAAATATTATAAAGCTTAAATTCAGAGACTTCCAGACGAGTTTGCTGGAAAAAGCACTCATAAAGTAGACTAAATTGCCCACTTGCAGGTTTCAGGCTATAAGGAAGTTGGAGCTGTATATTGATATAGAACAAAAATGTAAAAATAATGTAGGGTTTTGATGGACAAAGTTTGATTAATTTTGTTTTATGTATTTATGTATGCACTGCAACCGTATTTTAGTTGTAAATTCTGCTAAATATTGATATCTAAACCTCCAACTTCCTTATAGCCTGAAACTCGCAAGTGGTCAATTGAAGCTGTGCCTCTACCATTTACTGTATTTATTTGGTTATTTATTTTATTTTAATCTAGAGAGGATAATGAGTGTGGGTTTGAGCAGTTTATGACAGACCAAGATAACTTTGCTTGCACCATGGACGGAGAACAGTTCAACACGCCCAACCTTGACTTTTTTGAAGAGGCCGAGCGGGACTTCAACGAGGAGCACAAGTAAGTTTCAGTGGTATTATGCTTTATCTTTTCTATGTGAAGGTGATTCTGTATCATAAGTTTCATAAATTTTATTTTAGTAAGCGTTGTTTCCACATAGCGATTTTGATGTTATTTTGCCTTTATATTGTCTTTGTCGAAGTTTTGGTTTGTTTAGTTTGCAAGTTTTACATTATAATTTTTATGACAACTTTTTGTTCTAACCCTTCCTTTGCCATGGTATAATATTTTACTCTTTCTGTGAGAATATGGCTCTATGGATTGTATTACAGTAAAAGTCCGTTAATCCGACGACCGATAATTCGAATCTCCCAATAGTCCGAATTTTTCAATTTGAGGCCAAATCCGAATTCACCCGATGGTCCAAATTTCAAGAAGTCCCAAAGTCCCCTTTTTGAGGCATTAGGCCACTCAAATGACACATAATGGAGCACACACATATCATATGTTCATGAATTCACTTTAAAAGTTTACCATCGTCATTGTAGCCTATTACCTACTTCAAAACATTCAGATTAATGGTCAAAGGAAGCTATTGATATAAACGTAAACACCTTCTTCTTCTTCTTCTTCCACATCGTCTGCTAGAGAGTTTGTTTTGCTCTTGAACGCATCCTTGGGACGCTCCGATGCGATACTGACTTGCACCGCATTTTCTGCAAGCGCATTCAGTCTTGAGCTTGAAAACGCACCTTTGGACGTATTAGTCTTGAGCTTGAAAATGCACCTTTGGACGTTCCGATACGCTACTATTTATAGTTCAGTGATCGGAGCGTCCCAAGGGTGCTTTCAAGACAACAAGACAAGGGTGCTTTCAATACAATATAATATAACAGAGCACATCACAAAAGGAAAATCACAAAATGAAAATTACAAGAACCTCTCAGGGAAGTGCCGTTGTTAAGGCATTACTTCCCGAACCACATCTGATCTGATCTGATCTTCAAGAGCAAGACAAACTCGCTAGTAGACGGAAGAAGAAGAAGACGTTTATAGCAGCAGATTCCTTTGACCATTAATCTGAATGTTTTGAAGTAGGTAATAGGCTACAATGACAATGGTAAACTTTTGAAGTGATTTCATGAACATATGATATGTGTGTGTGCACCATTGTGTCATTTGGGTGGCCTAATGCATCAATGTTTTCGTCATACACAGGTTCATAGGGGTAAAGTCCGATAATCCGAAAAATCCACTAATCCGAACGAGGGCCGGTCCGCTGCCCTTCGGATTAACGGAAGTTTACTGTAATTAAATTGTAAAACTTGCAAAATATACAAACCAAAACTGGGACGACACAAGATAAAGGCAAAAGAACTTATCAAAATCGCTATGTGGAAATAACGCTTAATAAAATTCCATAACCTGACCATTCAACCTCACCTCACACTCTGTGACAGCCCCCTTTTCAAAGACCATAACCTTGCTCTTCCCCGCATTTACCTTCAGATTCCGTTTTTATTTTATTTTTATTATATTAACCCTTAAAGAGCGGCGCTCGACTTAAGTCGTGCACCAATTTGCAGCAAGTTAGGAGCATTATTAAGGCTTTTAAAGGGTTAAAATCGAGTGCAAATGGCCGGGAGCGCAGCGGGCCAGACAGCCGACTCCCAGGGGTTACCGCCGCCCATTAACTCATGTTCCCTGTGTTCTCAAGAGGCCGGCAGTGTAGCCAGTAGTGAGCATAGCTGGGGAAAATATGCCGAAATACGCTAAACTCCCATGTTACTGGTATCACTGTATGAGAACCACGAGTGCTACGTAGCTCGTTCTGGTCTCATTTTGAAGCTTTTAGCGCCTATTTTTTTGCTAAATAAAAAAAAATTCATGCAGATACTTGGTTGATCATTCGGGAGGGCCTGAATATGCCCAAAATAGCCCAAAACACCCCGCTAGACAAGGATTAACCCTTTACCGGGCGAGGAACCATATATGGTAACTTAAATGGGCATCCAAAAGGGCGCTCCCAAGCCGCCCGGTGTGTGTCTGCCACCACGTCATCATGCCTCAGCCAATCACCGATGATCAGGCTACTCACGTGGGTATGGTGTAAGAGCTGATGCCATCTCAGTATTGGTTGAGAGCAACTCGAAGTTCAGTTGCAGGCCAGACATGAAGAAAGTAAGATCTCAGCTATTTTTCTCTTGACGCCCTCGACCCTAGCTCATCACGTAATATCGGTAAGTTGATAATAATCTAATATTATGCAGTTGAATAGTTGTACTATAACCTGATATACAGTAGTTGTCATTTACGTGGAACATACGGAAATTGGTGAAATTTGTTTGCGAAAAAGTGAATGATCAAATATGGACATGCGCCCGGTAAGGGGTAAAGCCCAAGTGATCATATATGGACTTACGCCCGGTAGCCTATAGAATTGAAATTACTAAATATGATCATTTCGCCCGGTAAGGGGTTGTACTCCCAATTTACATAAAACCATATAACTTTGATGATAGTTACCCAAACCAGCATGGCACATGGCCACAACTTGGGTAGGGATTCTAGAATGTTCAACATAGAAATAAATGACTGATTTCTATTATTTCCTCATAAGTGTACAGTGAAATAAATATGAGTTTGGTAAGTTTAGTGAGTTCACAAATATTTTAGTGAGTTCACATATATTTTTGATATTGTGAGGCATATACTGAAGTTTTTTTGAGATATGAGTACTGTCATATAAAGAAATATCAATTTTCATGGGGATCCTATGCCCAAAATTTGCTGAAATTCATTGGTCTGGGGGAACCTCTGCCCACATTTTGCTGGAATTCATTGTCCATGGGGAACCTATGCCAAAATGTTGCTGGAATTCTGTGTTCATGGGGAAGCTATGCCCAAATGTTGCTGGAATTACTTGTTCAGGGGGAACCTATGCCCAATTTGTTTTTTTTGGAATTAATTATTCATGGGGTACCAGACAGTGTCTGGGTTGTGAAAAGTACCTAAACTAAAATATTCATATATAATCTATTTATATACTTATTAAAATAAAACGCTTATTTTGGGGTAATATAATGATATAACTGTTATTCTGTGTATTTTGTTTACCTTAAATTTACATTTTCAATATAGCATAATTCAAGATTATTTTTACCCTAGACCGGCACTTGACCATATGTGATCACTTCGTCAACCTCGATTTGCTAATTCAATATGCAAAAATGTGAAAAAAAATCATAAGCAAAATACCTTAGAATTAGGTCTACTTTCATGGTCTAGGGTCAAAAAATGAAATTTCTAAGTATTTCTAGGAGTGCCCGGTAAAGGGTTAAGCGTTATTTCCACATAGCGATTTTGATTAGTTCTTTTGGATTTATCTTGTATCGTCCCATTTTTGGTTTGTTTATTTTGCAAGTTTTACATTATAATTTCACACACTGTTCCAAACATATTTACCAGACCCTGCAACTCCCATTCACTATCGCTCATCAGAACTATATCGTCAGCAAACAGCAGTACAGTATAGGCAACTTCCTCTCATTCCCTTCCCTTATCAAAGGTACATCTTCCTTGTATTTATTTTGTGACTCCATCCATATATATAAACATTATGTATGTATGTATGTATGCTTTTTATTAAATTGACTAATTCCTTGAATGTGACGATAGTGCGTTGTTATGTGTGCGATTAGTTTGCTTGGGAAATAGATTAACTTGCTCATGTAGTAATGTACACCCTATGTGGTGGATTGTGTTCTTTTATTTCATAAATTTTATTTTAGTAAGTGTTATTTCCACATAGCAATTTTTATAAGTTATTTTGCCTTTATATTGTCTTTATCCAAGTTTTGGTTTGTTTAGTTTGCAAGTTTTACATTTTAATTAATATATAAACAGGTAGTTATTTGGAGTACTGTTTTTTGGTACACACAGGCCGAGTCATAAATGCATAGACGTAGGCTTAAAAAAACAAATCCAAATTATTTGTTTAGCTATAATCTATTTTGACTTCAGGTTCGATCAGTGTGTTGCGACGTCAGCGGATAATCTCAACTTCTCCGCCTTCTCTGGCATCCATGGTGTTACCGAGATCACTGTCAGGTAGGTGTTGACAATTGACCCCTCGTGAGTTTCGAACTACTGTATAAGGAAGTTGGAGCTGTGGTCATCGATATTTAGCAGAATTATCAGCTAAAATATGGTCATAATACATTTATGAATACACAAAACCAAAATTGATCACTCTTTTTATACATCAGAAACCCACATTATTATTGCATTTGCCTTTAACTCCCAAAGAGCGGGGCCGTTTATAACATCTACTACCTGCCAAGCGGGCATATTTACCCTAAACGAGCTTTATTCCATGCTCTTTTTCATGCATATAGAAGAGCCAGAGCGTTGTTGTTGTTGTTCCCCCCCAAGCTGCCTGGCCGAACAGCCCCAAGACCCCGAGCAAGGCCAAGGCCATAACCAGGCGCCCCCACAGAACCCTCCCTGACCACAATAAAGCCTGGGTGACCGAAGCCACTCCATGGCGGGGAGCTGAGGAGGGTGCAGAAACGTCCGGGAAACCAAAGCCCCACCCAGTGCCCTGTGCCCATCAGCAATTATGAAGAGAAAGTTGAGGGGCAAAGGAAAAATGTGACACTTTGGCTTCCAATCTTGGTAGATTGGGAGGTCAATCCACGGAAGAGACACCGTCACTTGAGATCTAGAAAATATATAAGTAAAAGGACCAGTCAGAGTAAGCTATGGATATGGCAGAGATCGCTCAGTTCTCACTCCTATAGACCAGCCCATCACCACATGACTAGAACCCAATCCTCTGAGCATCAGCTAGGAAAGGCCCTAGAAAGCCACCTTTGGCAGGGGGATAGCTCCTCTATTTCAACCCCTTTCGGGGTTGGGCACCCGCCTAGAGCCAGAGCGTAATACAATTATGTATTCGTGAAAGGGTGATAATAGAGCTTTCCAATGACACCTGAATCATCCTTGTACGACCACGGGTTATCCTGTAGCGATCGCGCAACGAGAGGTGAAAAAACGTAAAATAAGGTAATTTCCCCAGTTTTTTTCCTTGTCTCGCGAGGCGGTGGGTGTGGAATGTTGCAGTGGGGAGCTCAGTCGCGGCTCTGTGGTCGGGCCGAACGGTCAGAGCCCGTCTATCGTCCTCCCAACGCGTGGACTCTCTCTCAGAGCCGATAATGTGCTCAAAATGCCGCCCGTCATATGACGGATACCGCCACATTGTCCATTGTTCTCTAGCCCGTCATATGACGGGTACCGACAATTAGGTGTTAATATCGATGTTCACGGCTCCAACTCCCTTATAGTATGAAACTTGCAAGTGGTCAATTGTGTGCATGTTACTTATTATTATTTCTGGCAAGCTCAGACAATGCTTCCTTAATTACCATCAGATAATTTTAGTTATCATAGAAACACCCTCATGAAAGCATGTAGTAAGGGAATGTATACTCTGTCCAACTCTAACCTTTCTTCCACTCAATAAGTAAACTCTAGAACTCGCTACCTAAATCTATCTTTCCCTCATCCTATGACTTAAACTACTCCCTTAGTTGTATATATGTGTGTATTTACTCAGGCCCATTCCCCACTTAGTTACCATTAGATTATTTTAATCCTAGAAATAAGCTGATATAGGCTATCTATCTATCTACAGTATATATGCGGGCACATACCCCCCCCCCTTTTTTTTTTTTTTTTTTTTTTTTTTTTTTTTTTTTGTATATATACAGTATATATATAATATATATATATATATAATATATATATATATATATATATATATGTATATATATATATATATATATATATATATATATAGCTGGTGAACAAGTTTTGTTACCTAGGAGATACCATCTCTGCCGGTGGTGGGGCCGAGGCTGCCACTGTTGCTAGAATCAGGTGTGGCTGGGGGAAGTTCAGAGAACTGATGCCAATCCTGACCATGAAAAGAATGCCTCTCCCCCTGAAGGGAAAGGTGTATGCCTCATGTGTTAGAAGTGCAATGACGTATGCCTCAGAAACATGGGCTGTTGGAGTAGAGGATGTCAACAGAATGGAGCGTAATGAGATGAGAATGGCGAGATGGATGTGTGGGGCCAGGCTACAAGATAGAATAACAAATGTTGAGCTGAAGAGACATTTAGGTATAAAGAGTATTAGCGAGGTGATGCGTACAAGTAGACTGGGATGGTATGGACATGTGGAGAGAATGGATGAATAAAATTGGGTGAAAAAATGCAGGTCTGTGATTGTGGAGGGAGGTGCACCAAGGGGTGGACCGAGGAAGACCTGAGATCGGACTATACGTGCCGATCTCAAATCCAAGAACTTGACAAGTGAAGCAGCCCTTAACAGGGTTGCCTGGAATGCCGCCATTAGGACAAGAGACTGAAACTGCACTTATGTGTGGAACACTCAGTCTTAAAATTTTATGTATGTATATATATATAAAGGCAAGAGCCCAAGATTTGTGTTTTGTCTGTGTGTGTTCGTTGTTTTATGTTTTCCCTGTTCTTTCTCTGTCTTGAGTCGGCCACCCCCAAAATAAAGGAAAGGAGGGAAAAAGAAAAGAAAAAAATAGGAGAAGTGGGGATTGGGCCTGAGTAAATAGGTAGAAGAGCCCTAATTTATGTTCCTTATCACAGACCGTCGTGGATCCCAAGCCCCGACCGTGGCCTACTGGGTGAGGGCAACAAGATCTCTGTGGAGGACTACTTTATGCCTCGCAGTGAGATACTCGGATCACTGGCCGGCAGGGACAGTCACAACAGGGTGAGACATTGTACTCATTAAGTTTTAGCTCACTTTCTCTCTTTTTTTGATAGGTGTGCAAACCCATCATCCACTTTCTTTAATGTAGCACTGTCCGGTAAATCATATATTATTATGTTTTTTCCACAAACTAATTTCACCTCTAAACTCAATTTATTAAATCAACAAATACATGTGGCACTCCAAAGACTCAAACCTAGGATACTCATCAAAATTCCGCGCACTTATGCATTACGCTATTCATTGATTTCATTAATTAGGTTTATTTGTTGGTTGGCGAAAAAATATGAATTCATATAATGACAAACACAAACAGTTTTTTATTATCTATTAAGCATTTTTTGTGGTTCCCCTCAGCCCCACTTTGGTAATTCGGTTCACTCTCCGCCAGCCGCCACTCGACCCCCTCTCATCAGCAATGTTTGGGATGACTCCAATCACTCAGGTAATATTTGTTCATTATTATTCTCTCACACTCGCTCATTAATATATATATAAAACTGTAAACCATAATATAATAATTTGTTTGAATTTTTTACTCCTAATTCAATTCGCGGCAAAAACTGCACCTTTGAGGAGATGACTTTAACTGATGATGAAGCTTTTTATTTTCAGTTATAAGTGAGATAGGTGGATGCAGCATCAATCAGGATAGCAGTTGCAGCAGTTTCGACAGCTCCAGCTCCGACTGTGACTCAGCATCTGGCAGACATTCCACTGAGAGGGATCCCACCTCACAGAGTGTCAAGCCAAAGAAACACTCAGGCTCGTCCAAATCGGGATTTGGAAGTGGTTTGAATGTAAGTGATGAAGACAACAGGGCATGCAGCAAAACAAAGTCATTGGAACATATGGAAATTGATGAAAATATGAAGAAAAGTTTATCCAATATGTATGTATCAGATGGTGAGTTCAAGAAGCCTGAGAATGTTGGAAGTAGAACCAGGAAGTATGGACGAAATATAAACCCAAGTGATAAAGAGGATCCATCACTAACGCAAAAGACGCAGGACCTGGAAAAGAGTCTGCGAGGCACGGACGTCGATGCAGTCACAATCTCCTCACTCCTCCGCGACATTCAAACTAGCAGCGATCCTGACACCATGATAAAAAACATCCTCAAGCGTCTGCCGGAGAAATCGATCCTCCATGAATCCCTGAACAGCACCAACTTTGACATGAGCACTGAAGTCTTGGATCTGAAGAAGCAAAGAGAAATGCTGAAACAGAGACAGAGGGGGAAGGTGGAACCCCGGACACAGCAGCCATCCGGGAAGGAAAACGTGCCGAAAAAAATTACAAGGGTGCCCGATAAGAAGGCCTCACATGGCCCAACGTCCATAGAATCTACTATGGGCATCAGTCACAAACACATGGAGAAACTCAAGGCCGCACGAACCAACTCAGATCCGGGCATCTCTCTTCAAGAAAAAATGGAAGAAAACCCAAGATTTGAGGATAAACGAAAGGATTTAAGTAAAGTGGAAGAATACCGAAACTTGGAGGATAAGGTAAAAGGTATTAGCAGGGAAGAAGAATACTCGAGCTTGGAGGAAAAATTAAAAGATGTAGCCATTGACGAGTCTATCCGAGTGGCCCAGTACAATTCTCGGATACTCGAAGATACGGCCAAACTTCACTTACCCAGCTTTCATGAGAGTTTAGGCAGCGGTCTGGAGTCCTCCACCCCTTGTCCCCCACATGCTAGAGTTATGAGTGGCAGTCATAAAACATGTCATGATCTCGACCAGAATACTCTCGAGCACAACACACACAACCTCCACATACGGAACCCCCACGATATTCCAGACCACAGAGCACACGGCCCCAGTTCCTCACAAGCCTTAACACAGACAGAAGAGAGGCATAGGGAACAAACACACCATCAAGCAAACGCAAGACCACGACCCAGAATGGGAATTTCAGGCCAGGGCAGAGTAGCAAGCAAAGATCACAGTGCCCCATCATATTCTTCAATAGAATATAAAGGAGGTAAAACACCAAGAACATCACACATACATTCTAGCCAAAGTATGCTTGGTCGTCCAAACATTGATCAATCTGGTCTGGAAATAGGACATTCATCCAGGGACTATAGAAGCCATGACACTTATATGAGCCAAGAAATGAGAGGTACTGTAATCTCTCCAGACTACGGAAGTAATCCACATGATGTAAGAAATCCCCCACCGGCCAAAAATCCACCAGTTACCACATCCCCCTCGGCACGTTCCACAAGTGTTCCGGTTGATTTACAGTCGGTGGGCATGCATGAAGGGCCGAGTCAGTCTGGTGTGTTGTATCCATCTTCACAGAGTTCATTCCTCCGCCAGCACCACTCCCATGAGAACGTCTCGAGGCAGCTCAGCGTAATCCCAGGTTTGTTCAGTTTTATTTCTGAATTAAGTACTTTAAATCACTGTACTGTAGTTGAAATGTCCCTGTGGTTGTTTAATGTATATATAAAAGTTAGAACTGGGTAGAGGATTGGGTTTAGTAGGAAAGAATGGTGGAGATTGGGAGTTGAATCAGTTGCTGTTTACTGATGACAGCGTTGGTGGCGGATTATGAGAAGCTGCAGCGAGTAGTCAAAGAGTTTGGTATGGTATGAGGGAGGAGGAAGCTGAGTGTGAATGTCAATAAAAGTAAAGTGATGGTATGTAATAGAGATGCTTGTAGAGTAGATCAAAATGTACGACTGGATGGGGAAATGCTGGAACAAGTGGAGTGTTTTAAATATCTAGGAGTGATAAGCAGGAATGGAGGTGTGGAAATGGACGTATGCAGGGAGGGAGGTGTGAAAATATAGGTATAGCGGAGAGTGGTGAAGGAAGGAAAGTTTTCGGAGCAATGGGAAGTATGTGGAGGGTGAGAAATCTCGGAATGTGTTATGTTGTGTTATTCATATTTGGTTTCACAAACTCACCAATTAATTTACAAATATACCTAACTATACTCCAACAGACCTAAACAGGCAGTCCTACCCGTAGTTAATCCCTTTACATTGGTGCCACATGTATAATTCCTAACAACGAAAATATATTATTTTTGGTATTAAGTAGGCCTACCTTAAGTTGGTTTGAAATGCTCAGGCTATTTCTACATGTACAAAGAAGCTTTATTGTTTTCATAATTAATTCGCTTGTTAGTAAATACAATGGACATTGTACACAACCTGGCAGCGTAGCTACTACGACGTTGTCAGATTAGGTCGGGCAAAACACTCACTCACAGATTGACCTGTTAAACTATAAACAAACATCACAGGATGGCGCGCTGCCAGGCGCACAAAATTAGTACTGTCACGTGTAAACTAAATCCATTCGTCACATCAGTTCATTCCTGACTTTGCCACCATCCACAGTGGAAGCCTCTCCAAATCTCCAATTATATATATATATATATATATATATATATATATATATATATATATATATATATATATATATATATATGCGAGCGTGAGAGAGAGCTATATAAATAGTAATATTATTTATTATAACAATAATAATTATCTATGCATTCATGTGGGCTACACAGTAGTACGGTGATAAGTGCGTTCCCCTTCTCACTCATACACAGGGCAAGGTCCTTGACCGGGGGGAGGTGGAGGGAGGGAGAAAGATAGTGAGAGTAATTTGGAAAGGTTGTCGTACGGAAAGGGTCAATTGGACAGCTGGCACCAGTGTAGGGATAGCTGACCGCGCCCATAACTGCCTGTTTAGGTCTGTTGGAGTATAGTGAAATCAAAGAAAGTAATGAATACATGTGGTACTCCAAGGACTCGAACCTAGGATACTCACACCGAAATTCTGCACACTAAGCACTAGGCTATCAAGACAGTTAAAGGTTTATGCACAAGCCTACGATTTATTATCCCTGTTATCGCTCTGTCATATGAAGGAAAAATGGGGATTGGGCCTTAGTATATAGATAGATAGATAGCTCTGTCTCAAGTCATCCACCCCCAGCTGTGGGATATGTGCTTGAGTATATACAGTACATACATGTAATAAGTAATATGATTGTTGTTGTTTTTTTTTGTAGACATGTCGAGTGTGTGCGTGCCGGAGGTGTTGCAGCTGGATGGGTCTTGTGTACTGGGAATGGCCACTTACACAACCTTCACCCTCCACAACCCACACAACCGATGGATGCAGTTCTCACTCACTCTAGTCAAGGTCAGGATATGTTGCCACCTCTTTCACTTATCATTATTAATAATTTTCATCATGTTTGACATCTTTTTTTTCCTTTAGGGAACTGGCTAAAGGATATCCATTTCAGAAATGCCCCCAGACACTTATAATCTTTGGTTTGTGTCACAATGCTCCTTCCAATATGTTAAAATTTGTCTTAAATATACAGTATTATAAAATTTTCTTCTCCAAAGCTCTGGTGATCTTCCAGTACCATCTATCCCTATAACTTGACTTTCAGGTATCTTGTTAAATGTTGTCCTTGTCCATTCTTTGCTAGTGGACTTACTGCTGCAGAGTACTTCTCTTTATCCATTCAACCACTCTTCATTCAATGCCTATAGCTTGATCTTCTATTCCAAAATATTAATGCACTTCCATATTGCCTCGACCATCCAGCCTGTTTATACACATATTTGTTTTTAAATTAGTTAGTGTCTACAGCTCCCACTTTGGAGAAGGCATCTGTCGAGACTCGTAAGTAACTCGACAGTTTAGGTTAAGTAAATATAATGGAAGTTCAGAAATCTCTAGACTTATACTGTATATACCGGTAATTTCCTTCATGTTCCTACATCCTATGTGGTGGTTTTGTGTTCTTTTATTTCATAATTTTATTTTATTAAAGCGTTATTTCCACATAGCGATTTCTTTATCTTTATATTGTGTTGTCCCTGTTTTGGTTTGTTTATTTTGCAAGTTTTACATTATAATTACAGGAGTGTCTAGATGGCGTCCCCAGCAATGTATCAGCCCTACTCTTCAAACCCATTTACTGCCTTGGTCCCGGGGGTCAGTGTGAGGCCAGACTGGGGGTGTGTGGCCAGTTCCGAGGCCACCTGAAGGCGGCCATAAGGATCTCACTGTCCGACCTAGCCAAGGGAGGGATTCATGGGCCCGAGTCAAGATCCGGCCACACGTTCGCCTCACTTACCCTTACTGTACTTGCCACCATTTGTGACCCTGAGGTATTGCCTATTATCTATTTAGTTGTTTATATACGGTACTCTTTTATTTGGGCCGGCTCTGTTTCGAGTCGGCCACCCCCATTTAAAAAAAAAAAAAAAAAGGGGTATGTATCTGTCTATAGATAGATAGATAGATACTCTTATATTTTTTATATATAGGGAAAAAAATTCAATGGATAAAATATATTCACAAATATCTGGTTACTTCATTAGCTGATATGCGGCGAATCTCACTCCGATTATCCAGATGTGGCACAGCAGTATCACTCTTTCATTTACTTTCTCTAGCGATTTTGATAAGTTCTTTTGTCTTTATATTGTTTCATCCCTGTTTTGGTTTGTTTATTTTGCAAGTTTTACATTACAATATAATATCTGGTTACTTCATTAGCTGATATGCGGCGAATCTCACTCTGATTATCCAGATGTGGCACAGCAGTATCACTCTTTTACTTTCTCTAACTTATAGGTATCATTGTGGTGTGAGGGTGAGGAGGAAGGGACCAAGGAAGGAGTGTTGGACTTTGGTGTGGTAGCTGAAGGGTGTTCCGTGTCTCGCCGCATCACCCTCGCCAACACTTCTCCACAGGCTCTACCACTCATGCTTCATCTGCGCCAGGTCAGTGTGTGTTTGGTTTAAAGGCCACCCGTACCGGGTACCTAATCCAAAAGGCACAGGTTTCTGGAGGCTTAACCCACGGAATCCGGGAGGCCTCATATGAGGCAAAAAAAAAAAAAAAAAAAAAAAAAAATGGCAGGAATCCAGGCCTCATATCAGGCAAAATATGCGGCTAAAAATTGCCACTAAAATCATCATAACACGGCAACCACACGTCATAGCGATGTCATCTCAACGGCAGTCTACAGACAACAAAAAGTTCTACAATTTGCATAAAGTTAACTGCTCTAGGTGGTCTCAATCAGTAGCTACTGAATTATGAAGGTTGCCTTTACCCAAATGGCCCCGGACACTGCGATCGGGATCATATGAGACCCCTCGGATTTCGTGGGTTAAATTCTGAAAGAGAAAGTGTTTACTGTACTGTATATTGGTTGTAGCTCAGGTCTCCCTCACTATCTGATGACCCAATTTACGATATTATTATAGGTTTTTAGGTGTTTGGGTTTGGGTTTTTGTCTGGTCAGAGAAGATAGAACGCATCCCCATTTACCCCATTAATTTTAGGGTTCACTATACAGTTGTATTTAAGATTGGGTTTTCAGGAACATAACTTAATTGTATATCGAGGGAGACCTGTATATGACATTGTGTAAAAAACATAATAATTCTTATGCACATTTATATAACAATTTTATGGTGCAGGTGGCGGTGTCATCGCCCATCTTCTACTGGGACCCTGAGAAGAACAGTGCTCGTAGAGTTGTGTCAGCCACTCATCTGGCCTGCGAGATGCCGTCACTCTCAGAACCCTCCACACAACCCCTCACCCTCACTGTTACTCTCAAGGCTCCTCATCTTGATAACATCCAAGGTAAGGGCACTGATTCACCAGGTATTTGCATGTGTAAATTAGTGGGTCAGTAGAGGCATGTCTGATTGATGATGATGTAGATATATCAGTTCTTGTAAATTCACTCCTTGTTGTGAGTTTACTTATGTTTGATGTATATCCCTGCAGTTGGTGATAGTGGTGTGGTGGAGGTGGTGAGTGAACTACAGGTGGATATGGATGCTCCCGACCGGTCCACCATTATCATCAACACATTTCCTATTAAGGTCAGTAATGCCATCACTCTTTTCACTTCAGCTCATTTGAGATCCATAGAGATTTTAGTTTTGTTTTTTGTTTTTCCTATGAGTATGTAGGAGGCAAAAGGCAAAGCTGCCTGTAACAAGTGTCTCCCCAAAGTTGAGTGATAGACAGCCAAATTGAAGGTACGTTAGAGTCAAAATATCTGGACATATTTGAAGCAATTTAAGCTTCCTCTGGAAGCAAGGCATCAGATTGATGATAAGTGATTTTGTGGACTTACAGGCATTCATTTGAGCCATGTTTTGGGAATCTCAGCGAATAAATGACTTTAATTTGTTACCGGTACATAGCGATTTTGATTACCGGTAGTTCCTTTGCGTTTATCTTGTGTCGTCCCAGTTTTGGTTTGTTTATTTTGCAAGTTTTACTTTATAATTTATTGCATACTTTTAATTATAGTACCACGATCTTCCAGGCATCCATTGGAGCCGTACGTTTGGAGTCTCAGCGCATAAACGGCCCCCTCCTGTTAGAATGCTCCAGTGATGCCAGCCAGGAGACAAACATTACCCTCAAGAGCTCCTCAACCTTCCCATTCCATGTGTCCTTGTCAACGCGCAACACAGCCCTCTTCTCCGTGCAGCCCCAGAGTCTCGTCATACAGCCGCACTCCTTGGTCTCCCCAGCTATTGTTCTCACTCCTAAGGGTTGGGTCGGGAGTGTGGAAAGGTGAGGAGTAGCGAAGTGGTGTGGCTAGATCGTTGTATTTCTCATAAATTTAGTCTGTCCATTATTTGCTGATCCCCTAGTCTGTAAATTTAACTAAGTTTTACTAAAGCGTTATTTCCACATAGCGATTTTGATAAGTTCTTGAACTTTATATTGTGACGTCCCTGTATTGGTTTGTTTATTTTGCAAGTTTTACATTATAATAGCTAATCTTAAAGTCTCTAAATTAGGGTTGGATGCAAGGGAATCAACCACCCATTACAGAAAGAGGAAAGGATGTAAATACAGACAAAATAAAATTGTTTGGTAGATTCCAAGAATGAAGTTATATAAATACCATCAGACTGAAAGAGTGATTGGTAATACAGCATTACGGTATTACAAATTATCTTAACCCCTTCTGTACCGGGTACTTCATTTAACTTTATGCTGGCTAGTATTAGACGATTATATTCAGTTTCAAAAGGGCCTCCATCAATTAATAGGCTTCAAACTATCTCCCTTAACCCATTTTACTACCACAGACCCTTCTTAAGCTGCACAAAATAGTCTAAATATAGCGAGAATAAAATTAATAAGACGTTGCGGTACAGAAGGGGTTAAGCCATTAAAATTGATCAGGGTCATCATAAAGCAACTGTAAATATTTGTTCTGATCTTATAGCTAACCTAGTACCTATTGTATTCATATATTCAACTATATTTTCTTTCTAATTCCCCCACAGTTTCCTGGTGGTGTGCATCGAACCGGAAGGCATGAACTTTGAGATTGATCTAGTCGGAGTGTCCCACAAACCTCCACCACCCCTCCCTCTAGAACATCAACAACAACAACAAACACCACATCAACAACTACGACACCAACCATCATACCCAACACAAGAATCTCATATGCAACCACCACAATCTCAGACTTCACACAGACAACCACCCAAATCTCCCCAAATACAATCACAACAACGACCACTATCACAAGAACAGCCATACCCATCATACGACAATCAAATACATCCACCGCAGTCTCACCAACCACACAGACAACCATCATCATCTCCTCCAATACAATCAAAGCAGCAACCAGGGCACGATTCTCATTTACAATCACTACAATCCCAGCCCCCACTCAAACCTCCAACAATTTCTCACCCAATTCCATCACAGCCCGCACCAACCACAGGAAAGCCACAATCCCAATCAGTAGAGAAGACTTCTTCGAGTCACGATTCGATCTTGATGCCGCCCCCAAACCAAGATCTCTTGTCAGTGTCTCACCATGCTATGCTGACAAAGTCCATGAGCGAGCCAGGACATGTGGTTAGTATTTATGTATTATTTAACCGTGCATCTTGTATATTTTGACGAGACGAAGAACAGATTTGGATTGATTTTGGGCAGAAACCTGAAAAGTCTAAGATGCGCGAGTTTGAAGGCGACGGTACCGTTTGAATGCTTCCTCCTTATAGCGGGTGGCAGGAATGTTCAAACTAGCCATGCTCTTTGGGCTGATATTGATAACCTATTTCTTATTTCTTGCAAGTCTAATAGTCAAAACAATTTGGCAACCATAATGCAACACTCGACGTCCTAACATAATTTTTAAAAATTATCTTTTGTGTGTGATTTTGTGTTTTGTTTTGTTATTCTGATGTGTTGTGATATCCCTGTTTGGGCTCGTCTCAAATTGTCCACCCCCCTTTAAAAAAAAAAAAAAAAATGGGGCAAGTGCCAGAGTATATACATACATACATACAACTTTTGTTTCTCCCAGGTTGAGAAGAATCCGTCACTGGCCCTGGAGAGCACCAAGTCTCGGCTGGTGTTTGGTAGTGTTCGTGTGGGTGACAGTAACACTCAGGTGGTGGTTCTACGTAACACCAGCAACACTAACAACCTCTCACTCATGCTGGGGATCAACGGCGGTCATGGATTTCAGGTACACCTCAACGCCATTTATCCACCCTACATCAAGTAAACAGTACTTTAGACATTTCAGGATAATATGTAATGAGCCATGAGAATAGGAAAATAGCCCAAATTATAAATTATTATTTTACCTAGCGTTGTTTCCACATAGCGATTTTGATTAGTTGTTTTGTCTTTTTACTGTGTTCGTATAAGTTTTGGTTTGTTTATTTTGCAAGTTTTACATTATAATTACATGGAAAAAATACATAGATAAACTCCAGTACAGTACAATGATACAGTATCTTTTCTTCTTCCCAAATTTACTAATTCCTTGAACGTGACGATAGTGCGTTGTTATTTGTGCGATAAATTTGCTTGGGAAACAGATTAGCTTGCTCATGTAGTGATGTACACCCTGTGTGGTGGTTTTGGTTTTTTATTTCAAAATTTTGTTTTGCTAAAGTGTTATTTCCACATAGTGATTTTGATAAGTTCTTTTGCCTTTATATTGTGTTGTCCCCGTTTTGGTTTGTATATTTTGCATTATAATTATAATTCATACTTCTAGTAACCTTGCCTAGGCATGATATGGCTGTTGAATAATAAATAGAATGTGATAAGGCTAATCTGTTTGCAGTTTTGTGAGAGAGCGAAGGCGGTGTGGAGTGAGAGTTTGAAGGTGGTGTTAACACCGTGTGAGGAGTTGCCCCTCATGGTGCGTCTGTGTCCCACCAGTGTCCAGCCCCTCGCAGCAACGCTCTTCTGTAAATACCGATCCACCGCCAACCCCTTCAAGTGTAAGGTTAGTTGCACACTCCTTCTCATCAGTAGTTTTAAGGGGAGATGGGCTGGTTTTACTGGCCCCTTTCTCCCTTATGTTTAGCCGCAACGCTCTTCTGTAAATACCGATCCACAACCAACTCCTTCAAGTGTAAGGTGAGTTGCACTCCTTCTTATCTGTAGTTTTAAGTGGGGTAATATTGACCCCTTCAGCTGTAAGATTAGTCCATGCTCTTTCCTTTTTTCTTTAGGTTAGCGCTCTTAGTATTATCTTGTCCAACATTCACCTCATCTACCATCAACCCCCTTTCAAATTATATGAGTATGATGTATGTGAATTTGTATATTGGTTTTTGTGTTGTGTTGTGTTGTCCCTGTTCGGGCTCTGTCTCGAGTTTGACACCCTGCACTCAAACACAATATCTGCATCCTCAAACTCGCCTATATATTATTTCTCTTCTCTCCTCTCCTTGACTCTAATACTCTTTTTGTTTCTTTTCCAGGTACAATTACAGGGTTATGGTGGGAAGGGGTCACTATGCATATCGGACCACAGCGACGGGAAGCCCTTCACCTTTCAAAACATCTACCCGGACCGCTTGTGCCTCCTCACCAAGCCCTTAGTCAACCAGGGTGACCGAGCCATCTATGTCAGAATTCTCATCTTTGCAGGTTTGATGGCTGATAACTTGTATTTTTAGTTGTAATATTGGGGAAGTATAATAGATCTTGATGCATTGTAATCCTCTGGTAACTTAATTTTTTAGCTGTAAGATCAGAGAAGGTATAATAGATCTTTACCCCTGGAGGTACAGGGACCTTCACATCTAGTAGAGGAAAACTAGATTATGCCCTACGTATCCTACTGCATGTCATACAAGGCAACTAATAGGGGAGGATGGCAGTAGAATTTTGGACTAACAGCCATTACTGTACAAAAAAAACTTGATATTTGCACTGTCGAGGATGGCGAGGAGCGGATAGGTGCCACAGGGGATTCTACTAGTCCTACCTGAGTGCTGTTTGGTGCCATGCCAGATTTTGCCACAGTGTTCACATGGTGAGGTAGCATTGTGGCAGGACTTCATTGTTCTATAGTCCAGGTTACCTAATTGCAGCTACAGGACATAGTCGGTGGTTCTTTTATAAATACTTGGCATAGAGGTTCTTCATAATTGGTATCTCTAGTACTAGTGAATTCCTGTATATTGGAAGAATTGGTGCATTTGAAAACAAAAAGATCAGATTAATATTATTATTATTATTATTATTATTATTATTATTATTATTAACTTGTCATACTCTTCACCAACACCTTGCCGTTATTAGATTGCATAGTCACCCTAGAACTGAGCCAATAGTGTGGGTCTTTAACCCTCTGAGTACCAGCGACGACAACGTGTCGTCGGTAATGTATGTAACGCTAAACCCCACGACGCACAAGTGTCGTCGGGGTTTAATTACTCCGGTCCTATGGGACCTAGAGGGCTCAGATTTGTATGGGATCTGTCTAAGTATCCCACGCAACCATGCCGATGGTTGAAAACTCTCAAAGTCCAACCGCGTGCGCGCAAAAACATGGTTTTTGGGTGTTTTTGCCTTAAATTTTTTACTCTTGTAAAATCGACTTTCGGGGTTTCCGTAGGACCTCTTTTTGACCTTTTTGATCGTTTTTTTTTTTTTTTTTTTTTTTTTTTTTTTTTTTTTTTTTTTGGCGGTCCTTCATTCCTAACCCATTCGCTATTGTTTCTGGGGGAAAAAAAAAATCATAACCTGCTGGTCCCTGGTGGTACATTTATTTATAACTAGCTGGGGCTCAGTGGGTTAAGGCTATTTTATGACTTGTATTTTTATCATATCTCGAACATTCCCCGTCTCAGACAAGGAGTGTACATCAATGGTGACGTCCGACGAGCTTTTGGTTAAGCCGTCCGAGTTCGTCCTAGGGGGCAAGGGAGCCAGCAAGGACATCTTCCTGTTCACCAAAGGAACGCCGGAGGTCCTGGCCAAATCCCCTGGAACGCTGGGCTTCATCAAGGTGGTTTGGGTGGACGAGATATTGAGGCAACGATATAAAAGGTGGGTCACATTATCACATTAGCTAGTGTGGCTAAGTGGTACCACAGTAACCACACTCACCTCATTCATGGAAGGCCCGGGTTCGACCCCCGCCAGAGCACTATAGGTTTATTGATCTACGGACAGGGCTTTCCATACCCTTAGCTGCATTGGTTGACATTAGAGATGCGATAGATCAGGGTCGCATGTACATATATATATGTTAGCACCTTTTGGCTCGAACGTCCCTTGATTTTGGCCCCGTCACTCTTTCAACTATGGGGGAGGCACTCGCTATAGGCAGTTGTGCCTTTTGCCTCCCTCAATCACATAGAAAAAAAAAAAAAAATTATCAGCAGGATTGAGCTGATTACAGACATAGATTCTAACCGTACAATAGTATCTCTAATACACCCCCACACACTACACCAATGGGCGGTTGGGGCTTGAGTGACACTCTAGCGTGAACAGGTACAAGCTAGATAATCAAGTGAGTTACTTTGGCATATGGAAGCATATGAAGATGATTCATTCGCAGGGATTACGGCATCTGGATATTGGTAGACATTATCTCTCACTGTCTCCATTTATTTATTTTTTCTTATATTTGGCAAGTTAAAGTGGTTAAACATATAGCACAGGGGCCATTTACCACCATCATTGTTGGTAGCTAAAGTCAATGGTAACTCCAATTTGTCTGCAGTAAAACTTCAACACAAACTCATGCCTCATGGTAATTCCAGGCTTTCAGCTCTCTCTTCTCAGAATTTTTATTCTCCCTCCTGGAGAATTATCATGGGGTACACTAAGGCTTACCCATGCTGTCCTACATTAGATGTATGGAAGTCCCTCGAGTGGCACTTTCCGAGGAACTGATGTGCTTTTCAGGTTAAAGCTAAAGCACAGCAAAATAAATAGTATGTATGTATGTACCGTATGTAGACTGCATAACAAAAAAAGTGAAAGCTTGACTCAAATAATATTCTTCCTGTAGACTCAGCAACAAGAAGGTGAAAGCCCGTCACGTCAAAGACCCGTCCCTGCTAACCCTAAACTGGGAGGCAACCTTGGGTGGGGACGATGGTGGTGTTGGTAGTGAGGGGATGGTGAAAGGGGAGCCAGACCCCCTCCCGTCACAGCCCGAAGATGCACGAGTCTTCTTCAACAACTGTCATACTGTCAAGGTGAGAGACAAAGCTTTTATTGCATTGTACAGTCGCTCACACGTCTCTCAAATCGGTTTAAATTTTTTTTTTTTTTATCATTATTATTATTATTATGGGTCTCTGGGTCTTTTCCTGGTGTGTGTGAATTTGTGTTTTGTTTTGTGTTTTTTGTTGTGTTGTGTTGTCCCTGTACGGGCTCTGTCTCGAGTTAGCCACCCCAAACAATGAAGACAAACACACAGGCAGATCTAATTGTGATAAAATGTAATAAATGTGTTATTATTTAGATTGAGCTTGAAGGACAGAGGGCACCAGACGAGGAGAACTCCAGCACAGCATTTGCCATTATGAGTGTTGAGGATACTATGACCTCCATGATGGATTTCTCGTTGGCTAATGATAGGTGAGTAATATAGGTGTCCATCACAATTATTTTGGTATTGAAGTAGCATGTAGCAGTTAAATGTCTTATAACATCAGATAAATTAATAAAGACCAGTAAATATGGTTGTTTTGAGAAAACCTTTTGTGCATGGAAGTGGGTGAGATTTTCCCTTTGCTATGCTTTAATTAAAATGTAAAACTTGCAAACTAAACAAACCAAAACTGGGACAAAGACAATATAAAGTCAAATTAACTTATCAAAATCGCTATGTGGAAACAACACTTACTATACAGTATAATGTAAACCTTGCAAAATATAAGTAAAACCAAATTTTCATAAAGTAATACGGTAGCTAAAATTAATCTTTCTTCTCTGTATACAGAACCAGCTGTATGTCACCACCACAACCGGACCGCCACCACCATACCACCACCGCCCTGGCACCTCCCGCCGACAAACACTACACATCAACTAAAGGTTTTATACCTGTGTTGGATCCTAACTTAACTACACAACAACATCATACACATGCCACCCCCACCCCTCTCTCTACATCTACTACCATAGAACCCAAAACTACAACCCCAGGGCCCACCACAGAGCTACAACCCACTAATACCACTGTTACCACACCATCCACAACAACAACGACCATAACTGCGACCACCGCCACCACAGAAATGCAACCCACAAAGGCCATAAAAGTAAATTCCTGGGATGTGATTCCCAGGAGCCTCACCATCGCTGCCAATGACTTCTCCCCCCACGAGTTCTACGTCATCAACTATAGTGATGGGCTGCAGACATTTGAGGTGGAAAGCAGCTGTTCATGGATTCGGGTGGAGCCCAGAGAGGCACTGCTTCAGGCCCACGCCTCAGTGAGGCTGTGTGTCACTCTGGGAGCACCACCACGCGTTCTTTCCACCCATGAAACACACACTCTTAAGGTTTGTTGTGTGTAGGATACTGTTTGTTGTACTTGATCATTATCCATTACTTGTACTGTGGGTCTTTCCCATCACAAAGTTTATTCCACTATAGGTGAATTTTTAACATTTTATGTATATTTACACTATTCTCATATACCGATACCAATTGATGTTTCTCTTATGCCATTGTGATCTTCCACTATTATTCCTCTCTTGAATTCCATGTACTGTACCATTCTTGAATTTGGCCTCATTCCATCTTTTCATATGGTCATACTAATGCAAAATACTTCTCTTTATTCACCCAACCACTCCACATTTAAGTGTAAAAAAAAGTCTGGTAACTATGAATTGTGTACGTTTCAGGTGATGTGTGAGAATGAGGATCACAGTGCCAGTATTACCATCCTGCCGGCCAGAGAGGAGGCCCCTTCCCAGCACAGCAACAATACCTCACAGTCCGACCAGCCCAACACCCCCAGTCTACACCACTCAGATCCCTCACAGTCGGCCACCACTACCTCCAGTAATCACCAACCTCCCTCGAATCATCACCCTCCTTCCAACCACCATCAATCTGCTTCCAATCATCGTCAACCTACTTCCAACCTACAACAAGCTACTTCCAACCAACAACAACCTACTTCCAAACACCACCAACCTACTTCCAACCCACAACAACCTGCTTCCAATCACCAACAATCTACTTCCAAACACCAACAACCTACTTCCAACCCACAACAACCTGCTTCCAATCACCAACAATCTACTTCCAAACACCAACAACCTACTTCCAAACACCAACAACCTACTTCCAACCTCCAACAACCTACTTCCAAGCACAACCAACCTACTTCCAACCTCCAACAACCTACTTCCAACCTCCAACAACCTACTTCCATTCATCATCCTACTGTTACTCGTCAGACCTCTTCGACCTTTGGACAGTCTGCTAGTGCCACCTTCCCAACACCTTCAAGCAGCAACTTAAAGGGACTGATGACCGTGACTGACAAACAGAAAGCTGATTCAAGAGTTCCTAGGTTTGTAAAATTGCTTATTGAAATTTAATTCTTGGTTGTATATGTCAGTTGAATGTTTTACCCCTTCTGTACCGGTGACATTCTTTTAATTTTTTTCTGGCTACTATTTGACCATTTTCTTCAGCATTATTGGCTTCGAACTATCTCACTTAACCCTTTTTACTACCACAGATCCTTCTTAAACTGCACACAATCGTCTAAATATAGCTTGAATACAAATAAAAGTACGTCGCCGGTAGAGAAGATGTTAAACATCTTATTAGAGCAATGTCCTCTTGGCAATGACATGCCCTCTTTTATCAGTAGAACTTCTCACTAAGTATTTTGTTCAATATAACCTTTACCTTAACTTATTAAATAATGGGACAGAGCTCTTTTGCGTGTGTTAAACTGTGCACGCTTGAAATCTTTGTCAAGATGTACGAAGCAACTAACCACATTCAGGCTTAGACTTTTGACTGTGATTGTACATCTATCAGTTGTGTAATATTATTGATATCTTTCTCCACTTTATAGCCTGCATGGGAAAGTTGCCGAGGGTTCAGGGCCAGGGGCGTCCAGGAATGAGGGAGGGGCCCCAACAAAGACCAGAAACATTGCACAAGAAGGCAAGATTAAGAAAGCGGCCGTGGAAAAAGTCAGCAAGGCCAGAACATCAAGAGAGATTAGAAGTGAAGCAGTGCCAACGGATAAAACCGCGAAGTTGAGAGGGCCGGAGAGAACGAGAAGTGAAGGTGAAGTTACTGGAGTAACCATTAAAGTGTCACCTGAGCGCCTGGAATTTGTCAACAAGGAGACAGGAAGGGAGAGCGTCTTAAAAATTATGATCTCCAACAAGGATTCTCAGCCTCAGGCGGTAAGTGTAAAGAAATATTATAATTTGTTCACTACTGATGTTTAAAATTATATACAGTACATGAGGTGGGAGGGCATTGTGGTGTGCATTGCTGCGTATCTACCGGCTGAGACCGGAACCTCTCCGGGCGGTCTGGGGCCGGGGAAATGCCGGAGGCCCCTAGTGATCCTTTGTCTATGGGTCTTCTCCTGGGCGACCAGATGTGTGTGAATATATATTTTGGATTTTTTTATGTTGTGTTCTGTTGTCCCTGTTCGAGCTCTGTCTCAAGTCGGCCACCCCCAGCTATGGGGTACCACAGATATCATCTGTAAGCTAATGAAACAGAATTTATGTTTTTCTCATTTGTTTGCCAGGTCCGGGTGGAAGTGACGGAGGGGGCGTTTGCGATTCGCCACTATGAGTTTGTGGTGAAGCCCGTGTACTACAGCAGCCTGCCGGTGTACTTCAAGCCGCTCATGCCCGGGGAATACAATGCCACACTCAAACTCACTCTCAAGGCCGACGGAACAGTCTTAAATGTTCCTCTCTATGGGACTGCACTTCGTTGAGTATTTATAGTGGTTTTATTTCAGCTGACCATAAATTGAATCCTTTAACAATTGATTTTTCGATGCTTTTTTGGGAAAACAAAATAGATTACTATGTCTATGTCACAGTACAGTAATTCATATATTTTTTGACCAACCCACCAATTAACTTACAAATAAACCTAATTAATAATCAATGAAAGTAATGAATACGTACGGTACTCCAAGGACTCCAAGTTTTCATAATTAACATTATCTTTTGCTACAAGTCCTTCATAAAAGTTCATTAATCAAGACGGTGTAATGGCAATTTACTGTCAACTTGGAAAAACAAAAAAAAGTGTCATACAGGTCTCCGTAATTTAACTCTTCCTGTACCAGCGATATCAGTTATATTTTATTCTAGCTATATTTAAACGATTTTATGCAGCTTAAAAAGGATTTGTGGTAGTTAAAAGGGTTGGTTGAGATAGCTTGAAGCCTTATAATGGCTAGATATCCTTCCTAAACTGAATAAAATTTATTAATAGTAGCCACAATAAAGTACAATGTCGACGGAACGGCAGGGGTTAATCTTATTCTTCCACAAACATCTTTCTGCAGTTGTACTCTGCTTCACAAGGTGGCAGTGCTTTGCATTATGAAAAAGTAATTTATAGGGAAAATTGGGCTATCTGCTTATAGCACTTACTTTCCATTCCCAAGTTGGATGATATCTTTTATTGTTGGTCAAATTAAAAATGAAATGCTTTAAAAAAAACTACTGTCATAATCAACAGTTCTCTCTCTCTCTCTCCCCCCCCCAAAAAAAAATATATAATTGTGTGACACCTAGAGTTTGGGACATTAACTACTTGAAGAAAAAAAATAGGCTAATGTAAACAGAAATACACCAATTAAACCTAGTCCAATATAAGCCCCAAAACTATTCACTCCTTTTTAAAGTAACTGCTAAAGTAAATTGAAGCCGACAACAGTAGCTTCTTAAAAGCAAAAATTGATGCCAACAACAAGGAAAGAGTTACCATAAAGCTGGCATCACATGAGCAGGTTTATCCACGAATTGCATCGGCGTTTTGAATTCTCAACATTTTCATATATTAGTGTTTTCATGTCTTGATAGAGCTGTCGTGGCCTAGCGAGCTAAGGCTCTACGCGCTATGTTGGTGACGACTAGCCGCGTGGGTTCGAATCTCGGCTATGCTACAACAGTTTCCAGTGCTATATAGTCTTTGTGGCTTAGTGCTGTAGAATTCATTACAGTTGGGGATTTCCCGCAGATTAAATGAATTCATAAGGTTATTCAACTTTATTCATGTCTTGATATGGTACTGTGGTAGCACTGGTGGGGCTGGAGTGGTTTGTAAATACTGTAAGTGCAGGTGCTGCTGAGGGACTTTGTTGAGTCTTGCTGAGGCACAGTTAACACTACAGTATTCTAACATTGGCCACAGTGATGACATGGTAAGGCAGTGTTATGGCGAGACTTTATTGTACCATTCTCCCTCACTATCCGATGCTCCGATTTATGATAATATTACAGGTTTTTAGGGGTGTGTTGGGTTTTGGCTGGTCCAAGAACGCATCCCCATTTACCCCATTAATTTTAGGTTTCACTATAAGATTTTTCTATTTAAGATCGGGTTTTCAGGAACGTAATCATAAATGGAGGGAGATCTGTATTACACTCTAACTACGGAAAGGCAAATCCGTCACAGCCGTTACAATGTATGTTACGGAAAACGATGCTAAACCTTTGTTGTATGTGTGTATGATCAACAGGAAGATAACAAAAAATAAGTACTGTTGTGTGGTTAAATATAATGCAAAACTTGCAACAAACCTGGGACGACACAAGATAAACACAAAAGCCAGACCAAATAACAGTCTTCACTTTAGTATACTATCGACTCAGATACGTCCGTTGGTAAAGTGCTCATTTGACGCTGGTTTATAAACAAGGTGGCCTGACTATAGATGACTAACAAGCTTTCCAGATAATAGCATATAAACTCCTACAATAACTGTGATATTATATATTGTTCCATTCCTCTATGAAGAAGGGGGTGGTTGATACAATATACCTTTTTGTACTGTAAGGTTTTGTATGGCCACTCTTCTTTTTACAAAATATCTTAGTTGACATTTAATACTTAGGTTAAGATAAGATAATGTTTTTGTACAGTTGTGCTCGCTTTATGCAAATTTCCTTGGACCCCAGATTATGTAATATCTGGGTTTTTTATGTATCGGTAAGTATTTTGATAATGTAGTTTCATTGCCACAAACTACAGTCCTGCCAAATAGGCCTACCAATTAGGGTGTCAAACAAAAACAGAGTCCATTATTTTTAGCCTTTATTATTGTCTATGTAAGGATAAAATTGTGGTTTATAGTTGAAATTATGTCTCAAAGTGATAAAATGGCCAAAATAATGCTAGTTTGTGTTAATTTTCTTGTATTTCTTCTCATATCCATTCAAGTCTTCAAACAAAATTGATCTGGTTTGACACCCTGATATCAATGCTAACACAAAGTGCTGGACTGCTGAAGCTTAGTTAATAAACATTAAAGGATAATAGTTATTAATTGAATGCCATCAGTTTATACGACTTGTGGTTTTGCCAGTGATAAATTCATGCCAATTCTTCCGCAAGGCAAGGCATGTACCGTTACACTACTTAGTTTGCATTATGAATTTTAGAATTATCTATTTTTGAGCTTATATATACTTATACTGTAGATGCTTTAAGTGTTCAACATTTTAACTTATTCCTTGACTTTTGCATTAACTTCTTCAATCAGATTGACTCTTTATTCATGCTACTTGCCAGATGACTTTACTCAGCTTGGGATGAATTCTAGATATAAAGAGGCTAAAGACTATTTCAAGGTGCCCACTAAAAGAAGTATCACGCGAGAAAGCTTTTACCATCAATTTTTGATGGTCAACGTTTCTTCCAGGAAATTTTGCACTGGTATCAGAAACTAAATTGAAGAGAGCGTCTTCGGTCTACTGGACTCGGGACTGTTCGGACAGATAGTCTGGGGAACTATAACAACAACAACAACTAGATTGAAGATACATGAATTGGGTGACAGTTTTACTATAAAAGCTTGTCTCATATGATAAGTTGCCAGGTCCCATGCCACGTGACGCTCGGGCTGCCCCAGGGATACAATAATGGGTTGATTGGGGCTTTGTCCCCCCTCACCCCCCATGACATATTATCATTATATATATTTTACCAGCAGGTGTCAAATAACAGCAGGCCGAGAGATAATTGTAATATAAAACTTGCAAAATATCGTAAACTCAAGCGGGCCGCAGTCAGACTGGACCACCTTTGAGGATAAAAGTTAGGGGAAAAAGCACTTTTGTGATACTGGCTTTACACTGATAAATCCTTTGTAAATTGAATAAAATCATGTGGGGGTAGCAAGAAGAAAACCCAAAGTGGCATTATCTGAGTGAATGGATTAAGCTAGTTTGCTATGTATGTTGTCATGTGACCAATTAATATATCCACTTGATACTCTACTTATTTGTTTTGAGTTCCCTTCCCCTTTTAGTTATAGGAAAGAAATCTAGGGGGCTGACAGCATAGGAATCCAGGCGTAAACACTGATTATAAGAAACCTTTTTTGGGAAATCAAATAATCTTGTGTTAAACAATATCTTATTCTGGTTACCATTAGACAATTTAACTCAGCTTAGGAAGGACCTTTAGAAATCAAAAGGGTAAAATTTATCTCAATTATTCCTCCAACTCTCATGGACCTTCTCTAGACTTCATAAAATCTTCTAATGATAGCCAGAGTAAAATGGAAAATGACATCATCGTAGTGAATGGTTAACCAGTAAGAGAATATCCAGTATATATATATATATATATAGTGCCTGACGCCGTGATCCTCGAAGGGGTGGCCACGAACAAACCGCCCCCAAGCCGAGGCTGTTCGTTCGTTTTTCGTTGCTAAGTATTTTTCACGGGTGGGGGTCGCAAACCCACCGACCCAACCTCTTTAGTCGCCTCTTACGACATGCAGAAGGCACATGGGGCATATTCTAATCCCTTACCCCCAGGGGGTATATATATATATATATATATATTTTTTTTTACACCACTAGATGCCGTAATTCGCGAGAGGGGGTGGTCATGAACATTAGGCGTTTGTCACGAATCGCTAGGTCAAGTTGCCCGGGCTTGACATCTACCAATAACCTTTTGACAGTGCGGGCTAGATCAACCGACCCTTTGATCAGTAGCCGACGCTCTACTGACTATGCCATGGCTCGCGACATTTAGAAATGATTTTATCAGCTCAGGCATTTGTAGATATTGGCCCTTCTTGCACTCGGCCAGAGAATGGTCTTCAAGGAGTTATTTGAGTTATTATATATCCCTTGGCTATCTTATTAAGTAACGCCCCGTTCTTAACATTAATCATTAATTACAAACCCCAATGTACTTTAATAAACTAATGAATGCATATGGTCCTCCCGGGATTCGAACTCGGGACACCACACCCAGAACATAAACATCTAAATCATTACACCACCAACACAGTTTAACCTTTCACAATCTGAAAAAAAATATCTAATGTTAGCCAATGCATACAAACGTACACAAATTTAAAGACACAGTGCTCGACACGAAGCGCGGTTCCAATCTCACATCCTAATAGCGGCGTTCCAGTGAACCCTGTTGAGAGCTGCCTCACTTATCAGGTTCTTTGATTTTAAGATCAGACCGTAAAGTCCGATCCCACGTCATTCTTGGTCTGCCCCTTAGTGCAGCTCCCTCCACATTCATGGACTTACATCTTTTCACCCAGCTTTGTTCATCCATTCTCTCCACATGTCCAAACCATCCAAGCCTGCTAGTACACATCTCATCACTGATACACTTGATATCCTATCTTGCAGTTTACAATATAACTCTATACTAAAAAAGGATGCATAGAATAAGGTTAATGTGTACAGTACTGGCATTAAGGGGAGGTTTTTAGTGTGTTTCCTAGACTTCCATCAAGCTTGAAATTACACCCCCATGACCCCCTTTCAAGATAAATTTGTAAATTTCCCGGCCGAAGGCCGGTTTCTCTTAAATTACAGGCTCGCTATCGCTCGCCAGGAAAAAATAGACACCTAAATGGGACGAAAGGTCTTAAAAGTGGCATAAATGGGGTGAAAGTTCTTAAAATTGCCAAACTAATGGGGCTAAACATGAGGGAGAAAGGGGTAAAGAAAAAAATCCCTCAAGTGGAAATCTCCCCTTAAAGATAAGTTTTTACATACAAACACCTTTTTCTGTTTGATGGAATGTTTTATTAATTTGGCATAACATAAAATAAAAATATTGGTCACTTAAAAGAAATATATATCTGACTAGTATATAGTTTGTCTTTGGAAATACTCTACTGTACTGCATATTTATCAATCAAGTAGGCTACAGTGTTCAATTATATAGAACGTAAGTGATTATAATGAGCATGTAGTATTTCTGTAACTTATAATTCAGTATCATGCAATATTTTAAAATGTCCTTAAAACTACTGAACATAATCTAGAGTTCTATTGTTACCATACAGTACTTATAATAACAACACACTGATCAAGAGCATTAACCCTTCCTACCCGGGCTACCTTAGGTAAGGACAGCTCTGCAGAAGGGCCGCTACCCGGCCGTCCTTACCTAAGACGGCAGCTTAATAGCCTAATTAAGCTTGGTCTGAACGCCGTGCGTACGACGTATGTCAACAAACCCAAGTGTTGCGTCACCGCACCTCCGAAAACAAGAAGGAGAAGCCTCTTCAATGTTATTGTTCTGACGTCAGACGAAATTAGTGTCTGAAAAGTCCCCATATTGGCAACATCTCTGCAATATTTGCTCCACTGAAATCGTCATCACAACTGAACCAGTTGACTTACAGAGCTCTACTCAACGCCAAAATACAGATTGAAAACCGCACTACGATTATAGATGAGTGGGAAAGTTCTAGCAGTGAAAATAAACATAAATACGGTAGCCTAGGCCTAGAAGTTTTTCAGCCATTTCGCCCGGGTACGGGCGACCGTCCTTAGGTAAGACAGGCCGGGTAGGAAGGGTTAAGCCGCTGTCACACGAGCCCTTTTTCCGTCAATTTTCCATGAGCAAGTTTTTTCTCGTATTATTTCTGGACATTTTCGCACTGGTATCGGTAACTAGGCTGAAGGTAGATTATGTTAGGCGGTTGAATTCCAATGTAATATAATATTTAAGCTTCCAGACCATAATTGCCCGTAAAAATTGCTCGAAAAAGGGCTCGTGTGACTCCGGCTTTAGTAAGGTGAACTGCACAGTAGGGAGGGAAAAAAAATACAGACATTTTTTTCGGTCAGTTATTTTCAGGATAAATCATAAATTTATTCTGATACCGGTACCACATATTTAGTAGTCTTATTTGTCAGTACTGTATTTATATGAAATTCAATTGAATACTCCACTTGATCTTTTGTAAATAATCCACATAAATCAGATTCTCTATAAATTTACATAATAATCAAATACTATAGTCTATTCGCTGTAAGTAGGCAAGAAACCAGGACCTCTATCCTCTGTAACTCAAAGGTTAAGAGCTAATTGTCTGTAGCTTTTCACATCTATTCCTTGACTGACTCTTCCCAAATAGTGGAAATAGTAGCTCGATTACTCTAGTAGTTT
Source organism: Paralithodes platypus (assembly GCA_032716605.1). Taxonomy (NCBI): domain Eukaryota; kingdom Metazoa; phylum Arthropoda; class Malacostraca; order Decapoda; family Lithodidae; genus Paralithodes; species Paralithodes platypus. The sequence continues at coordinate 6,771,356 of CM064560.1, forward strand.
TTGAGTTACAGCGGATAGAGGTCATGATTTCTTGCCTACTTAAGCTGGTATCGCACGAGAGCTTTTATAGTTAACATTTGATGAGCAACATTTCTGGAATATTTTGCCCTGGTATCGGAAACTAGACTGATGATAGATGAATTTAGGTGACCGAAATATATTAAATGTTAACCTCATAAGCTGCCAGACCAGTGTTGAGGGAAAAAGCGTTCGTGTTATACCGGCTTTACAGTGAATACTATAGTACCAGGTTTGAAAATGTGTTACTAAAAAAAGTCCCATAGGGTGGCAATATCCATGAAAGGGAAGGCGTTCAGAGCCAGACAACAGATGAGGGCTTGAAAATAGAGTTTAACCCCTTCAACATGATGAAACCTTTTTACTTCCGATTCTGGCTAAAAATAGACGATATTATGCAGTTTAAGAAGGATCTATTATTATGTTACCTCCACCAACCGACTTTACTTCTAAACTCAATTAATGAAATCAACAAATACATGTGGCAGTCCAGGGATTCGAAACTTGCAAAATAAACAAACCAAAACAGGGATGATCTAATATAAAGGCAAAATAACTGATCAAAATCGCTATGTGGAAATAACGCTTGAAATAAATGAATACAAAGAGGGTTCATTTAGATTGTATTTACCCATTTGAATCATAGAAGTAGGTTATAAGATAAACAAATAATCGCATATTGGTGACCAGAATCAGATTAAAATTACGTCGTCGTGTTGAAGGGGTTGAGGTGAAGATAGGAGTTTACAACCATTGTGAAATAGACTTACACATACAAGTATATAGACAAGGCCTTAAGAATAGATACAGTAAATTGTGCCAAAATGTGCATATTCATAGTTTCCGCAATATAGCCGGTATCACACGAGAGCTTTTTTAGTCAACATTCGATGATTTAACATTTTTCTGGCAACATTTCTGGAATATTTCTCACTGTTATTGGAAACTAGACTGATGGTAGATGAATTTAGGTGACCAAAATATTTTAAATGTGGACCTCATAAGCTGCCAGACCAGTGTTGAGGAAAAATTGCTCGTGTGATACCGGCTTTAGTTATACCCTATTCCAAGTAAGTAAGTACAGCAAACTCCTGAACATTAACCTCTATAACTCGCAAACGACTAGAATAATCGAGCTAATATTGCTACCATCTGTGAAGATTCAGCCAAGGAATATGTGTGGAAATTTACAGCCAATTTGCTCTAGCCCCCTTTTTGAGTTAGAGGTTTAGGTATAGGCTCTGTCTCGAGTTGGCCACCCCCAGCAAAATTAAAAAAAAAAAGAAAAATGGGAATGTGCCTGAGTATAGATAGACATAATAGGTTCACAATATCTGGCCTACCTATTTGGAACATGGTATAGGTAAAGTACTGTGCAGTACAGTGAAGTGGGGAGCAGTTCAGAACGACCACCATCCCAAACAGTCCAGGTTAGCCCTTTGAAGAGTAAGGAATGTTTTTAAGCAAGAAACTGGTCTCACCAATGATGCAAGGCAAACAAACAATATGAAATGATGTATTTCACAAACCTATAGACCAAACAAATCATTTACGGCGATTTCATTACTTGTATGTCAGGGGACTTTATCCTAGTTTATTTATCATATTACAGAACACTATTATAATATTAAGCACATAAAAATAATCTGAATAACTATAAGTATATATCTATATATAACAAAAAAATCTGAGATTGCCATATATTTTAATCATGATTATTATAAGGTTACACAGCCATGATATCACACTAAATTAAAATAATGTTATTCCAACACATGGGTTATGTGCCTTGGATCCTCGGCTAATGTTTAAGAGGAAACTTCCGAGCGCTAGTGAATCCCCCCGGAAGAACTGGCACTTTGGAGAAACAAAAGACCAGATTATTATTATTATTATATCAAGAAAAGTATACAAGGAACCCACAAGTCAAATTTGATAGCTTCACAAACACTGGTCGAGTTGTGTTAGATTTTAGAAGTTTCGTAGTTCTGGCGAGAAAGAGTGCCGACTGTAAACATTGGAGCAGTCATGTTTTGTTTTCTCATTTTCTTCAAGTTTATACTTTTTTTTTTTGTTACATTTAAGTACTGGTTTAAAATGCAAGATCCGTATATGACAACATTTATATGAAAGTCTGGGCCTATTGATAATGCTGGATTCCAGAAGGATTGTTGCAGAGATATACTGGTATCAAACTTATTAGTAACTTCTATATTTCAAATAATTTTGAGCGGCAGTAGCATGGTAGGTAGCACGTCTGACTACTGAACAAAGGGTTGGCAGTTTGATCCCACCCCGTGCCATTGGTGGACGTCAAGAGTTTGGACACTCGGGGTCTAGTGATTTGTGGCAAATGTCCAGCAAAGTCCCTGTAACAAGGGCAAGCCCATTCTCAAGGGAATGTACGCCATCAAAAACTGCATCATCATTCGTAGAGTTATATTAAGGTTTGGAGCTGCCTTTAAGATAAATAGCTTTGTTCGTACATTTAAATATATATTTGTATATAATTATTACCTCCAAATCAAATAAATGTCAAACCTCTTAACTTTGTGCTTAATTTCTATGAGGCAGGTTTTAGAAAAATTACTAGAAATAAAACTGACAACCTGTGCTTCCTTCCAAACAAAGACTACAAACTCTAACTACGGCTTTGGAAGTGTATATTCAGTCACTTTACAACACTGAACCACCTAAATCTTCACTACAAGCACAAAACACTTATCAATGCCGAGAGTAAATGCTACAGGTCTCCCTCACTATCCGATGCCCAGATTTACGGTATTATTATAGGTTTTAGGTGTTTGGGTTTGGGTTTGGGCTGGTCCCAGAACGCATCCCCATTTACCCCATTAATTTTAGTGTTTGCTATATGATTTTTCTATTTAAGATCAGGTTTTCAGGAACGTAACCTAATCGTAAATCGAGGGAGATCTGTACTTATCATTATTATTATAGTCTCTCAACCAACACAGACTAGAAAGCGGTGTATAAATGCAGTGTATACATCATTATTGATATTACATTTCTTCTCCTGTCACCTCTTTTTCCTTACTTGTGTCTCTTGCTGATCCTCCCTACCCCTTGTGGGAGTAATGGCTTGCTACTGACTGACTGACTGGCATTCTATCAATTCAAATTCACTAAGTCGTCGTTGCACTATACTAGCCTAGCGAGGCCAGAGTCCACCTGGATGGCTCCGTCGACGACACCTGCCCAGGATGTAACACAGCACCCCATATTATTAAACATATCATAGAAGACTGCATTCCACACAATCCCTTACTTTAACAACATAATCTACACTCCTTGAGAGCCCTGTGGGAAAGACCGATCCCGGCCGGGGGCTTTTCAGCCAGGCAGCCTAGGGAACAACAACAACCGGTAGATAAGGTGATCCCACATTTAATCACGAATGGACTTCTAATAATCTAATTAATTAATTTCACTTTCCGATACAGTATTATCTTTGCTGGTCATAAAATAATTCTTACCTTAAATTAAGTCTCTTAATCCTATGAAAACTTTATACAATAATACTCCTGAACCACACTAAACAAACCTTACAAATACAAAGGCTTTGGTTATGTGTGTTAACCCTTAGGCGCACGATGACTCTATGTGCGTCATTAGGGTATTTACCCCCTAAGCGCACGATGACTCGTTTAGCGTCGTAAACCTTAAAAATATTCGCCAAAAATTAAGTTTTCGTCTGACGCGCGTCATATTTGGCATAGATATTAAGTATTAAGTCTAGTTCAATGGGTACAATTGGAAACCCCCTCAGTTTAACGGTTTACTCACGGCTGGCTGGGAAGTGAGCAGAGTACAGCTCAGTCTGTTTTTCGATACTTTCACGTTTATTTGTGTATCTCAGTAACTATTTGGTTTATAGTAATTCTGAAATTACCAGTGGAATCCTCATTAAATTCCGCTTCCATATATGTATGCAAATCAAAAATGTTGTGGGCAAAATTTTGAGCTAGTGCGAGTTGGAGATAAGGTATTTGAAAAAAAAATACAATTCTTATCTCTGAGTGCCCCAATGTGGTTGTTTTGTATTTATTATATGTTTTTATTTGCTTATCTTCAAGTTCAATCAATAACGAAGCCGATGGTACCTCATTTATCCAAATACAAGGATTTTTTGGTGGATAAAAACGTCACAGAAACAAATTATCGCCGGGCACAAAACTGGCTCTGAGTGAGCTGAGATATACTTAGGGAGTGGGAAAAAAAACTTGATTGGAAACTATAGGTGCCCCAAAGGGTTAATACCTTGAGGAGGATTACGCATTTTGAAAATTTATTCTGGCTACCACTAGACAATTTTAAACAGCTTAGGAAGGATCTCTGGGCAATAAAAGGTTCAAGACTATCTCAATTAACCCCCTGATTTCCATAAACCCTTCCTAATCTTAATAAAATTGTCTAATAATAACCAAAAATGTAAACAAAAATTGCGTCTTGCATCGTCAAGGGGTTAAGGAATTATTTCACTTACGACTAAGAGTAGAGAGGTATAGATAGTCCAAGATACAGGTCAACAGGTCACCCTCATTATCCGATGCCCTAATTTACGATATTATTATAGGTTTTTGGGTTTGGGTTTTGGCTAGTCCGAGAACAAATCCACATTTACCCATTAATTTTAGGGTTAGCTATACGATTTTTCTATTTAAGATTGTGTTTATAATGTAAAACTTGCAAAATAAACAAACCAAAACTTACACGAACACAGTAAAAAGACAACACAACTAATCAAAATCGCTATGTGGAAACAACGCTTACGTTACATAAATATAAAAATATTACCCAATCGTAAATCGAGGGAGACCTGTATGGTTACGATTACTGACCATGAGTGTGCGGTATAAGGAACCGAGCGATAATTTATGAAAAAGAACTTGATATTTATGCAGTCTTCTAATGCTAACCATTTACTTCTACACATTTAGTTCAATAAGGCAAGTTTTTTTTTGTGGTAGCATTTAGGAATATCGCTGATAATGTTGTAGAAAGCAAATTAAGAATAAGAAGGACTATTTACAGATATCCTTTATATATATTGTATATATAATTATAGTATGAGCGAGCTATGGCAATATTAACTACTTCTACATTATAATCATCAGCAAAAATAAATTAGGCATTTAAGGAATTACAGAGTATTGACTGAAATTATGGAATTTAGTCATATATATTTCCCTAAAAATGATTGAGTTTAATTTTATGTACTCAAATTACAGTATCTTTATTCTTTAAAACCATGCAAGTTAATACATGAAAAGGGCTAATTATACTAACACTGGAGTTTGAGGTACAGTCAGTCTAATAAGTGATGTCTCGGTACCAAGTACTGTATATATCTATCAATACTGTAATTGGTATCAGCAATGTCCAAAACTTTATTTATTTGTTTCGAGTGAGATATACAAGCATGCTCCTACACGTACCCACCCTATTCAACATCTGACAGACATTAATACAGTACAGAGCGAGCCAAACGTAATGACAGCCGAGACATGACTTATTAGCGCCACCGTACAAGAAACTACTCTTAGAAAATTCAAGATCGGGAGGTAATATTGAGATTGGGCCACACATACTTATGATATTCGAGATGCGGATACACACTGAAAATATGAGACCGGAGTCTACAGGGTGTCAAACGAAAGTAGAGTCCATTATGTTTTTGACTTTATTATTATATATGTATAGGTAAAAGTGTGGTCAAATTATGTCTTTGGAAGTGATAAAATGGCCAAAAAAAAAATTGTATTTCATGTTAATTTTCTTATATTCCTTCTCATATTCATTCAAGTCTTCAAACAAATTTGCTCTTGCTTGACACCCTGTACTTTACATACATATACAGAATAATTGGAGGTAAGAGTTAAGGGAGGATTGCAATATATGTGACTTAGGAGAATTCAGGTACAAGGTTTGATGTTTTCCAGGAGTTCCTAATATAGTGTTATGGTACTATGAGATTCTGATATATTGTAGTACTATGAGATTCTGATACAGGTTCAGTGACTACTGTACTATAAGCGTTGGGATATAAGTTAGTACCAGGTGTAGTCCGTTTGTTCCAGCTGATGGTAAATTGATATCTCGCCATCCTGATTACTAAGCTAATGCCAAGATTTTGTAGAAAATTATGTTGTTAATTATGAAAACTTGGTTTTTAAATGAGGCAGAGACACAGTAGTTTCATAGATTTCCATTAAGTATCGAGAAATCAGTTGCTAAGGGATTCAATTTACCATCCGCTGGAAAAAAACCCAGTTATAGAATTGGTAAGGTATGGGAGATTACATGGTTATATCATAGTTACAGTCTAGAGCACAAATGGCGATGCATCCATTTGAAGCAGTATCAAACGAAACAATACAAAGCTTCGTTATAGTCTAGATGCTTCAGAACTTGGTTTTAACCCCTTCAGCCCGATGACGCCTTGTTACCCTTGACTCTGGCTAAAATTAGACGGTTTTATGCAGTTTAACCCTCAACCGATGGTGAACATCATTCTTACAGTTTCTTACAGTTTCTTACAGTTTCTTACAGTAGATCCTCTGGAAAAAGGCAAACTATGCCTGTGTATCCAGCTCAGTACCAGTACTTGCACTGCTGCGGTCGTTCACCTCACATCATATGACGGGAGAGAGAATATTGGCCACCCCTGCGGTGCCCATCATATAACGGGTGCCATTTTGAGGAAGTTATGAGCTACAAGAGAGACCGCGCATTGGAGGGATGATAGCTGGCCTCAGACCGCTCGCCACCACCTTGGGGCCGTCACTGAAACGTACTGTGTCTCATCCTCACCTCCGTACCTCACGCAACAAGGAAAAAACTAAAAAAATACCTTATTTTAGGGTATCTTCACCTCCGGTTACACGATCTGTACACATACCAGTATTTATTAAAACATAGGGTAAAGACAGTATTAAAATAATAGCGTTCTTACTATAGCATACCGGTATGTCACAATTCCTGCGACAACCAACTATACCACCGTCTGGTCTTCCTTAGGGTAAGTATTAATAGGAATATGCAACGTCTTACAGTATTTTGAGTATCCATAACAGGGGGGTCAAACTGGGACAATTTGGTGTAATGCCTGGAATGATAATAAGGAATACATACAAGATTAACCCCTTCTGTACCGTCGAGGTCTTTGTAACTTTATTATGGTTACTATTAGACAATTTTATTCAGTTTATGGAGGTTCCCCAGATATTAACATATTTCAAACTGTCTCATTTAACCCTTTTTACTACCACAAAATTGTCTTGATACACTAAGAGTATAATTCATATGACGTCGCCGGTACATTAGGGGTTAAAGACTGCTTCATCCTCAGAGAGTGTGGTTTAAGCCATTTTACTATAGCACAGTACGAGTCTTGCTACAGCACTGCCCTATCAGGCCATCACTGTGGTTGATGTTAGTATAGTGCTAACAGTGCCTCAGTAAGACTCAACAAAGTCCCCTTGCAGCACTTGCACCTGCAGTATCTGCACCACACCAGCCTTATCCAAGCTACAAGGCAGTAACAAGAAACCACTGTAAGTGCTACAGAGGCAACTACAATTTATACACAAAAATTAAATTGTAAAGCAATTGTTTTAGAAATGTTATCCTTTCCAATGACATAATAACTAAATTATAACTTCAACTTTGTATATTTAATAATAGAGACTAAAAATAAGAAAATGTATTTTAGGACTAGTTATGAATAGTTGAATAGTCTCTCATTTGACAGCCTGCTACCTGGTCTCGCATGTGGTCATAAGGGTAAATGGTCATACAAAAATGTTTTTAGTAGGCTATCCATAATGACTGATCCACCTACTCTACAACGACGACCTGTTGCTCTCTCTTGGGGTCATCGAGACAGGTGTCGGGGTGCGTGCGACAGATGGCGTTCCTGGCCGCTCGGAGGAGAGGGTAGGCGTCACCTCCACACATGCCTGGCCAGTCGTCACTGTTGAGGTCCCGCAACATCACGCCCGCCACACCCTCACCAATCACCCACTCCACCTGAGGGCATTGGTGAGGCATAGTCAGTGGCTAGGTAATGAATAAATATTGAGAAGCCATAAGATTAGTCGAGATGAATGTATGCACTGTATGTATATACTCAGCCCCACTTTTACTTTTTTTTTTGGGGGGGGGGGGGGGGGAGATTCAGGACAGAGCCCGAATAGAGGCAACACAACAGAAAACAATAGTTCATATGCTTTCATTAATTTAATTAGGTGATGTTTGTTGTTGGGAGTGAAATAAATATATTCTATCTATCTATATACTCAGGCCCAATCCCCACTTTTCCTATGTGTTTATTTATTTTAGTTTATTTTTGGGGGAGGGGGCTGACTCAAGACAGAGCCAGAATAGGGACAACACAACAGAAAACAATGAACACACAAAAACAAAATACAAATTCACACACATCTAGACCCAGAGACGAGATTACATAATAAATCAAACAGCCCCAAATCCCGATATATGGATTTATCATGGAGCCTGCTTTTGTGTTCTATTATTTCATAATTTAATTTGATTAAAGCGTCATTTCCACATAGCAAATTTGATATTGTGTCGTCCCTGTTTTGGTTTGTTTATTTTGCAAGCTTTACATTAAATTTATCATGGTGCCTGACCTTTTCCTTGACAGAGATAGGGTCGTCATATGAGAGCCAGTCGGTGCCCCTTGTGGCAAAGGTGGCATGGCGCAGGGTGTCATAGTGGTGTGCCGCCCCCTCCTGGACGAAGGTGCATGCCTGGAAGTAGCTCACCCGGCCCCCAAGCATACCCCCGCTCACTGCTGGGGCTCCCACGTTGTTCCATTGGCTCTCTTTCAGTCTAGGAGGAATGTTAATGTTACACTTATATCGATAACTAATATGCTAAAGAATATTAACTCGTTCACTAGTCCAATGTATGGTTTTGTCCATTTTTTACATCACTTTATTCACTCTTTTGCTTCTTTGGGGTTCTACCATCTGTGGAGATTGGTTAAGCAATGCTTACCAATCATGGTACACAAAAAACATGGGAATATAGCGACAAATACAGTACAGGTACAAACAACACGAAACAAAAAAACAAAATGAGTAGTAAGCAAAGAGGCGATCATTGACTTGGCACGGCGGCCGATAGGTCATACTTTAGTGTAATGAAAGGGTAATGACTAGTGTCACCAATATGACGGAGGTTGGCTGATCGGTATTACTAAGAGGTCTTTAGTCCAAAATGTACCATCATGGTCATACATACATACACAATTTTAAAGATGGGAGTGCTCCATACAAAATGCGTGTCTGGTCTCACGTCCTAATGACGGCGTTTTCAGGCAACCCTGTTAAGAGCTGCCTCACTTGTCAGGCTCATTGATTCAAGATCAGACAGCAAAGTCTGATCCCACGTCTTTCTTGGTCTGCCCCTTGGTGCAGCTCCCTCCACGTTCATGGACTTGCATCTTTTCACCCAGCTTTGTTCATCCATCCTCTCCACATATCCAAACCATCTAAGCCTGCTATAGTCTATTCGCTGTAAGTAGGCAAGAAATCATGACCTCTAACCTTTATAACTCACAATCGACTAGAGTAATCCAGCTAACATTTCTACCAGTTGGGAAGGGTCAGCCAGGACATAGGTGTGGACATTTACAGCCCATTTGCTCTATCCCTTTTTGAGTTACAGAGTATAGAGATCATGATTTCTCGCCTACTTACAGCGAATAGACTATAGTACGCATCACATCAGATAAGAAACACTCACTTCCAGGATAGTCCGAAGGCTGGGATCCCGACGACCAGCTTCTCCTTTGGCACCCCGGCCTGGAGCCAGTGTAGGGCGGCCCACTGTAGGTTAAGGGTGGCCCAGTACCCACGCTCCCGGGGGTCCGCCTGCAGGGGGGAGTTGTGGCCAGTGAAGGGGAGGGACCGACTGTACGTGTGGAACTTGTAGCATCCCACACTCACAAAGTCAACATTTCTGTGGAAGGGTGAAATACAAATGTAAAATGTACTGCCTGTTGTAGCTACCGAAGCATACTGAGGCTGAGATGTGGGCACCATCCAGCTCTTCTGAGCTATCAGAAGAGACTGGATGACTCCGTCGTCGACACCTGCCCAGGATGCAACACAGCACCCCATACTATTAAACACATCATAGAAGACTGCATTCTACACAATCACTTATGCCAACAACATAATCTGCACTCCTTGAGAGCCCTGTGGGAAAGCCCGATCATGGCCATGGCCTTCCTTAGGGACTCGGGGCTGTTCGGCCAGGCAGCTTAGGGAACGACAACAACAACAACCCGGTACTTCTGATTTGTGATAGGTATGGTTCCATGCTAAAATATTGGATGACCTCCACAGATTCTTCTTGATCTATATTTTGTTAGTCTTAGTTTAATTAGATTTTTCTTGAATACTGTATTCAAATATTTGATGCAGTAATTTTGATAGCGCATTAATCATGAATAAGCATGATATCTACATCACATTTCAAAGTGCATCTCCATCATTGATGTGCGAGATGGTTAACCCCTTGACATGAGTTTTAGCAGCTTATTTAGGCTATCATTAGATGATTGTATACAGCTTAAGAGGTAAGTGGGATTTGAATGAGTAAAATTAATCAAATTCACTAATACAAAAACAAATATACAGTATATATATATATATATATATATATATATATATATATATATATATATATACAGTATATAAAAGTCCTGATACAGTGAAAGGGTTAAGACTTACTTGGCCAGATGTTGAGGTTGGTAGAGGTTCTGTAGAGTATCGAGTGATGGCCCCACCACAGCAGTCAGTAGGAAGGCGGGGTGGGAGGCCAGCTGACAACAGAAAACAACACATAAGGTTTAGCACAGTATATTTGGGGGTGGATATACAGTATGGACAAAAATTGGTGTACAGGTTTCCCTCGATATACAATTGGGTTACGTTCCTGAAAACCTGATCTTAAATAGAAAAATCGTATAGCGAACCCTAAAATTAATGGTGTACATGGGGATGTGTTCTCGGACCAGCCAAAACCCAAACACCTAAAAACCTATAACAATATCGTAAATCGGGGCATCGGATAGTGAGGCAAACCTGTACAGTATATGGAAAAAAATGGTGTACACCTATGTGAACAACGTATGCAGAAATGGGTGGGCGGTAACTCAATTAATTGTAGCGTCTGTCATTGCTGGGTACAGCATGGGAAAAAGCGCTGTACAGTATAAAAAGAGCATCTGGAGCAGCTTGGGTCTACCGGACTCGAATTGTTCGGCCATACAGCCTGGGGAACTACAACAACAATAACAACTAAAATATAGTTGATTTGAGACAGAACCCAAACAGGGACATCACAACACATTAGAAAAACAAAACAAAACATAACACAAAATCACACGCATCTACGTCGCCCATAAGATATAACCCAGAGACCCAGGCCCATTTGGGGTCCCCAGCAAATGATTCCTTGGTTCCAGGTCCCCTGGAGAAGTGCCGATTTCCGCAGGCAGACCTGCAGCGAAGCTGGACCACCACAAGCCCGCCCACCATGCTTCCAGGCACACCCTTCATTACCACCGGCTCCCCGGGCCAGGCGCCTGATGGACTACTATCTAGTCCAACTGGAGCATGACCCTCTCTCTCAAACGACCGCGTTTACATTCATCTATTCACAAGCATTCTCCATTCATTCCTGTTTATTACCACTTCCCTTGCCTGATCTATAGTCATTCCTTTAGCATGCAAAGATTTTCTTACACAGTCTCTCCATCTCAATGGGAGTCTTCCTAAGTTCCTACCCCGTTATCTCTCCTTGTATCTTACTCACATATTCTCTTTGTAAGCCTTTCATATTTCATTATGACAGTGATACCAGATTGTTTTTGAAGAAGCTAAGCTGAAGATAATCAATTAATAAAAAAAAAAAATCTAACCTTTAAAGCATTGTTGAGTTGCAGGATAAGGTATGAGAGTCGTTCGGCTTCCTTGGGTTCGATGGCGCTCGTCCCGATGGGCCGTTCAGGACCCTCCCAGTCTATGTCCAGCCCGTCAAAATTGTGGCGCCTCAGAAATTTACCTGCGTTGTATGCAAACCTGAGGAGGTCAAATTATGGAATCAGTCCTTTTAAGGGGAGATGGGTTGTTTTTCAGGACCCCCTTATTCCTCCCGTTTAGCCCTATTAGTTTTCAGATTTTAAGATGTTTGCCCCATAAGTTTGTAATTTTTTAGATCTTTCGCCCCATTTTTTTGTCGATATTAAGACCTTTCGTGCTATTTAGGTGTCAATTTTTTCCTGGCGAACGATAGTGAGCCTGTAATTCTGGGGGACATTTTTCTACCGAAAAATGTACAAAATAATCTAGAAGGGGGATCTAAAGGATGATATTTTAAGTTTGATGGAAGTCTAGGGAGGAAACTAAAAAAATAATATATATACAGTAAACCCTCGCTATCTCGGACTAATTGGGGAGAGACCACTTCCGAGAAGCCGATTTTCTGAGATGTCCGAAGTCCGACTTATATCCGACTTAAAAGAGGGAAAATTCCGAATTAGAAGAGGAAAGTCCGCGTCAGAGAAAATTGAGATAACTTTTAATTTTTTTTTTTTTAAAGAAGTGAAATTCATCATAATAATGACAAATACGAACCTTATTATGTTTTCAGGGACAGTACAGTACATAGTAATTAATATTAACACAATAATTAAAAGGCACAGGCTTCAATTCATCCTATAATCACTTAAAACCGAGTGAGAGAACATTGTAAACCGGACACAAATCCCGTCCAACTCGGAAATTTCCGAGAGGCCGATACCATTCCGAGAAGTGCGGGTTTCCGACTAAAAAGAGTCTGAGTTAGTGGGGGTTTACTGTATATGAAATAATCAACCCAAAATTAAGCCCTTCCCTTGAGGGGAGATCTCCACTTGAGGGATTTTTTTCTTGACCCCCCCTCATTGCTTTTGATATTATAAAACGTTTGCCCCATTAGTTTAGCGATTTTAAGAACTTTCACCCCATATTAACCCTTTGGCGCACGATGACTCGTTCAGAGTCATTAGGTATTTTTTTCCTATGTGCACGATGACTCTTTAAGAGTCATTAAACTTAAAAATATTCGCCAAAAATTTAGTTTTCGTCTGACGCGCGTCATATTTGGCATAGATATTAAGTATTAAGTCTAGTTCAATGGGTACAATTGGCAACTCCCTCAGTTTAACGGTTTACTCACGGCTGGCTGGGAAGGGAGCAGAGTACAGCTCAGTCTGTTTTTTTATACTTTCACGTTTATTCGTGTATCTCAGTAACTATTTGGTTTATAGTAATTCTGAAGTTACTAGTGGAATCCTCATTAAATTCCGCTTCGATATATGTATGCAAATCAAAAATGTTGTGAGGAAAAGTTTGAGCTAGTGCGAGTTGGAGATAAGGTATTTCATTTTGTTTTACAATTCTTATTTCGGAGTGCCCCAATGTGGTTGTTTTGCATTTATTCTATGTTTTTATTTGCTTATCATCAAATTCAATCAATAACGAAGCCGATGGTACCTCATTAATCCAAATACAAGGATTTTTTGGTGGATAAAAACGTCACAGAAACAAATTATCGCCGGGCACAAAACTGGCTCTGAGTGAGCTGAGATATATTTTGGGAGTGGGAAAAACTTTGATTGGAAACTATAGGTGCGCCAAAGGGTTAAGACCTTTCGTGCCATTCAGGTGTCAATTTTATCCTGGCGAGCGATAGAGAGCCTGTAATTTAAGAGGAATCGGCCTTCGGCCGTGACATTTTTCTACCGAAAAATTTACACATTTATCTTGAAAGGGACTCAAGGGGGTGTCATTTTAAGCTTGATGGAGGTCTAGGGAACAAACTAAATACCTCCCCTTAATCAAATGGGAAGGTAATTTTTCCTAGCTGGTTGATCGACCTTATTTGAAATATCATGATTTACTGAAAGAGACAGTGGGAGAAGCAAATAAAGAGAAGGGAAAAGAAAACCTGATAAGGGGAAGAAGATAATAAAAGATAAAAAAAAAGATACATGCAAGAACAAATAATATACTGTAAGAAAGAATAAGATAAAATAAAACAAGAGAAAAGAAGGAAGGATAAGAAAATATAAGAGTAAAGAAAAGATAACATAAGTGAAAAGATAGGGTAGTATGGAAACTATAAGAGTCCATTAGCCTACAGCAAAGAAGAGAGGACACAAGATAAAATAAAATAAGACTTAAATATACACTTAAAATGTAAAACTTACAAAACAAACAAACAAACAAAACAGTAACGTCACAATAAAAAGACAAGATAACTTATCAAAATCACTATACGAAAAAATAAGCTAAGGAATGAATATACAAATAATTTAAGGTGTTGACTACTTACACTGAGACAGCCAGTTGGTTGCGGACTAAAGATGAGAGTCCTTGGTGTAGGCTGAGCAAAACTCGCAAACCCGTCACCCGCTGCTTCAGTTTCACTACACTTGCATACACCTGGATACAAAGGGAAGTACTTGTACTTCACAGGGGAGGTGTGGCAGAGTGGTCTTGCCACTGGACTGGTAATCCAATGGACCCGGGTTCGAATCCCAATATGTCAATAGGAAGATGTTGTTGGGATGGAATTTGTGCTGTACCTAGTTTCAGTGCATTACCACAGCACACCGAAATGCCAAAACAAACTACCCTCATTGTTCCCTGATTAAATAGCACTGTATGAATATTCCCATATTCAAAATATGCTACAGGGGGGCAATGCCTAGTGAGTTAATTGCTCAATAGGTGGCGTTCTGAGAGTGAGGGTCCGAGCCTGGGGAGTGAGACTGTGAAGCGCAGGGGCGGAGCATCTTCAGAGATGGAGTTGGGTTCGAGCCGTGTGTGGGTGCTTCGCATGTCTCACTCCCTAGACTGGAACAAGACCTCACGGGCCTCACTGTGTTCAGCGGTAGAGTGTAAAGGCTAGCAGCCTATGCCCAAGAGGGAGTAGTTGGAATATAGAAAAAAAAATTGTAGCATAAAGTGAAATTTGCAGGGTGTTTAATTATTATGTTCTCTCCACCAACCAACTTTTACTCCTAAACTCGATTAATGAAATTATCAAACACATGTGGCAGTCTGGGGATTCGAACCCAGGACGCTCACACCAAAATTTAACACACTTATGCATTGCGCCACGAAGACAATGTGTAACCATTTCAAATGTGTGTTATTTAATTTTTACATAACCTACACTATTCTTCTTTGCAATACTTGGTAAAAGCATGTTACCATTTAAGATTAGTGAAGTACAAGTCGTTAGCTGTCATAGTTTTGACTATAGAGCATATAATAAAACAAAAATCAATTCTGGTACGACAGCAAATCATACGTCACAGTTTGTTGTCGGTTCTGTTGTTCAAAACCTTTTATATTCTTAGTTACTGCTGCTGGACATAGACAGTTTACCTTGTGTGTGCTGTGAACAATATCCTTGCTCAGGGTCAGTATTAAGCCCATTTCCCATCTACAAAAATCACACGCCGACTTGCCACGATCTGTAAATCTTTGCGTCTCTTGCGAAAATTAGAGGCCCAACTGACAATAATTCTTTGTCTTTTGGCAAGAATTTTGAAGAAAGAAAGTCTGTTCTCATGACAAAGTCAACACTATGTTGACAATTTAAATTTAGTTAAAACATTAGGTAATGTCAGCAACATTCAACTTGTCACAAGATTAAATTTGCCTCCTGCCCCAAAAATCACCAATCTATCATTATAAGCGACACTATTCAGATTATTTATATTATCTTTGTCCCAGTTTTGGTTTGCTTTGTTTGCAAGTTTTACATTTTAATATTAGTCACGTTGCACTTCTCCAGTAATACTATACCCTGTTCATTATAGGTAGGCCAAAAACTGTGACCTCTATCCTCTGTAGTTCAAAAAGGGCTAGAGCAAATGGGCTTTATATGTCTACACATAATTCTCTAGAGGACTCTTTCCAATTGGTAGAAAAATATACTTGATTACTCAAGTCCTTTTTGAGTTACAGAGGTAAGAGTCAAGATTTCTGGCCTACTTATAAAAACCAGGGTACCGTAAAACCGTGTAACTTCGGACATTTTTCGAGTTTTTTTTAACGATTGTAATGACTTTAATGATTTAATTATTTTAATGACTGTAAACACATTATAGAGATACAACTAGGTCAAGTGATGTGTGGTGATAGTGCGTGGTAATCCAGGAAGCCTCCTAAAATTATCCTCCATAATAAGAGAGCTATCCTTATCCTAAATGGTTTGTGTCCGAAGTCATCTTGAAAAGTGGCTGACTTCGGACATGTATGGATAACTTCGGACATACAGTGATTTCTTATGGAAAATGATTGCCAAGAAAGCTGGGATAGCTTCGGACAAGCGGAGGGGAACTTCGGACGTACGTTCGTGGTTTTATTTCATTCATTTTTCGGCTCCTACTATTTTATATGAATATTTTATTATTGCTGCTTATTCCTGTCCGATGTCTTACTGGAAAATGCACAGTCAATACTTTTAGGCCTGTATAATTAGTATAGGAGGGGGTTATATAGGATGTTTAACAAATATTCTTTTTGGATCTGTTCTCGTTAGGCATTGAACTCACGCTTAGAAAATATTGAGCAGGAAAAATAATCAATGCTGTCAAATCAATAACTCGAAAATTAACTAGGCCTAGTGAAAATATATAGGTATGTATACTCTATCACTGCATATACATTTTTATGAATTTGAGCAATTTTATAGGTATAACGTATGTGTTGGTGTTTCTTACGGCAGATAATACTTTTTTTGGACAAGATATACCGTATGCCTCTCCTAATTTATATATATTATATATCCAGAATTATCCTAAATACATAAATCGGTTAGCATATTATCATATTTTTATGGATTTTTGGACTCAGAGAATGATTATTTGATCTTTAACCACCATTTTAATGATGGACAAGTATTATGAATTATTTTCATAGGGCAAATAATAACAAACGATTTGTTTGTTCCATGTCCGAAGTTAAAAATTTTTTGGGGGGAAAACACAATAGGTTAAATTATAGTGTTCTAGCTAGAGCGTTATACAAGTGTACGGTAACAAATTTCCTTTGGTGGATGTTGTCTCTGGTAATTTTACTACAAAATTATATCAGTCACAATATCATTCATACAAACAAATTTCTTCAGGGTGATAAAAATTTGGCAGGGTAGCGATAAATGTAAATTTTTTCGTCATATATATAATATTTTTTTCGTGTATATATACTCATGTCAGTTCCCTAGGGCTTTTACATGCTCTTCCTTTGCCATTTCTCTAAACGGACCCCACAAAAAACCAATAAAAAGCGTTTCCATTATATAATGGCAATGGCTAATTACTTATTATCGCCGATGTCCGAAGTTACGACCCAAGTCCGAAGCGACCCGGTTTTACGGTACCGTATAGGATGGCATAGTTATCAATCTTATGCTGCTTTCTAGGACTGTTATAGATAGTGCCAACGAACTTGACAAAAATCTTGACCCCTGACCTCTTTGTAACTCATAGGGGCCTACAGGAAACTGGCTGTAAATAACCATATATATTTCCTGGTGGATTGTTCCCAAATGATAGGAACGTCAGCCTGATTGCTTTCATTCATTTTGAGTTATAAGAAACAAAGGGGTCAAGATTATTGTCAATTTCGCTGATGCTACCTACAGTATAGTGACATTATTGCAGTGGCGACTTTAGTGATAATGACATTAATAATTATAGGTCTAACTTACCTGTATATCAGTGGGTCGCAGCGGAGTGATGGTATTGTTAATGACCTGCGCCCCAGCTACGATAATGTGGGAGCAGAGGGTCAAGGGCAGGTCACGCGGGGTCAGGGGCGGCACAGACGAGTCATTGTTCGGGAGTGTATAGTAACACACAACCTTCTTCTTCTTGGTGTCTTCTATAGGGATGTCCTGTAGCGTGTGGGTTGTTTTGATGTTGCTGTAGCCTGGAGGAAGAAAAAATATAAAACCTTAATTTACCACACTAGCATAATATGTATCTATAACTTAGTGCATGGGTAGAGCAGGTTGCTATACTCTGGCGCTAGTCCTACAATCAAGTACCTAGGCTATGCTTCTTATTATCATCATATATATTACCAATTTACCAGCAGGGGCAAATAACGTAGTCAAATTAGACGCAAATGTAACTGCCAACGTGCAATTATGTAAACAAAGCGGACAGTAGCCTACGCCCACTAACACAACTCGGTAAGATTAGGAGTAGTGGGCGTACCACTATTGACAGGACACATACGGGCGCACTATTTGGAGTTTTCACTAGTGTTTTCCATTATTATTCTTTGTTACAAGTGTCTTTTAACTTCACATTATGTTGTTTGCCTAAACAATATTAAAATATTTACCCCGATAGGTGGGGAGGGCATGAAATATATCAGGGAAAGAGAGGGGTTGAAAAACTCTATGGATAGAAAAAACCCGTGGTGGTCAAGGGTGGTGGTCGTGTGTATCCGAACACATTCACAGTCGAGAAAGCGTCTGTGATTGGCTGAAAGGAATGAGTATCGTGACGTTACCGGGCGTATTTAAATAACCCTGATCACCGACCGAGTTTGATATTGTTGAGGCAAACAATAATGTGAAGGCAAAACCCACTTGTAACAAAGAAAATTAATGGGAAATGCTAGTGAAAACTCAAAATAGTGCATCCATTACTATATGTGTGCTGTCAATAGTGGTGCAACCGCTAGCCTATTTGAACTTTACTACCGCTACTACGATTGTTGTTTCTGAGACCTAGTATATTAACCTAACCAAACAACCCAACCTAACCTAACCTAGACCTAGTACATGGGATATAAAACTAGCCCTTGCATGTCATGCCAGCTACTGCGAGTTGCTAGTACCTAGGTACGTGGGATATAAAACTAGCCCTTGCATGCCAGCTACTGCAAGTTGCTAGTACCTAGGTACGTGGCCCATGGGATATAAAACTAGCCCTTGCATGCCAGCTACGGGGTGGAGTGGGTAGGCCTACTAAACCTATGTTATACAAATAGTCAACTTTGAGGAGACATTAGCCTAACCTAGCAACCTTACCTAACCTATCCTATTCTAGTATTATAGGTGGGGGCTGCTGCCTATATCTAACAGCTACTAACCTTTACCAATGTTGTGATGAGTTGATGTCCTCAGAAAATACAATAACTTCGCGAATCGTAAGACAATAACCTTAACACACCCATTCCACACTCGTTCAAGATGGCAACCAACTTGAACTGACCAAAAAATAATAAATGACTGTATGTTATGATGAGCATGATTGGCAAACAAAAGAACATCAATAATAATCACTCAAATGCACAAACCATGACTATAGATATTATTCACATACTAGAACTTATATTCTAGACGACGTCACGATAAACCCTGTGTTCGGATGTCTGCACAGCGACTTGAAGCGTATATCGACTCTGGGTTTGTTTACATGTTGGCGAAGAGAAGAGTGGTAGAGGAGGACTGTATTTACAGGTATATGTACACTTATACATATTCTGCCACATACTTAATTGTATATCAAGGTGTAGACGATCTTTTAAACTATAAGATAGTGGGGTTAAATATGGAATTATAATACATGTACACATAATGGAAATAATGTGTACGGCCACTACTCCTAATCATACCCACAACTCTTACCGAAAAGGGTGTACCAGTAGCTTGGTGTAATGGTGTTGGATGCATGGGGTGTCAAACCGAAGCAACAGTGGTTAAAGACTTGTATGAATAGGTTATGAAAAGCCTTGAGAAGGAATACAAGAAATGTAAAGTGAAATAGCATTTTTTGGCCATTTTATCACTTACAATTTACAAAGACATAATTTGAACTAAAAACCAATAAAACTATAATTTTATCCTTACCTAAAGAATAATAAAGACTAACCTAAAGTAATGGATAATATTCAAGACCTCTTTCACAGCCCTATTAGAAATAATTTATTAGGGAAAATAGGGACCAATAGACTCGCCATATTTTTCTCATTATAGTCCGCATGAAGGAATTTCGTTATCGACACTTGAAAAAACCCGATTACACCGAAAAATAACACAAAAATAATGTCCCGAACAAAGCATTGCACCCAATGAATCCTTCGACCTGGGTCCTCTTTTTCTTGTTTTGAAAGATGTGGTGAAGCCGGTGAGTGCGATTCACCCAATAAATGGCTTGAACGTTACTCACAAAAACAATATTATATTTTATTATATTATTATATTAGGGTTAGGTTAGGTTAATCTAATCTAATATAATATTTGTACATTTTGGAAGCGTGCATGGCCTCCCCACAATTTTCCTTATCTACTGTAAAAGCGCGATTCACCCAATAAATGGCGCCATTTGACGGAGTATCTTCAGATTAATGAATAATGGGTAAGTTAATGCAAATCCTCCATTCAAACCATGAAAAACACTATATTCATTGGAAAAAATATAAAGAAACTTGGTAAATAAGGCGGCTCTAGCTGTCTTGAATGTTACCAAGTAATGGATTTGGCTTTTGTTTGACTTTGACACCCCTCGTGGAAACCGATTTTTTTTTAAAGTTTGTGGTGGTACCTGTAAAGTCACTTAACCCGGGAACTGCAGGAAGACTCTTAAGAGTTCCCCCGGCGGACTGCGGGAAGACTTAAGAGTCAGAGAAAAAAAAAAAAAAAATGTAAACATCGAAAAAAAAAA
The DNA here is from genome assembly GCA_032716605.1 of Paralithodes platypus. Classification (NCBI taxonomy): domain Eukaryota; kingdom Metazoa; phylum Arthropoda; class Malacostraca; order Decapoda; family Lithodidae; genus Paralithodes; species Paralithodes platypus. The sequence goes on from CM064560.1 coordinate 6,792,171, forward strand.
TATATATATATTTTTGTATTTTTTATTTTTTGTTTGCCCTTGGGCCATGCAAAATATCAGTCCTCTACCTCCCCTCCTTCAGTTATCACCTATTTTCCCTGTTATTCCCTTATTCTGAGGTATATTTTCGTGCTAACATTAGCGAGTTGCAAGCAGGGCATTGTCATCACTGTTAGCAAGCGAGTGCAAGAGAGAGAGAGAGAGTATCGATCGACAGTGTCTCAGTGGCCTTGGGGGAAGTTGGCGGGAAAGGAGGTTGCCTCACCCATACATTATGTAACTCGCGGCCTGTATCGCCGATTTTGACCATCCAAACGCTGTTTTCACTCGTTTTATTGTTGTAACAGGTTAATACCTTTATAATCAACCTATAATAGGTGCATATGTATAAGTATTAATGCTATTTATGGTAAAATGAATATTTTAGTGATGGAAACAGCTCAAATACATGCGCACAGGCAGAGGTGTCTAATTACCCCCATGCGCACTTAAGAGGTTAAGTGCAGTAACAGTTCAAAGGTTAACATAACAGCTGGGTAAGATCCTGTGTAGCGGGTAGAACTGTTTTTCAGATGCCTATTTAGCCTACTAAGAAACATTGAACAATATCTTTAACCTAACCAAAACTTAATTTAACGGCTTTAACCTAACCCAACCTAGTATATTAGTGGACTAGGCCAACTTATGAATGTAAAATGTAAAAATATATTGTAGGCTAATAGGCCTAGGCCTATTACCAAATTATTGAGATATAAGTACAGGTCAACCCGCTACACAGGATTATACCGGGGGGCTGTCACCCCAGGGCCCAGGGCCAGACCCCCACACAACAGGCCTAGCCTAAAAGAAAAATTATGAGTTAGCCTATAGGCTAGACTCACCTTGGAGTGACACTATCAATGTAGTTTTACCTTTTAGGACAAACTTAGAATAATTGGAGCAAGTAACTACCCTTAGATATGGTATATAAGGCTCCTGGTCTGGACAGCCCTTACCTCAGATCAGATCAGATGTGGTTCGGGAAGTAATGCCTTAACAACGGCACTTCCCTGAGAGGTTCTTGTAATTTTCCTTTTGTGACGTGCTCTGTTATATTATATTGTATTTCTTTTCTTTTTTTCTATAGCCTATGTTGCATTATAATTTCTTTCTTCTTATTCCAGCTCCTTCATTTTCTTGGTTCTTGCTCTCCACATCCCATACAACATCTTCGGTTATACTGATGTTTTGGACCGACAGTTAGCCCATCGATCTTTTTAGGCCTAATAGGTCCGGTAGAGCATATACATAATTGCTATATATGTCATTAACCTCTTAAGTGCGCATGGGGGTAATTAGACACCTCTGCCTGTGCCCTGTGCGCATGTATTTGAGCTGTTTCCATCACTAAAATATTAATTTTACCATAAATAACCTGTTACAACAATAAAATGAGTGAAAACAGCGTTTGGATGGTCAAAATCGGAGATACAGGCCGCGAGTTATATAATGTATGGGTGAGGCAACCTGCTTTCCCGCCAATTTTGCCTAAGGCCACTGAGACACAGTCGATCGATACTCTCTCTCTCTTGCACTCGCGGTAATTCTGCATAACTACAACTCCTGTTATTTTAGGTTTTATTTATTTCATTTATGTATTTTAATGCTTTGTAAGTGTGTATTTTATCGTTAGAAAGTGCGGAAAGCACTTTATATTAGCATTTGCATTGTTAATTGAAATTCAGATACCCAAACAATCTAAGAGTTTACTCGATTTAGTCAACTTTAAAAAGACATTAGCCTAACCTATCCTAGTATTATGGGTGGGGGCTGCCGCCCCCACACCCCCGCTAATTGGATATTAAAACTATAACAAAATTGATGGGATAAAGTCTATGGTATTTACTCTGCAATCTTCAGCTTTGGCTGTCGATAACAGGAAAGTACCAATAAAAATGTACTGAATTTTTGTAGGTGAAGCTCCACTCTGATTGGCTACTAAACATCGGGGAGGACTCGGAGGAGCCTCCAAGGAGGCTAGAATGTAAACATAGTGTCCTGGACTGGCAGTACAAAAATAACTCTGATAATGTTACAGGGGAGTGAAAATCAAATTGACAAAATAAGGAAAGTAGCACTTATCCGCACATCACTAAGGTCCCCCGAGTAAGGTATGAGCGAAAAAATAATAATTCCATGAGACAGGAATCCCGTAATCAAGGAGTAGTTGTTCTGCAGAATACCTGTGATATTTTGCATGGCCCAGGGGCAAAAAAAAAAAAAAAAAAAAAAAATTTGATGTTTAGGCCTAAAGTTGATTTTTGTTTTCTCTGACTCTTAAGAGTCTTCCCGCAGTCCGCCGGGGGAACTCTTAAAGAGTCTTCCCGCAGTTCCTGGGTTAAGAGCTGAAATGTATTATAAGGGAGAAAAAAAAAAACGCTAAAATACATGGGCCTATAGGCTACTGTATACTGTAAAACAATAAGTTTTTCAGCCAGTACCCAACCAGCGGGGGGGTGGGGGCGGCAGCCCCCACCCATATACTAGGTTAGGTTGGTAAGGTTGTTAGGTTAGGCTAATAGGCCTAGCCTAGAACATTTAAAAAAAAAATAAAAATAAATAAAAAGTCTGGGTAAAACACCGATGAAAGTACCGTCGGCCACCCCTAACCCAACCAGCGGGGGTGTGGGGCGGCAGCCCCCACCCATAAAACTAGGATAGGTTAGGTAAGGTTGTTGGGTTAGGTTAATGTCTTCCCAAAGTTGAAAATTGTTATAACAGGAGATATTAGGCTACCCACTCCACCCCGTGAAATCCGAGCCAGCTTTCGTCAAAAGTTGGCTCGGGTATTCACAAAATTGGGTTTTAGGCCTATGGGTTTGCAATTTGGGAAAACCTGAGCCAAGTTTTGATACAAAAACGCTATATTATTGTATTTTTACGCTTTTAACCCCTCATTTTCCCTGAACTTCATAGCCCTCCCCACTAGTGGGGGGCGTGTTTTTAGATTGTTGGATAATGGGTAAATACTAATTTCGGTCAATATACAGGAGGCGCTACAATATTGGTAAAAAATTAAGCTCAATAGCATGTGATTAAGCGATTTGTCTCCAAATTGTTGATGTAGGTGTCATTCCCGGGAAACTAACATAATACATATTATATGGATATTTACGTTTTAAGGGTTTGTTTACACTTCTTCTTTTTCGTCTTCATCTGGGAGACTTCTTTTTCGTGACTGTCAGTCAACAACTGAGACATCTGGTGGCGAATGCAATGAACTATACTGGTGGCGTCATAGCCAAAGTAATCACCCTACCTAATTCATGCCAAGAGTACTCGAGTTCACTGACACGTGATGTCTATCGACCAATCAGGTGATGCCATGATTTGGAAAACAGGTGGCCCAGGATATAAGCTGTCAGTTTGACTCTGGCCAGCTTGTGTAGAGGGTGTGAGCCGATCAAAGCTTTTTCCACCGTCTTTAAAAACACTGAGGCTGCTTAAGACCTTTTCGCCTTCCAATAAGTGTAAACTGTCCAAAGTGCAATAACCAGTGTTCCAAATACAGCTGGCAAGGACAGCTGGTTTTGAAATGCACATACACTTGTTTTACATGGAAAAATTCGAAACAAAAATCCACCAGCTGTTGACCAAGATGAGTGGTGATCGAGCCTCCAGCGGCCAGCCAGGCAGCCCAGTACCTCCTCTGTTCATTAAGGTTAGTTGGTTGGTTGGGACAACATAAAGGAGCCGGACCACAGCTAGCTAGGGAATCTTAATGGGTCATCGCAAAGTAATAAAGTAAAAGATTTTTTCGCATAGGATTAAACTGGCATGCAAGGGCTAGTTGGTTACCATACTGATGTTTTGGACCGACAGTTAGCCCATCGATCTTTTTAGGCCTAATAGGTCCGGTAGAGCATAGGCTATACATCATTGCTATATATGTCATTAAGAGCTGAAATGTATTATAAGGGAGAACAAAAATAAAATAAAATACATAGGCCTACTGTAAAACAATAAGTTTTTCAGCCAGTACCCAACCAGCGGAGGTGTGGGGGCGGCAGCCCCCACCAATAATACTAGGTTAGGTTAGGTAAGGTTGTAAGGTTAGGCTAATGTTAACCCCATTCTTACTAGGTTAGGTTAGGTAAGGTTGTTAGGTTAGGCTAATGTTAACCCTATTCTTACTAGGTTAGGTTAGGTAAGGTTGTTAGGTTAGGCTAATGTTAACCCCATTCTTACTAGGTTAGGTTAGGTAAGGTTGTTAGGTTAGGCTAATGTTAACCCCATTCTTACTAGGTTAGGTTAGGTAAGGATGTTAGGTTAGGCTAATGTTAACCCCATTCTTACTAGGTTAGGTTAGGTAAGGTTGTTAGGTTAGGCTAATGTTAACCCCATTCTTACTAGGTTAGGTTAGGTAAGGTTGTTAGGTTAGGCTAATGTTAACCCCATTCTTACTAGGTTAGGTTAGGTAAGGTTGTTAGGTTAGGCTAATGTTAACCCCATTCTTACTAGGTTAGGTTAGGTAAGGTTGTTAGGTTAGGCTAATGTTAACCCTATTCTTTCTAGGTTAGGTTAGGTAAGGTTGTTAGGTTAGGCTAATGTTAACCCCATTCTTACTAGGTTAGGTTAGGTAAGGTTGTTAGGTTAGTCTAATGTTAACCCCATTCTTACTAGGTTAGGTTAGGTAAGGTTGTTAGGTTAGGCTAATGTTAACCCCATTCTTACTAGGTTAGGTTAGGTAAGGTTGTTAGGTTAGGCTAATGTTAACCCCATTCTTACTAGGTTAGGTTAGGTAAGGTTGTTAGGTTAGGCTAATGTTAACCCCATTTTTACTAGGTTAGGTTAGGTAAGGTTGTTAGGTTAGGCTAATGTTAACCCCATTCTTACTAGGTTAGGTTAGGTAAGGTTGTTAGGTTAGGCTAATGTTAACCCCATTCTTACTAGGTTGGTTAGGTAAGGTTGTTAGGTTAGGCTAATGTTAACCCCATTTTTACTTCGTTAGGTTAGGCTAATGTTAACCTTATGAAAACCCAAACAAAGATTTTATTAGGGTTACTGTGTAATTTTAACATGAACATTAGTAAAATCCGAGCCAAGTTTCGTCAAAACTTGGCTCGTGTTTTCTAAATGTCGGGTTATATGGGTATGGAAATTTACAAAACCCGAGCCAACATGTTAATAAGGTTACTGTGTTATTTTCATTTTTAAATTAGTTAAATCCGAGCCAAGTTTCGTCAAAACTTGGCTCGGGTTTTCAAAAAGTCGGGTTTTATGGGTCTGGAAATTGACAAAACCCGAGCCAATAATTTACCAAGGTTACTGTATTTTTTTTCATTTTTACATTTGTTAAATCCGAGCCAAGTTTCGTCAAAACTTGGCTCGGGTTTTCAAAAAATCGGGTTTTATGGGTCTGGAAATTGAACAAACCCGAGCCAAATTTGGGTTACAAATGTGTATTATCGTGTTCTATACGCTTTTTACCCCTCAATTTCCCTGATCTTCATAGCCCTCCCCACTATCGGGGGGCGTGTCTTTAGATTGATGGATAATGGGTAAATGCTTAATTCCCATTCAATGTCATCACTAGATACGACTAAAACACCAAAAACAAAATCAAAATACCAAAAAAAATACCTGAAAAACACATTGTTGCGTCTCCTGTATATTAACCCTAATTTCAGCTCCTCTTCAGTATAAAACAACACTAGCCTATAGGCTATCTTTAGGAAAAATTACAAAAAACAAAATAAAACTTACTGAAATCACTGTCGGTCCAAAAAGTCAGGTTTACCACATCTTCTTCACTCGTTCCTGGTTTTCTTCTTTGAACAGTAGATTTCCTATCACTTGATTTTCCTCCTCAACGTAAGGTTGTTGTAGCGCTGTTTCCTTTACTCTGTCTCTCTCCTCTAGCCTATATATATAGGGCACCATAAAATAAAGTGTTTGATGTCCTCTATCTCAGAATTACATAGTAGGCCTAAGCTAAGCATTTTATATCTCCTCCTACATGCCTGTTCCTGTCTCTTAAATTTAAATTATTCGTTCTACACCTATATAATATGACTGAAGCTTCTAACTTCTAATCTCTAACTTCCTTAAGACCCAAACAACAACAATGACTAACCTTGGATGGGAGGAGGACCAGCAGGGTTTGGGTGGGTGCGATTGATCTTGTAAGGTAAATAACAGTCACACCACCACAGTACCCCGGCAGCCACCACCCACACGCCCACCAGCAACACACACGATATACGCCACCATCGTATAGTCATCATACTGACATATTTACTGGATTTTCATGCTAAACTACGCAGGAACGCAGGAAACCCCGCGTCAACGCATCAGCTGATTCCCAGATCCTACATGTTTATTACATACTGTTTTTACATACTTATTTGAGAGGTTAAAATATTCTTAAAATATACAGACTAACTTTATTAGTATATAGGTATATATTCCAATATTGATTGAACCACAATAAATATTATCTTCAATTTAGGTGAGAACTGTCAAGAAACATTCAGTATCTTAAGGTCGTGCTGCAGCCCGCGCGATTTGAATGTTCCTTCATCCTTTACATATGAATCACAGTACAGTACGTACAGTACACAAACTAAATACATTAGCAATCTACATACCCACCCTTTTGTCACAGAGCTACACCCCCCCCCCCTTTCCAACCAAGACAACACTTAACATATGAGACACTCATAACAAGTGCCTAAATGCCTACAGTGGCCGATAGAGGCACTGAACGCAAGGATTACCGCGGTGCATTGTGGGAAATGGGCGACATGGCGGAGCTATCCACCCTCCCTCTTCTTCAACAATTCTATAACATATGCAGTTAGTCGAAATTTCTGTAGCTGACACATACTTTGGTCTATGCATACTTTTCTTTTATATATTTTAAAATCACTCATATTCATAAATAACATATTTACAATACAAAGTCAGCAGGTATTTTCCCGCCAATTTTGTTATGATAATTAATCAGCATATAATTATGTTTGTAGTCATTATCAGCTGCATATGGACTTTCCCTTTTAGGCCTTATTACTATACTATATAAGCACTTAGTGTAGTCGTATACTGTATAATAAAAACGTGTAGAATCACACAAAAATTGAGATAAACTGTGCATATCCTAGGTGTTGGGTATAGTGATGTCTACAGTTGTAGCTCTGGCGCTAGTTCAGAAGCGTCCACCAGAGGTCTCAAAGGAATTGTTGGTAGGGGGTCAAGGATAGGATGTGTGTCTTGTTTTCCCAAGTGGAACTGAGATTGGTATATATAAAGGGACTCGAAAACTGAGACAAGAATTACTCTAAATATTCGTTAGTTAGGGGCAGTGGAGGACTCATTGATTCTCTAACTGTGTGGGACTTTAGGGAGGACGTAAGTCTGTTCTCTCTGGCTGGAGTCTGGATAGTCGAATTATGGAACTCGTCGACGGGAATTCTCGTCAAAGCACGAACCTAGAACTCTCGTCGACGATGGAAAACTCGTCGACAGTCCACTTACAAAAAAAAATCGTTGAAAAGAAAGAATAAAGCTAAAAATATAGTTATATATAAACTATAATTAGAAGTTATGGTGAAGCTTAAGAAAAGTGGTTGTGTAGGTAAGTGGTTCGTTGTGTAGCCTAGTAGGCTAGTGCATGGTAGCTAACTGATTCGATAGAAGGATTGCGAGTGAATGCCGATTTGAACGAATGCCTTTGCAAAAGCACCTCCCTTTTATTGTTTATAGTTTTATTCTTCTGGATTGTTTCGTTTTTTTATTTGATTTCTTCTTAGTTTTCACTAAGGTATAAAGGTATAATAGGCCTACATATAATATATGATATCATATCATATATCAATAATATATGATAATGGTATTAGCCTATATATAGATCAATTTGACTGTCGCTCTTTTGGCTTTGGGGGAGACACTAATTGTTACAGGCAGCCTGCCTTTTGACTCCTTCATACAAATAGGAAAATATATGACCCTGTTCCAAATATGTGGGCCAAAACTCTTAAACATCAACCTCTATAAGTCACAAACGACTACAGTAATCCAATTAATATTTCTACCATTTGGGAATTAAGGTGTGGAGATTTACAGCCCATTTGCTCTAGCCCTTTTTGAGTTAATAGATGTTTGGGGTCATCATTCCTGGTGTGCCTATTAGGAACAGGGTACCATTTATTTTACTTTCCTTGCAATGGTTGTTTCGCAATTCCTCTTTCCTCTTGCTGCGTTTCTCTGTCCAGCATATGGCATCCTTATATGGGTTACATACAACTCAACCAGATCTTATACAGTGCCAAATTGACCAGGGCCATCTAAATCAGTGTCTTATAGTAAAAGGGTTAAGGGGAGATTTTTTCTTTATTTTATAGACCTAAAGCTAGCGAATTAAAGGTCATAAATTTGACACAAAAATGGGTCGAAAGGTCTTAAAATAGCTAAACTAATGAGGGAAAACGTCTTAAAATGTAAAGTAATTAGGCTAATCATGAGGGAACAAACTTCTTGATAAATGCGTCATGGTATACTAAAAAGGTTAATAAATTATGCAAAATCAGTGCAGCTTGCTTTAATTGGCGATCTTTTCGGCGTTCAATAGTTACCCTTAATAATCCATTTTCTATCTTTAATTGAACAAAGAAAATAACAGTTTTTGGTAGACTTTAATAAATGTGATATAGAACCATTACTAATTTTCAAGTTATTTATTCTAATATTAAATATTTTTAACCACTGACTGGGAATGATCATTATTATATAATTTTACTCATTATTCATTAATAAAAATATGTATTCATTAGAACAAAAATTATGTCGACTACTGTATTATTTTCATTTCTATGAGTATGCATAGCTTACTTTTCTGGTCATTGATAGCTTGCATTTCGCGCGAGGAAGGTTTAAACTCTTGACGTTGTAGTAAAATTGTTATCCTTGAAGTTCATAGATTATAATTTGTATCGTATATAACCTTTGTAGTACGCTATAATATATTTTTCACTAATACAATATAGCTACGAAGATGGAAAAGGGTATAAAGATAAATAAGATGGTGCATGATCCGACCTTGGAAGGATTGAGGGTGATCCATCTTCGGGAAATTTGTACCCTCCTTGAGAAAACGTCTCTTGGGAGACACTGGTCATTTTTGTCAATGAAAGAAATCAGTAGTGATAGGCCTATACTTAAGCTTTGTCCAGGTACTGGCAAGATTATAATTTGTTCCTCTGATCCACCATATGAACCCTGGCCTTCCGGAATGCCTGGTGGTGGAGGACATATATATGCACTGTGGAGGGGCTTTGATGGCACCTTCTATCAGTTCGACTCAGGCACCAGCACAGTTCATCGATATGTGATGGACGCTGCTCAACGGATGGGAGAGAGCGTTCAGACTATGGGTGGCGGTAGCAGACAGGGTCACAAGGTTGGATCTTGTAGCTACCATTGCGTTTCATTTATTCACTACGCCGTCACCCATACATTCCTCCCTTCGAGGCAGCTGTTTCCCGCATATCAGAAAGAATTTGGGTTTGGGTGCTCAGATGTAGCAGTAGTAAGATATGTAATTAAAGTTTTCAAAAGGAATGGTATTCCCTTTGATTGTTATGATAAGAATAGCCCCAAAGGTTTTTTGGTGCTGCATGAATAATAGTGCAAGGTTTAAAGATATATTAATTTAAACTTTTACATTTATATGTAGTTATATTCTGGCTAATACTAGACGATTTTGTTAGTTTAAGAAGTATCTCTGGGAATGTATAATGGGTAAAGTTGACCTCTGGCGAGTTACGTACAATGGGGAATGTGGAGCTATAGACATCAATATTTAGCAGTTACCAGCGTAGAATATGTTTTTATAGACTATATAAATACATAAAATCATATTCAGCACACTTAATATTCATATCCATCACTATACCCTGTTCCAAATAAGTAGGCCAGAACACGTGAATGTTGACCTCTTATAATTCTTAAACGACTCTAGTAAACGAGCTAATATTTCTGCCATTGGGGAAGGGTTATAGCCAAGGAATAGGCTTAGAAAATTACGGCCCATAAAAGCTAAAATATCAGTGTGCTCTTAGCTCTGACTCAGTGAATATGCATTGCTCGTTTTCTTCACCACCCGCACAAGGTTTTCTAGTCATGGGAAAGGGAGTACAGTAAACTCAAATATCCGTTGGATAGGGGCCAAAGGGCCATTCCTTTAAACATAGTAAAAGCTTTCCCTACGACCTTTTCTGACACAGATTGACCCTTATACAGATAAATGTTAAGGGTCAATCTGGGTCGGGAAAGATCGTAGGGAAAACTTTTACAATGTTTAACGGGACGGCCCAAAGCCATGACGAATAATGCAAAAATACGAATACAGTGGTGGTACCACACTGTTGGTTCCAAATTCGTCCAGTCACCCCTACAGTACCCATTTACCCCCAAATACATCCAATAATTACATATTGTGAGGAGAATATTTATAAATACATATTATGAGGAGGTTACTTACCACATAACAGACTTATTTGAAATCATTGCTATATATAGCCTAGCTTAACTCCTCGTTATATTTCAGCGGCTCGCTTGACTGGCCGTTGCTCTGTTTTGATGGTCCCGGTCATTCAATGTTTTCATCATTACCACCAGGCCCTCCATTCCTATCACGTACTCAATGCACTAAAGGTCCTAATAAATGCGAGAGATACGAGGTTCGGGCACAAAAAAGCTTGTAAACAGGTGGTTTTCCAACACAATGGCAGGTGGACTTTGAGCGGCTGGCAAGTGCTGACGTCATTAAAGATGGCGTCAGCAACTTGAGCAAGTGACGATCGGATGTCAGATTCACTCGGATTTTGTCTCCAAGCAGCAAACACCTTGTCAATGGCGGATTCTTGGAGTTCAGTTCACTTGTTTGTTTGTTATTGTTTATGTTTTTCTAGTTTGATGTCGAGTTTTTCATTATTTTTGCTTTCTTTTTCGGGGGGTTTCAACTGGGATTTTTGTACCAAGATCGAATATTTTTGCACAAAGATGGAATTTGGGAATACACGCCGGATATGAATTACATTATTCGTCTTGAAGACAGATAATGTGATGTAGATGAGTATGTGTGGAGTTACTCGTAGAGACAGCTGATTGAGGAATAAAGAGATACGTAGGAGAGTGGGGCAGCAGGAACATTTGTCAGCCAGAGTGGACAGAAGAGTGCTGAGCTGGCATGGTCATGTTGAATGAATGGAAGATGAAAGGCTTACAAAGAGAATATAATTATATACAAGGGGAGATAGACGCTGGGCAGGAAGACTCCCATTGAGATGGAGAGACTGTAAGACAAGCTTTGGATGATAGAGGAATGACTATATATATATACTGTCCAGGGAAGGGTCTGACCGGTATGGTGGTCACAATATTGGCACAGGGTGGCACTGTATCGGTACTACTGTGAAAGATACCGTTTATGTTAGTAGTGGACTGTGTTGGGACCCATGGGGAGGGTCTAGCACCATAATATCAGTACTGTCCAGGGAAGGGTCTGACCGGTATGGTGGTCACAATATTGGCACAGGGTGGCACTGTACCGGTACTACTGTGAAAGATACCGTTTATGTTAGTAGTGGACTGTGTTGGGACCCATGGGGAGGGTCTAGCACCATAATATCAGTACTGTCCAGGGAAGGGTCTGACCGGTATGGTGGTCACAATATTGGCACAGGGTGGCACTGTACCGGTACTACTGTGAAAGATACCGTTTATGTTAGTAGTGGACTGTTTTGGGACCCATGGGGAGGGTCTAGCACCATAATATCAGTACTGTCCAGGGAAGGGTCTGACCGGTATGGTGGTCACAATATTGGCACAGGGTGGCACTGTACCGGTACTACTGTGAAAGATACCGTTTATGTTAGTAGGGGACTGTGTTGGGACCCATGGGTAGGGTCCAGCACCATAATAGGGGAGGTGTGGCAGAGTGGTCTTGCCACTGGACTGGTAATCCAATGGACCCGTGTTTGAATCCCAATATGTCAATGGGAAGATATTATTGGGATGGAATTTGTGCTGTACCTAGTTTCAGTGCATTACCACAGCCGAAATGCCAAAAACAAAATACCCTCATGCATTGTTCCCTGATTAAATAGCACTGTATGAATATTCCCATATTCAAAATATGCTACAGGGGGGCAATGCCTAGTGAGTTAATTGCTCAATAGGTGGCGTTCTGAGAGTGAGGGTCCGAGCCTGGGGAGTGAGACTGTGAAGCGCTGGGGCGAGGCAGCTTCAGAGATGGAGTTGGGTTCGAGCCGTGAGTGGGTGCTTCGCATGTCTCACTTCCTAGACTGGAACAAGACCTCACAGGCCTCACCATGTTCAGCGATAGAGTGTATAGGCTATCAGCCTATGCCCGAGAGGGAGTAGTTGGAATATAGAAAAAAAAAAAAAAAAAAAAAAAATCAGTACTGTCCAGGGAAGGGTCTGCCCAGTATGGTGGTCACAATATTGGCACAGGGTGGCACTGTACCGGTACTACTGTGAAAGATACCGTTTATGTTAGTAGTGGACTATGTTAGGACCCATGGGGAGGGTCTAGCACCATATTATCAGTACTGTCCAGGGAAGGGTCTGACCGGTATGGTGGTCACAATATTGGCACAGGGTGGCACTGTACCGGTACTACTGTGAAAGATACCGTTTATGTTAGTAGTGGACTATGTTAGGACCCATGGGGAGGGTCTAGCACCATAATATCAGTACTGTCCAGGGAAGGGTCTGACTGGTATGGTGGTCACAATATTGGCACAGGGTGGCACTGTACCGGTACTACTGTGAAAGATACCGTTTATGTTAGTAGTGGACTATGTTAGGACCCATGGGGAGGGTCTAGCACCATAATATCAGTACTGTCCAGGGAAGGGTCTGACCGGTATGGTGGTCACAATATTGGCACAGGGTGGCACTGTACCGGTACTACTGTGAAAGATACCGTTTATGTTAGTAGTGGACTGTGTTGGGACCCATGGGGAGGGTCTAGCACCATAATATCAGTAAGGGGAGGTGTGGTGGAGTGGTCATGCCACTGGATTGGTAATCCAATGGACCCGGGTTCAAATCCCGATATGTCAATGGGAAGATATTATTGGGATTGAATTTGTGCTGTACCTAGTATCAGTGCATTACCACAAAGCCCACCGAAATGCCAAAAAAATACCCTCATTGTTCCCTGATTAAATAACACTGTATGAATATTCCCATATTCAAAATATGTTACAGGGGGACAATGCCTAGTGAGTTCACTGCTCAATAGGTGGCGTTCTGAGAGTGAGGGTCTGAGTCTGGAGGGTGAGACGGTGAAGCACTTGAGCGAAGCAACCGGCCGCTTCAGAAATGGAGCTGCTTCGAGCCATGATGGTTGCTTCACATGTCTCACTCCCCAGACTGGAACAAGACCTCACGGGCTTCACCGTGTTGAGCGGTGGAATGTACAGGCTCTCAGCCTATGCCCGAGAGGGAGTAGTTGGAATATAGAAAAAAAAAAAAAAAAAGAAAAAACTGTCCAGGGAAGGGTCTGACCGGTATGGTGGTCACAATATTGGCACAGGGTGGCACTGTAAATAAAGTATAAATGTCTGTCAGATGTTGGAATATGGTAGTAATGTCTCAGATGTTGGAATATGGTAGTAATGTCTGCCAGATGTTGGACTATGGTAATAATGTCTGTCAGATTTGGGAATAAGGCAGTAATGTCTGCCAGATGTTGGAATAAGGTAGTCATGTCTGCCAGATGTTGGAATAAGGTAGCAATGTCTGTAAGATGTTGGAATATGGTAGTAATGTCTGCCAGATGTTGGAATAAGGTAGTATTGTCTGTCAGATGTTGGAAAAAGGTAGTAATGTCTGTCAGATGTTGGAATTTGGTAGTATTGTCTGCCAGATGTTGGAATATGGCAGTAATGTCTGTCAGATGTTGGAATATGGTAGCAATGTCTGCCAGTTGTTGGAATATGGTAGCAATGTCTGCCAGATGTTGGAATAAGGTAGGAATGTCTGCCAGGTGTTGGAATATGGTAGTAATGTCTGTCAGATGTTGAATAAGGTTGTAATGTCTGTCAGATGTTGGAATATAATAGTAATGTCTGTCAGATGTTGGTATATGGTAGTAATGTCTGTCAGATGTTGGAATAACTTAGTAATGTCTGCCAGATGTTGGAATATGGTAGTAATGTCTGTCAGATTTGGGAATAAGGCAGTAATGTCTCAGATGTTGGAATAAAGTAGTCATGTCTGTCAGATGATGGAATAAGGTAGTAATGTCTGCCAGATGTTGGAATAAGGTAGTAATGTCTGCCAGATATTGGAATATGGTAATATTGTCTGCCAGATGTTGGAATATGGTAGTAATGTCTGTCAGATGTTGAAATAGGTTAGGCCTATTAATATCTGCCAGATGTTGGAATATGGTAGTAATGTCTGTCAGATGTTGAATAAGGCAGTAATGTCTGTCAGATGTTGGAATATAGTAGTAATGTCTGTCAGATGTTGGAATATGGTAGTAATGTCTGCCAGATGTTGGAATAAGGTAGTCATGTCTGCCAGATGTTGGAATAAGGTAGTAATGTCTGTCAGATGTTGGAATATGGTAGTAATGTCTGTCAGATGTTGGAATAAGGTAGTAATGTCTGTCGGATGTTGGTATATGGTAGTAATGTCTGTCAGATGTTGGAATATGGTAGCAATGTCTGCCAGTTGTTGGAATATGGTAGCAATGTCTGCCAAATGTTGGAATAAGGTAGGAATGTTTGCCAGGTCTTGGAATATGGTAGTAATGTCTGTCAGATGTTGAATAAGGTCGTAATGTCTGTCAGATGCTGGAATATAGTAGTAATGTCTGTCAGATGTTGGAATATGGTAGTAATGTCTGTCAGATGTTGGAATATGGTAGAAATGTCTGCCAGATGTTGGAATAAGGTAGTAATGTCTGTCAGATGTTGGTAGATGGTAGTAATGTTTGTCAGATGTTGGAATAAGGTAGTAATGTCTGTCAGATGTTGGTAGATGGTAGTAATGTTTGTCAGATGTTGGAATAAGGTAGTAATGTCTGTCAGATGTTGGTAGATGGTAGTAATGTTTGTCTGATGTTGGAATAAAGTAGTAGGCCTACTGTCTGCCAGATGTTGGACTATGGTAGTAATGTCTGTCAGATTTGGGAATAAGGCAGTAATGTCTGCCAGATGTTGGAATAAGGTAGTCATGTCTGCCAAATGTTGGAATAAAGTAGTAATGTCTGTCAGATGTTGGAATATGGTAGTGATGTCTGCCAGATGTTGGAATAAGGTAGTAATGTCTGTCAGATGTTGGAATTTGGTAGTAATGTCTGTCAGATGTTGGAATATGGTAGCAATGTCTGCCAGTTGTTGGAATATGGTAGCAATGTCTGCCAGATGTTGGAATAAGGTAGTAATGTCTGCCAGGTATTGGAATATGGTAGTAATGTCTGCCAGGTGTTGGAATAAGGTAGTAATGTCTGCCAGTTGTTGGAAAATGGTCGCAATGTCTGCCAGGTGTTGGAATATGGTAGCAATGTCTGCCAGTTGTTGGAATATGGTAGCAATGTCTACCAGATGTTGGAATAAGGTAGTAATGTCTGCCAGGTGTTGGAATATGGTAGTAATGTCTGCCAGGTGTTGGAATAAGGTAGTAATGTCTGCCAGTTGTTGGAAAATGGTAGTAATGTCTGCCAGGTGTTGGAATATGGTAGTAATGTCTGCCAGGTGTTGGAATATGGTAGTAATGTCTGCCAGGTGTTGGAATATTGTAAAAATTTCTGCCAGATGTTGGAATGTAAACGTGTCTGTCAGATGTTTCAAACTGGTAGTAATGTCTGCTAGATGTTGGAATAAGGTACGAATGTCTACCAGATATTGGAATAGGTTAGGAATGTCTGTCAGATGTTGCAATCAGGTAATAATGTCTGCCAGATGTTGGAATAAGGTAGTAATGTCTGCCAGATGTTGGAATAAGGTAGTAATGTCTGTCAGATGTTTCAATGTGGTAGTAATGTCAGTCATATGTTGGAATAAGGTAGTTATGTCTGTCATAGATGTTGCAATATATTATATATTGTCTACCGGATATTGGAATAAGGAAGTAATGTCTGTCAGATGTTGGAATATAGTAATGTCTACCGGATATTGGAATAAGGAAGTAATGTCTGTCATATGTTGGAATATTGTAGTAATGTCTGCCAGATGTTAGGCTACTGTGGAAATGTCTGTCAGATGTTGTAATCAGGCAGTAATGTCTGCCAGAATTTGGATTAAAGTTAACGTGTGTCATAATTATGTTGGAATATGGTAGTAAATTCTGTCAGATTTGGAATAAGGGAGTAATGTCTGTCAGATGTTGGAAAAAGGTAGTAGTGTCTGTCAGATGTTGGAAAAAGGTAGTAGTGTCTGTCAGATTTTGGAATAAGGTAGTAATGTCTGTCAGATGTTGGAAAAAGGTAGTAATGTCTGCCAGAGGTTGGAATAAGGTAGGAATGTCTGCCAGATGTTGGAATAAGGTAGTAATGTCTGCCAGATGTTGGAATAAGGTAGTAATGTCTGCCATATGTTGGAATATGGTAGTAATGTCTGGCAGATGTTGGAATACGGTAGTAATGTCTGTCAGATGTTGGAATAAAGTTATGTCTGCCAGATTTTGGAATAAAGTGGTAGTGTCTGTCAGATGTTGGAATATGGTACTAATGTCTTTCAGATGTTGGCATATGGTAGTAATGTTTGCCAGATGTTGGACTATGGTAGTAATGTCTGTCAGACTTGGGAATAAGGTAGTAATGTCTGCCAGATGTTGGAATAAGGTAGTCATGTCTGCCAGATGTAGGAATAAGGTAGTAATGTCTGCCAGTTGTAGGAATATGGTAGTAAAGTCTGCCAGATGTTGGAATATGGTAGTAATGTCTGCCAGATGTTGGAATAAGTTAGTAATGTCTGCCAGGTGTTAGAATATGGTAGTAATGTCTGCCAGGTGTTGGAATATTGTAGAAATGTCTGCCAGATGTTGGAATGTAAAATTGTCTGTCAGATGCTTCAAACAGGTAGTAATGTCTGCCAGATGTTGGAATAAGGTACGAATGTCTGCCAGATTTTGGAATAGATTAGGAATGTCTGTCAGATGTTGCAATCAGGTAATAATGTCTACCAGATGTTGGAATAAGGTAGTAATGTCTGCCAGATGTTGGAATAAGGTAGTAATGTCTGTCAGATGTTTCAATATTGTAGTAATAAGAACATAAGAAAATGGGAGTCTGCAGAAAGCCGATTGGCCTACACAAGGCAGATCCTGTCACACCCAACCCTAATTATAAGCCCAGCTTAAAAACACCATTAGGACTTACCTCACCGAAACGGTCAGAGGTCAGAAAAACGGGGATCTGCAGATCCCCACACCTGGGCCACACCTGACAGATCACCCTCACACTCAACCCATCTCGTCCATATGCCTATCTAATTGTATCTTAAAGCTTCCTATCGTTCTTGATCCCACTATAGCACTTGGTAGCCTATTCCACCTATCTACAACTCTGTTACCAAACCAATATTTGCCTATATCTTTCTTGAAACGATTTGTTTTGTCCTAGAAGATTTAATAGTCTGTTATTCATCCATTCTAGTTGGTTCTGTGTTGATCTAAATTTTCTTTTGGGGATATATTTATTTTGTGCATTGAATACTGACTCGATAAAATTATAGAATGTACAGTATCTACCAAGGTTGACGTCTCTTCCTGACTTAAGATGACAGGTGCCTGAGAAGGGGTACACTTATTTGGACACCTGGATCGACTTAATTTTTTGACCATAGGGTCCGCTAATAGGGCTCTTCTTAACCCACCATAATTGGCTTTTCTGAAGTCAGGTATTAATGTTGTATTCTCTCTGGTATTACCTTTCCATTGTATATTAAAATACACAGAATTGTGGTCACTATTTCCTAGGTGGTCCCCTAACTCTACATTATTTACCATATGTTCATTGTTACTGAAAACTAAATCGAGAATATTATTACCTCTAGTCGGCGTATCTATGAATTGAAATAAAAAACTATCTTGTACTACCTCTATAAACTCCTCAGAATCAGTCTCCTATTTGATGCTGCCAATCTATATTCGGAAAATTAAAATCCCCCATAATGCACACATTGCTAAACCTTGATGCCATTTTAATTTCCTCCCATAATGACGTTCCGTCATTTCTACTCATATTTGGCGGTCTATACCAATAACTATGGTCTCACTACCTTCGTTAACCTCTACCCAAACACTTTCATTATCGTTATTTAGTCTAATACCTGATTTAATACAGCTTTTTAATGTACTCCTGACAAACACTGCTATACCGCCACCCCTCTTACTTGTTCGGTCATATTTAAACAAACTATATCCTGGTATATCAAATTATGCTAAAAAATGCCTGGTTTCTGTATTAATCCACGTTTCAGTTAGCGCTATTATGTCTATATTTTCTTTGCTAACAAGGGCTCTAAGTTCGTTCATTTTGTTACATAGACTCCTACAGTTTGTGTAATATTCTCTCAATTTACTTCTTTTCTTTATACCTAATTTACCTTTATTTCTAACGACATTTCCATCTTCCGTTGCACCATCACTACTATCATAGTCATAATTTTTAGCATGAGACTGAATATCCTTATCGCTTTCGCCTGACGCTAAAATTGTTCCATTTAACCTCTCATTTACACTCTCAATATTTCTGTTCAAAACCCCACAACCACCCTATCTAAAGAACTAGCTATAATGTGGAAACTCCTAACCGTGAAAGATGAACCCCATCCCTTGCGTACATCCCATCTCTCCCATAGAAACTATCCCAGTTATCAATGAATGGTATTGCTTTTTCTTTGCAATATTTCTCCAACCGGCAATTGACACCAATCGCCCTGGATGTCCATTCCTTGGGAACTCCTCTTCTGGGTAGGATACAATGTACTACAGGGATCCCTCCCTTCATCCTAACCTTATCTAACACATCCCGATACTGCTGCAGCAGTATGCAGTATGCAGCAGGGAATGCAAGCAAATGACATAGCCTGGTCTTGCCCAGTCACCCTGATGGTTACATCAGTTGTTGGAGTACTTAGAGACCACCTGGATTACAGACCAATGGTCTGTATTCGGACAGACAGTACGAACTAACAATGATGTGGAGGGGTGGCACAACAACCTCAACAAGTGTGAAAGAGCCGAGGCGAGCTGCAATGTGTATGAACTAATTGAGGTTCTGCACAAGGAGTGCTCATTTGTTAAACTGCAGCATCAACTTGTGGCCCAAGAGAAGATGGAGAGGCACCAGAAGGCAAGCCATTCCCTGTTTCAAGCCACTGTTCTGCGGGCGTGGGATATGTAGGCATAACCGATTCTGACCGTACCTGCGGCGAAACGTCACTTGCTGCGAAACCTCTCGACCCCGATATGTAGGCCCCCCTACCGGTAATGATTTTTTTGTATGTATGAAAACTACGACTAAATATATACCGGGTAATAATACAAATAGCCAACATATCTTGTATAATTTTTATTATTTATGAATTATATGTCTCAAAATAAAACAAAAACAATTGAACTGATAATAAATACGATTAAAGTTAATTCCAATAAGGAATGAACGTATAAATATAATATACATATATATATATATATATATATATATATATATATATATATATATATATATATATTAGGCTATGGATAAAACAAAGACAATAGAGGGGACAGTTAAAAAGGATGTCTCCCCGGAAAAAAACAAAAAAACAAAATTGGAACACTCGTCGACGGCGAAAATTGGAACACTCGTCGCTGTCGACGAGAATTCCGGTCGACGAGAGTTCCAGGTACCGGATAGTCTTGGTGGCTGTAGTAGTATCCTAAGGCTTGGATATCAACGTTGACGTTGTGGATGTTTTCCATTTACTTCTGCTTCTGTAGGCAGCTTCGAGCCTACCGCTTCTGTTCTCAAACCCAATTTGTGTTGTTGACGTCGGGAGTGATCTCAATTTACTTCTAATTTGGTCAGCTTCAACCCTATCACTTCTGGTCTCAAACTAAGTTTTGTGTTCTATGTGAGGGAGGGATACAAAAAGCAGAACTGCCTGTGACGAGTGCCTCTCCCAGAGTTGAAAGAGTGATAGGGCCAAAATCAAGGGACGTTCGAGCCAAAATGCCTGGACACCCGGAGTTTGAAGCAATTTAAGTCATAGGATGAGGGAAAGACTGATTCTGAGAGAGTTCCAGAGCTCAACTGTTGAATAAAAGAATTATTAAGAATAACGTTTCATTCTTGGGTTTGAGAGTTGTACAGAGTAGGGATAGGATTGTGTTGCAAGACGGGTGCTACATGCTCTACGAAGAGTGGATGGTATACACTGAGAGAGCTCTGAGGAACACTGATTATTGTTAGCAACTTGCTGGTGTAGTGACTAGCATCTTGGACTTGCACCCAGAAGGTCCCAGGATCGCGCCCACGCTCGGTGCATTAAAGATTTTTCATAAGCACTGAGTCGTTACCGTCCCTCATGAGCAAGGGAGTTGGGTAGTAGTACAGGACCCCAACGGAAATACGCCTAATCGGCCTTATTGGTCTATTCTTAGCTGGCTTAGCATGTGCTAGCTTTAAGAACTATTATTATTATTATTAATAGCGGTAGAATAGTGAGCGAGATGCAATTAATATTGCGGCGAAGAGAGAGAGACTGCAGAGAATTGGTGGAGAATTGTGTTTGTGAGTTCGAGGAAGGTCTCAATTTACTTCTTGTGGGTTGGGCAGCTTGGAGCTTACGACTAATTCTGGTCTCAAACCCAGCATGTGTTTTGGCAAAGTTGAGCTTACCTCTCTTACCAAATACCGAATTGCTCTGAAAGTGTTTGATGCTTTGGTCAAGGTGGCTAGGGTAGTGTCTCTTTTTGCTGATATTTCTGCTGAGGGTATGAAGGGATTGAGCGCTGTGCTGACTTCTTTGGGGAGTTAGTAGTAGCCATTTTGCTGGTGGTGATACTGGGGTGTGGGACGTTCAGGGCGAGAAGGGCCCGTTGATGCTGGTGTTGGGGAGGACTTATGTCCTTATTGCTTATGGAATAGCAGTGAGGCTGGCCATTTTTTTTGTATATATCGTGTAGGCCTACATTAGGCATATATATATATATATATATATATATATATATATATATATATATATATATATATATATTATTTTTATTAATCTCACCACCACCCCCAATGAAATTAAAGTATATATGATCCACCGGGATTCGAACCCGGGTTATCACACACATATTTTTGCCACCTTAACCATTACACCACCAGGACGGTTAAAGGTTTATGCACACGCCTACGACTTATTATCCATTCTCGAATACTGGATATTAATCTAATCATGTTCATATTCCCAACCGCACTATGGTAGCCTACTGTTTAAGTGAGAGGAAAGAATATATTAGATATTTCGTTATATGGATGTTGACAGAATCATTAAAAATAAAATCATTGCTACTCTTGGTAAGAGTTGGTGCATATGTACTACACACGCCTCACAGCCATTTTCTGTTGACCATTTCACTACGTCATACGCAATGTTGGGTGTATTTTCTCACTTACACATTATTTTTTAGTAATTTGACACGGTTGCAAGGGTGTGGGAGTGGCAGCCCCCACTTATTATACCAGCAGGTTAGGTTAATGACAATATAAGGGCCCAGGCAATATAGCCTACCCCCTTCCTCCCCCTGTCAAGGTTAAGCTTTGCATATATTTGTCATTAACCTAACATAACATAACATAGTAGGCCTACCTTAGGTGTGGGTTGCCGCCCCCACACCCCCGTAAACGTGTTAAATTACTAAAATAATAATGTGAGTAAAAACACATACACACCACGTCTTTTAAAAATGGGTGCAATGCGAGGATAGTACACCTGATAACACAACTCTTACCCTATTGTTTTATAGTGTGAAGTTTCTAGTGTGTATAGATTCTATACAGTTACTTACTATACTATAGTAAGTATAGGATCTCTACTTCACACTATAAAACAATAGGGTAAGAGTAACTATAGGATCTCTAGTGTGAAGTTGAAATCCTATAGAATATAAGGTCTCTAGTGTGAAGACGTGGAGAGTTGATTTTCAAGTTTAGCGCCAATGTATGCATCTTAGAAAATATCGTATCTTGTACATTGTACCGACAAATAAATACATAAATTACGTTTAAGGTAAATTTAATTTGATCATATTTAACTTTTAACTATAACATTGTATGTTTAGTAAAATAAAATTATAAAAATGTAAAAGGTGTATGCATTGAGGGTTCGCAAACGTAAACAAGAGGGGTTGCGTTTGTAGCCGCTCTCGCTCTTATTTGTATTTTTCTCCCTCGTCTCAGACCAGAGGGCTCCTCAAAATGGACAATTCTTCGTGGACAGCTCCCCCGGGGGCGGCCCAGCCCATGGGGATCCAAAGTACTGCAGGAGCTGTGCCCATCATGAATGACAAAGGTGGGTGACAGACATGCCTAGGGTAATGATGCCTTCACTTCATTGAGAACATTTGCCATCAGTATGTTGTTACTTTTATAAATGAAATAAAATAATTTAGTATAGTCTATGACAACCTATATGCAGTAGTAGATGCAATCATGCAATATATAACGGGTAGCCTATTGGGAAAGGGTTAGGGCCGCTAGGCTAGGCTAGGCCTATTAGGAATTTAGGGGTATTGGGGTAAGGCCGTAATCGTTGTGATAGCCGCGCGGGGCCGAGTGGGCGTATCGTTGCTTTGTTTGGTCTACATTACTTTTACGCTCGCGGTTATGGTCCAGTCTAATTTGACTGCTTTATTTTTATACAAGATTAGGCCTATCACATTGCCAGCTGTTAGGCTATTTTTCCTTTTTTTTTTTTGGGGGGGGGGGGGGGGGGATGGATCATCATGGAGTGTATATGGCACCCACCGGATAGAATGTAGGGCAAGAATGTAATTACCGGGTGTACCGCCCGTCTTGTTTACACTAGCCTACGCGGACGCTCACCATCATGTTCCCGTCTATTTTGACTGCCTTTGGATAGCCTACAAAAATACATTTACCCTAACGGTCTAACCAAACAACCTAACCTAACCTAACCTAGTATTATAGATTTAGGCCTATAGCCTAAGTATTTATTTTATTATAAGTATTTATAGATGATTTATGTTGTATGTCTGCACATACGAACACTCTTGCAACAAATGTTCACTTTAACGAAGGTTGCATAGTACTACCCCTTGCCCGCACAACAAACACTTTGGCTCGACTTTACAAATTTTTTACCGAGATTTACCTATGGTTCGGAAGTTTTTTGCCAGGGTATTTTTAGCTTTTTTCCACATAGCCTAAAATCGTTCACTCCCCCTCTGCAACTCTCTTTATATCTATCTATCTATCTCTCTAATGCATATCTACCTAACTCCCTTGTACATTAACATAACTATGTCTTATTTGGACTTTTTGTAATCTTTGAATAATTTTTAATGCGATGGAATTGAAAAATATAATATCCTTCCAGCACATAGATAAATAATAAATAAGATAGTCAACACAATATTTCAACCCTCCCCCCCGTGCGAGCAGAGACGGAAGATTTAAGTTTGATAGATTTTTTGTTTTGTTTTGTTCCCTCGATATACACTCTCTTTCTATCTATCTATCTCTCTAATTCATCTACCTAACTCCCTTATACATTTACATAACTATGTCTTATTTGTACTTTTTGTAATCTTTGAATCATTTCTAATGTGATGGAATTGAAAAATATAATATCCTTCCAGCACATAGATAAATAATAAATAAGATAGGCTTATCAACATCATCACAGTAACGGGGTCGGAGTTGAGGCTTGGGACAGGGAGGGGAGGGATTAGGCCTACAGCGCGGGGATTTTTTTTAAAAAAAAATTCCCCCCCCCCCCCATGTGAAATTTATCATATTAATGACAAATACGACCCTTATAGTTAGCGAGGGTTTACTGTATATCATTTATTAATTATAACAATTTATTATGACTTTTATTTGGTTGTTGTTGTTCCCTAAGCTGCCTGGCCGAACAGCCCCGAGTCCCTGAGAAAGGCCATGGCCACGATCGGGCTTTCCCACAGAGCTCTCATTGAGTGTAGATACTAGATTGTGTTGTTGGCGTAAGTGGTTGTGTGAAATGCAGTCTTCTATGATGTGTTTAATGGTATGGGGTGCTGTGTTACATCCCGGGCAGGCATCGACAACGGAGTCATCCAGTCTCTTCTGATAGCTCAGGAGAGCTGGATGGTGTCCGCATCTCAGCCTGGCCAGGTGGACTCTGTCCTCGCGAGGAAGGGAGGATTCGGAAGGATGGATTTCGGGAGGTCGTGCATGCAGCTGCGTGTTGTCTGTGAGTGAGTGGATGGATCGGTGAGAGATATGAGTATGGATGTGCTTCTGGAAGTTGGTTCGGGGTGGGCAGGGAGGGAGAGAGGACAATAATTGTGTGTGATACCGTGTGCTGGGTGTTGTTTTGATATTTCTTGGTGTCTGTGGGTGTGTTGCCATGTAGTTTAGTGGGTGGTCTTGGTTCGTGGAGGCTGCTGCCAGGAATTGAGTGCCTCTCATGTCCAGATGGTCTTTGACTTTGAGGATTTTGGTTTCTTGATGTAGGTGATCTGTGGGTGCAGTAGCTGTGCAGCCTGTAATGATCTTCAGGGCTTTGTTTTGAATAGTCTGTAAGGTCTTATGATGTGTTTCAGCTAGGTTAGAAGCCCAGGCTGGGCTTGCGTATTCCATCACTGATCTTATGTATTGTTTATATACTGTGGTGGTAGTTTCTTTGTTGTGTCCAAATTTTGTGTGAGCAAGTGACCTGAGGGCGTTAAGTCTGGGTGTCAGTTTCTTTTTAATGTTTGTGGTGTGCTGTTTGAATGTCATATGAGTATCATATGTTACTCCTAGGATTTTGGGTGTGTGTGTATGTGTTAGGGGTGTGTTGTTTATGGTGAGTTGAGGGATGTATTCGTGTTCTGTCCAACTTGTGAGCAGGGTTGTGGTGGATTTGGCTGGGGCTAGATTAAGTCTGTTTGTAGTGCACCAGCCATGTAGTGTGTTGAGATAGGGTTGAAGGAGATCTGTTGCTCTTTTTGGGTCATGGTGTGTGCATGTGAGTGTTATGTCATCTGCGTAGGAGGCTAAGTTTATTTGGGGCGTATTGGGTGTAGTTATATCGTGCATGTACAGATTGAAGAGTGCGGGCGATAGGATGGATCCTTGTGGGACTCCGTTTGGAAAGTTTTTGATTTTAGATGACTGACCGGCAAAAGATACGTGTGCACATCTGCCTGCTAGGAAGTTGGCCAGCCACCTTTTTGTGTTGTTGTGCATGTTTGTGTTGTAGATTTTGTTTGTTAGGTTGTGGCGGGGGATGGCATCAAAGGCTTTACTAATGTCGAGTGTGGCTAATAGTGATCTGTGTGGTGGTCTAGCTGAGTTGATGCCGTCGAAAGCTCTTTTATTTGGTGTTTACGAACATTATAGGGGTACAGTATATGCCTGATGGTCTGGACCTAACCTAATTAATCCCATATAACTAATAGTTCACGCAACGAAAATTTGCCCCGGATGTAGATGGCGTCGGACGTCCCTTCTGTTTGTCGGATATTCACCCTTATTGCCCGGTGACGTGAGGGCGTCATCCGACAACGTCGGACACTGTCGGAACGATGACGGAAATGTCCGAAATACGGAAGTACATGTCCGAGAGGCCGTAGCCAGTCCGGCTAGTACGGGTTTCCGACCTCTAGAGGTTCGAGATGGCGAGGGTTTACTGTATTTGTAATGCCATCGGATAGGCCTACAATAATATGTTGAGGGGGGGCTTTGCCCCCCCCCTCACCCCCCCATGACATATTGTTTTCATCATATATATTGCCAGCAGGGGGCAAACTAGATGCGAAGTTAACCGCGGCGATCGCCCTATGTAAGCATGACGACCGTACACCCGGAATCTACAGCCATGCCCACCCGCCTTTCAACACATTCCCCGGATTCACGTCCCAATTCTGTCTAACTCTCTAACCCAAGAATGAACTAATTTTCCTAGTCTTCTATTCAACAAGTAAACTCTGGAACTCTCTCCCTCAATCTATCTAGGCTATCCCTCACCCGATTCCTATGACATAAATTGCTTCAAGTTTTCTGTGTCCAGACATTTTGACTCCAACGTACCTTGAATTTGGCTCTCAATCACTCTTTCTAATATGGAAGGGACACTTGTTACAGGTAGCTTTGCCTTTTATCTCCTTCATAGGCTACGCATAGAAAAAAATACTGCACTATGCAGAGCACTATCAAATTCAATCCGTGACCAAGAAGTCCTCAGCCCTGCTACAAAGGAATAATGGGTTTGAGTGTACAGTAACAGAACTACAGATGAAACACCAAAACTCTGAGGCATTGGCTGCTATTCTGCTACAGGTGCCAAAATAATGTATAATCTTAATCTTCTAGTAGAGGGAAACAATAATAATACCATCTACGTAAACAAGGAAAACCTTAATAATAAGACCTTACAGACTATTGAAAACAAAGCCCTGAAGATCATTACAGGCTGCACAGCTACTGCACCCACAGATCACCTACATCAAGAAACCAAAATTCTCAAAGTCAAAGACCATCTGGACATGAGAGGCACTCAATTCCTGGCAGCAGCCTCCACGAACCAAGACCACCCACTAAACTACATGGCAACACACCCACAGACACCAAGAAATATCAAAACAACACCTAGCACACGGTATCACACACAATTATTGTCCTCTCTCCCTCCCTGCCCACCCCGAACCAACTTCCAGAAGCACATCCAATCTCATATCTCTCACCGATCCATCCACTCACTCACAGACAACACGCAGCTGCATGCACGACCTCCCGAAATCCATCCTTCCGAATCCTCCCTTCCTCGCGAAGACAGAGTCCACCTGGCCAGGCTGAGATGCGGACACCATCCAGCTCTCCTGAGCTATCAGAAGAGACTGGATGACTCCGTTGTCGACGCCTGCCCGGGATGTAACACAGCACCCCATACCATTAAACACATCATAGAAGACTGCATTTCACACAACCACTTACACCAACACAATCTACACTCAATGAGAGCTCTGTGGGAAAGCCCGATCGTGGCCATGGCCTTCCTCAGGGACTCGGGGCTGTTCGGCCAGGCAGCTTAGGGAACAACAACAACTAATTACACCCGACCTACCCCTAGCTCCAACACAACATGGCTTTAGGCCACTGCACTCCACAAACACTCTTCTCACAGACCTTACACAAAGAGCTTTCGACGGCATCAACTCAGCTAGACCACCACACAGATCACTATTAGCCACACGACATTAGTAAAGCCTTCGATGCCATCCCCCGCCACAACCTAACAAACAAAATCTACAACACAAACATGCACAACAACACAAAAAGGTGGCTGGCCAACTTCCTAGCAGGCAGATGTGCTCACGTATCTTTTGCCGGTCAGTCATCTAAAATCAGAAACTTTCCAAACGGAGTCCCACAAGGATCCGTCCTATCGCCCGCACTCTTCAATCTGTACATGCACGATATAACTACACCCAATACTCCCCAAATAAACTTAGCCTTCTATGCAGATGACATAACACTTACATGCACACACCATGACCCAAGAAGAGCAACAGATCTCCTTCAACCCTATCTCAACACACTACATGGCTGGTGCACTACAAACAGACTTAATCTAGCCCCAGCCAAATCCACCGCAACCCTGCTCACAAGCTGGACAGGTGAACACGAATACATCCCTCAACTCACCATAAACAACACACCCCTAACACATACACACACACCCAAAATCCTAGGAGTAACATATGATACTCATATGACATTCAAACAGCACACCACAAACATTAAAAAGAAACTGACACCCAGACTTAACGCCCTCAGGTCACTTGCTCACACAAAATTTGGACACAACAAAGAAACTACCACCACAGTATATAAACAATACATAAGATCAGTAATGGAATACGCAAGCCCAGCCTGGGCTTCTAACCTAGCTGAAACACATCATAAGACCTTACAGACTATTCAAAACAAAGCCCTGAAGATCATTACAGGCTGCACAGCTACTGCACCCACAGATCATCTACATCAAGAAACCAAAATCCTCAAAGTCAAAGACCATCTGGACATGAGAGGCACTCAATTCCTGGCAGCAGCCTCCACGAACCAAGACCACCCACTAAACTACATGGCAACACACCCACAGACACCAAGAAATATCAAAACAACACCCAGCACACGGTATCACACACAATTATTGTCCTCTCTCCCTCCCTGCCCACCCCGAACCAACTTCCAGAAGCACATCCATACTCATATCTCTCGCCAATCCATCCACTCACTCACAGACAACACGCAGCTGCATGCACGACCTCCCGAAATCCATCCTTCCGAATCCTCCCTCCCTCGCGAGGACAGAGTCCACCTGGCCAGGCTGAGATGCGGACACCATCCAGCTCTCCTGAGCTATCAGAAGAGACTGGATGACTCCGTTGTCGACGCCTGCCCGGGATGTAACACAGCACCCCATACCATTAAACACATCATCGAAGACTGCATTTCACACAACCACTTACGCCAACAACACAACCTACACTCAATGAGAGCTCTGTGGGAAAGCCCGATCATGGCCATGGCCTTCCTCAGGGACTCGGGGCTGTTCGGCCAGGCAGCTTAGGGAACAACAACATGGAAAACTATGAGTAATGACATCACAGGAGCATATAACATGGAAGTGTTTATATGGTCTTATGATCTTCATAACCCTTCTTCTCAAGATATAATTACGTCTAAACTCTTTCTTTGTCTTCTCTCCAGTACATATTTCTTGTCTAAAAATTCTGAATTGTTTATTAAAAATCCTATCTCCAGGTGAGGTGTCAATGAAGAAAGTGAAGGTGCAGAGGTATGTGAGCGGCAAGCGGCCTGACTATGCCCCTGCCTCATCTGATGAGGAGGAGGAAGAAGAGGAGGACTTCACCCGGCCCCGCGGAGGAGCCCAGTCCTCCCCTGCCCTCCACAAGTCACTCACAGAGGCGGAGATGGCTGACCCCAGGCTGCGGCGTCTTTTGGCTCAACGGAAACAACAACAACAACAACAACAGGATCAGAGTGATGAGGATATGGAGACTGACACACCCAGACAACGGAGACTCATACACCAGGTACTGTCGTTCAGTTCACTTCACTAGGGGTACTGCTTGTGTTACTGTTGTTGGTATATTATAGGTAGGCAAAAACCTCTTGACCATTGACCTCTATAACTAAAAAGTTCTAGAGGGAGAGTCAACCAGGAAATTGGTGTGAAAATTTATATCCCATTTGTTCTAGCCCTTTTTGAGTTACAGAGCTTATGGGTCACTATTTCTGGCCTACCTATAATGAATGGACTAGCCTATAGAATGATGTACGGTAGGAGAAGGACAATTGTTTAGATCTCTATAAACATAATTCTAAAATGTTTTGTCCATAATTTATGATAAATGTTTACTTAAATTAGGTACAGTACAGAACCACAATATTTTTCATTTGTTGACTGTTTAGCCAGTAGCCACACTCAAAATAAGTTTGTTATATGCACTAAAGTATACAGTAGAACCCCGCCCATCCGGTGCTCTCAGATCCGGAAACCCAAGAGATTCGGACAGGCATTTCGATCCAGACTCATGTTTCAGCCAACCAAACTTACACTTGATGGCTTGGGAAAAATAAAAGTCAAACGAGACGAATACAAGTCACCGCGCGTATTGTTTAAATCTAGCGTTAGATATCCAGACTTGTATGTCAGCCATCCGTATTTTTTTTTTTTTTTTTTTTTTTAAGAGACAATGAATGGAGGAAGGAAAAACACAGATAAAACAAAAAGGTCCATGTGCCTAAAGGCATCCTCCATTCATAAAATGTTTGTAACAACTGGATTTAAACATTTGTTGATTGTAAGTTTGTGGAAAGCAATTCGAGGGAAGTGAATTCCAAAGAGTAGTAGCTCTGGGGATAAATGAATTCTGATAAGCAGAAGTTCTGCATTGTGGAGGAGAAAGTGTAAATTCATGGGCGCTCTCAGCTGCCCTAGTTCTACGGGGAAAGATGTGGAGAGGCGGCACAATTGAAGCAAGTTCCTCGGAACAATTGCTGTGAAAATATCTGTAGAATAATGCAAGGGATGCAACGTTTCTTCGTATGGCTAATGTAGGAAGGTCCTGTGTGATTGCAGGGTTATTGATTAATCTAATAGCTTTATTTTGAATTTTGTCCAACTGCCTCAATGCAACCACTCCACTTCCACCCCACAGAGGTGAACAGTAATCCATCTGAGAGCGCACATGACTTTTATATATTACGGCCAACTGCTCGTCAGTGAAGAATTCTCGAACTCTGTACAGGAGTCCCAGTTTTAGAGGCATTCTTAGCAATGCTTCTAACATAATGTGTCCAGCTCAAGTTAGTAGTTAATGTTACACCGAGAATGTCAATACTAGGGGAAGTGGGAATATTTACATCATTAAAAAATATATGGGAGTCAGTGAGATTCTGTCGGTTAGAAAATTGAATGTACTTGGTTTTCTGTGCATTAAAGGAAACTAGATTCTCTTGTCCCCATTCATTAATTCTAGAAAGGTCCTGGTTCAGAGAAATTGCAGTGTTTATTTTTGAATTTATAAGATCGGGTTGGGTGAAAGAATTGGTAAATGTGAAGGAACTGTGGAGTGTTGAGTCATCTGCGTAGGAATGTATTGGATTATGAGTGGTAGATATGAGATCATTGATATGAATGAGGAACAGAGTTGGGGCCAAAACTGATCCCTGGGGAACACCAGCATTTATTGAGTGAAATTGAGAATAAAGGCCATCTACCATTACACGTATTTTTCTGTTATGAAGATAAGAAGAAATTAGTGGAACTAATGATGCAAGGCCGTAGTGTGACATCTTCGACAATAAGGATTGATGCCAGACTCTATCAAATGCCTTTGATATATCCAGTGCTATTGTATGTGTTTCACCATGTTGGTCTGTAGCTTGGTTGATTTGATGCGTAAGAAGGCAAAGAATGTCTGCAGTTGATCGACATCGTCTAAAACCATATTGCCTATCACTGATTAATTTATTATTCTCCAGATGCTTAATTATGTGATTATTTAATATAATTTCAAAAACTTTGCCAAGAGTGGAAGTTATAGCTATTGGTCTGTAGTTTGATGGATCTGAAGAGGCACCTTTTTTAGGAACTGGATGGATGTTTGCTTCTTTCCAGGGTACTGGGAAGCATGAGGTATGAGTACACAGACGGAAAAATTTTGCCAATACAGGAGCGAGCACCAAGGAGCAATTCTTAAGTACTATTGGAGGAATTTCATCTGGACCAGGAGCCTTATCTACTGAGAGATTCTGCAAAATAGTTTTGACATGTCTGGTGTGGATCTTAAGTGAGGGAATTTCAGGTGAATTAAAATTAAGTACAGGGACATCTTGATTTATGTCATCTAAGGTTGAGTTGGTGGAGAAAATATCTGCAAGAAGGTTAGCTTTACCTCGTGGGTCACTTACAAGATTGCCAGTCGGAGATTTTAATGGTGGAATGGATGAAGCAGTAGTGAAGTTGGATTTGAATGAGTTAAGAGTAGACCAAAATATTTTGTTATCATTTGGATTATTTAGAAGTTTATTTGCCTGCTTATGGAGAAAGTTTGATTTAGTTAGGTTTAATACAGTTTTGGCATGATTTCTGATGTTTCTAAAGTAATTAAAGGCTTCATGTGTTTTTGATCTTGTGTATGCATTGTAGGCTATTGCTTTTTGTTCAGTTACTCTAGCACAATTATGGTCAAACCATTTAGGTGAATTAGATCTTTTACTGTACTTTTGATGAGGAATAAAAGTTTCCATTCCAATTTTTACAAAATCTTGTATGTGGCTCAAGGTGGAGTGTGCATCATTAGAAAAGAAAGAGGTCCAGGGAATATCAATAAAGAAACCTTGAAGACCCTCCCAGTCTGCCCTATCGTAATGCCATTTAGTCACCAAAACAGGTTCAGAGTGGGAAGGTGTGGTAGGTGATAGACAGGTGGCCTGTATCAGACAGTGATCAGAAGATCCAAGTGGGGACCTCACTGTAACATCATAATTTTCTGAATTGGTTGTTAAAAATAAGTCGAGTAGGTGGGAATTATGATTAGGATTATCTGGTACACGGGTGGGTTGGTTGACTAGTTGAATGAGATTAAATGAGTCTGCAAATAGCTCACATTCAAGACCAGCATCATCAGTCCTGGCTGAATGAGTGAGCCATTCAACATTATGGACATTAAAATCACCCAACACAGTGATTTCAGAAGAAGCATTTAAGTTGAGGACACTGAGTTGTGAGGACAGAGAATCAAAAAGACTTTGCTCTGGAGGAGTATTTGGGGAACGGTAGATGCAACATATGTATTTAAATTTACCAGCAGAAATTAATTTGTATATAGAATAATCAAAATAGGGACAATTGAAACTAGTAACCTCCTCCAGGGCAATTTCAGATTTTGCGAAGCAACATACACCACCTTTAGGTCTGAAATTTTGGAGCAGTTGATAACCTGGAAAATTAAATCTAGATGTGTCAGATGTGGATGTTACTTGAGTCTCTGTCAAAAAAAGGAGAGTAGGGGATTCTGCTTGAAGAAATTGGTGTACAGAATTGATGTTAGAGTGAAGTCCCCTTATATTACTAAAGAAATAGCTGTACTGACAAGCAGCTTTGGGACGTTGCAATGCTCTTGACACAGTCGCATGATGACGACCGGGAGGGCCCTGTGTCAATAACCCAACCCTGCCGGGGGTGGATATCCGAGGGACCACCAGGTTTGCTCTTAACAATTGTACTGCCATATTTAAGGTAAGTGTATGGTGTTACATGTATGGTATGTAGTGGGAAGAGTAGTATTTTATGGATAGAGGATAGCGATGTAGGGCAATGTCGTGAAGTTGGATGTGTATGTTATATAAAGAGGGTTTTCCTGATACCCCTGATGTGTGAGGCAGAAAGATATGTATCCAGCTACCAAGGCCTGGGAGAGAAAATGGAATTCAGGCTATTCCCTGAGTCTCCCGAAACCTTGGCGGTAGTACTTCCCTGGGCGGGGCTGCCTACCCCTACTACCTGCAGAATTACCTGCATTTGTCTGGATGGCTGAAATTAAATCTGGTTGTTTAAGTTAGATAGCTGGACTCATGTTTCAGCCATCCAGATTTGTCTGGATGGCTGAAACCTAAGTCTGGTTGTTCAAGTTACCGTAGATATCCGTACTAATTTTTCAGCCGTCCAAGTTTGTCTGGATGACTGAATATATATCCAGACAGGGTTCTCCCCCAATTAGTCTGGATGGGCAAGGTTTTACTGTACTGTACATGCATACTGTATATGGCTGCAACAGTATGTAATAACAGCCCACCCCGAACCAACTTCCAGAAGCACATCCATACTCATATCTCTCGCCGATCCATCCACTCACTCACAGACAACACGCAACTGCAAGCACGACCTCCCGAAATCCATCCTTCCGAATCCTCTCTT
Source organism: Paralithodes platypus (assembly GCA_032716605.1). NCBI lineage: Eukaryota > Metazoa > Arthropoda > Malacostraca > Decapoda > Lithodidae > Paralithodes > Paralithodes platypus. The sequence goes on from CM064560.1 coordinate 6,825,884, forward strand.
CCTCGCGAGGACAGAGTCCACCTGGCCAGGCTGAGATGCGGACACCATCCAGCTCTCCTGAGCTATCAGAAGAGACTGGATGACTCCGTCGTCGACACTTGCCCGGGATGTAACACAGCACCCCATACCATTAAACACATCATAGAAGACTGCATTTCACACAACCACATACGCCAACAACACAATCTAGTATCTACACTCAATGAGAGCTCTGTGGGAAAGCCCGATCGTGGCCATGGCCTTCCTCAGGGACTCGGGGCTGTTCGGCCAGGCAGCTTAGGGAACAACAACAACAACAACAACAGCTAATGTACAGTGAAAGTGAAGTCACAAATCCCTTTGTAAGTTTATGCATTACTAAATTTATTGGGAGAGAGGTATCCTGACCAGGATTCGAACCCACTCACCCCAGGTATTTTTGGGAGAGCTGGGCACCGTAACCACTCGGCCATGAGCAAATGTCATTTCCTCTTGGTGTTATTTCCTGTCTTTTTTCTTCTATATTGTTTGGATTGTTGAATCCTACTTATTGCTTTGGTTTGTTTGTTTTGCAAGTTTTACATTATAATTGCTTAATATATACTATACTTAAGTTTAATCTTGTTCATTCCACCCCCAGGCGGAAATTGTGGACATGAGCGAGGATGAGAAAGAAGAGGAAGAAGAAGACAAGGAACCGGAGGAGGAAGAAGAAGAGGAAGGACAAGACAACGAGATGCGAGCGGCGGAACTGGCGGAGAGGAACAGCCGTCTGGAGGAGAGGAACCGCTTGGAGGAGATGGCACGGTTACTAGAGGAGCGAGGGAGAGGGGTCGGAGAAGTGCGGTCCAGTCATAGGCTAGCAGAGTCGGACAGTGAGAGTGAAGGGGAGGTGGATGAGGAGGAGTTGGCTAATCGACGACAAAATATCCGGCAACGTGCACTTCTTAAAGTTCAACAGGAAGAGGAGGTGAGCATATTATATAACAATTTACAAATTATGGAACTACTGTATAAGGAATGAACACAGTTATTAAACAATGAAAGACCATTGACTAGGTCCTGAGGAAAGCTGTAACGGACTTTGCATCATGGAGAGCAGCTAGCACATGGCCAAGACATACCCATTACATAGAACTGCTTTTCAACTTGTGCCAATTTGTTCTTGATAGAAAAATCAGTATCTTGATTTTATGAATTAGTTTGATTATTGAAGAGCTTATGTTTAAAATTCCTCTTAATTTTATATTTCTGGTAATACAGTGGCTATGCAACATACGGGAATGCTTCATTCCGAGAGCATTGCGTGCATGTTGCGATCCGCGTATGTCAATACAGGTATACCTTTTGATACCTTTTGATGTGTTCGCCGCTCTTCTAGCGGCACCAAGGAGCGCGACGCCCCTCGTTATGGGTGGTGATTTGGTGCAGTAGACTGTTTGGATCGCAACATGCACGCAATGCTCTCGGAATGAAGCATTCCCGTATGTTGCATAGCCACTGTATTACCAGAAATGTAAAATTAAGAGGAATTTTAAACATAAGCTCTTCAATAATCAAACTAATTCATAAAATCAAGATACTGATTTTTCTATCAAGAACAAATTGGCACAAGTTGAAAAGCAGTTCTATGTAATGGGTATGTCTTAGCCATGTGCTAGCTGCATACGTAAACACTCTATGCTTGGTTCCAAGCCAAAGCCCAAAGTCCCCCCCTTTTTTGTTTTACCATTTTCGCCCCCATTAACCCCTTCTGTACTGGCGATGTCCTTTTAGTTTTATTGTAGCTGTATTTAGGCAATTTTGTGCAGCTTACGAAGGATCTGTGGTAGTAAAAAGGGTTAAGTGAGATAGTTTGAAGCATGTCAATTGATGGAAATCCTTTTGAAACTAAATCAAATCGTCCAATAGCCAGAATAAAGTTAAAAGGACAGTGCTGGTACAGAAGGGGTTAAGCTAGTTTTACATACAGTCCGTAGCTCGGTTGGTAGAGCGCTCGCCTGCTAACCGTGAGGTTGACAGTTCGAGTCTCGGGCGAGCCAGTGTGTTATTGGCAGACGTCAGTGCTGTGGTGAATGGCGCGGTCTAGCAATCTGTGGTAACTGCTCACTGTAGTCCCTGATTCATCAGGGCACCTACCCTAGCCCAGCTATTCAGCAGGGAGTGTATGGTAGTAAAAAACTGCATCATCATCATTATCATCTTGACCATTCCCGGAACCACCATCACCTCCTTTACGGACCCGAGGATGGTCCCACTTTAACTTGCATTTAATCCTGTACATTTACTTACCAGAATATTTAGTAATCATGTCCTGACCATTCCCTGACTTCCCAGAGCCACTGTACCCTCCCTTCGTCAATACAGTACATCAATAATGAGTTTGTGGGAAGTAACTCAATTCAATGTTGCGTCTGTGGAGACTGGGTACACAAGATTTAGTGGGGCGAGAGGACCTTTCTCGAGAATCATAGACTTTGAATGTACAGTTTGTATGGGAGAATTTGTGTGGCATGACCCGCCTGTTAGTATTGATATCGCCTGTGTGACGCTGGAATGTGTTAATAAATTCTGCTACCTGGGCGTATTGTGTCTGCCGGAGGTGGCGCTGAAGCTGGCTCCATTGCTTGAGTCAGAAGTGGCTGGGGGAAGTTTAGAAAGCTGTTGCCACTCTTAAGAAGGACAACCAGTGCCAGTTTAATCAAGGACTTACAGGATTGACCACTCAACTTAGGGTCCGTCCAACTCCGAGGCCCTCTATGAATCTTTTTAGCATTTATTTTTTATTTTTTTTTGACAGTGGTGGGTGCATATTCCATCCACCAATCTGCTTCACCCTAAATATGAGTTTGATACACTGTTGAGGATGGACTTTAATTGTAGTGAACAACATTGCATATTAAAAGCTTTATCAAGTCACTGAGAGGTAAGTGACTTGAAAAAGCTTGTATTAAGCGAAACATTTCCCACTACAATTTATGTCCATCTTAAGTTCTTGACCATCTACAGTATCACTCTTTTCTGTCGGCTTCAATACCTTTTCCACATCAACTAATATTATAGCTTTCACACTACAGATAGATTCAGTTGTCTCACTTGCTTAACTTCATAGCTTCTTGGGAAAGAGGAGGAAGGGAGCGAGGAGTCGAGTGAGGAGGACTGGTCGGATTACTCTGAGGAGACAGATTCAGAAGAGGAGGGGCCGCGTCTGAAGCCAGTATTTGTGAGGAAGAAGGACCGGGTCACTATACACCAGAAGGAACAGCAGCAGATTAAGGTCAAACAGGTGAGCTATGAGTTTGAAGTTTTGGTACCATATTTCTTTCTTTGATAATGTTTTTTTCCTTAGTATACGTATCTCTTCCATGTATTCATGACCATGTTTTTTTGTTTTCCTTTCCTCTCCAAACTACTGGAGTTACATCTTATGTGATGGGGGGGGGGGGGGTCTCATATGCTATAAATACAGTAAATGGGAAGATCAAACAGAGTTATATTTTACTTAGAGATGCTGGCTGGTGCTTTAAAGATAGCAGAGTTGTAAGTAATTTAGAGATAGCCAGTGGTCAATCTTGGATTACCGGTACAAAAAATTTATAAGATAGAACAGGTGAGACTACTCGGCCCTTAACAGGGTTGCCTGGAACGCCGCCATTAGGACAAGAGACTGAAACTGCACGTATGTGTGTAGCACTCAGTCTTAAAATTTTATGTATGTATGTATGTACTCTGAGGAGATAGACACGGGAAGAGTGTTTGTGTAAATCTGTCTTTTTAATTCCACATCATCAAGAGGCTGACAACTGGACTGGAAGAAAGTGGAATAGCAACATATAGAAATGTCACTAGCTAGTTTTAAAATATTTTGTATGTATGTTGGGAGGGCAATTTCAGAATGAATACGGGAAGAATGGTCTCAAATAATCCTGACTCCTACAGATCCTTGCTAGCAAGTAACAATAGTAATAATAAAAACAATATCAACACAGGGTTATAGAAGTGTTTACATTAACCCCTGCTGTACCGTAGGGTATAGTAATAAAAGTCCCCCCCCCCCTGTTCCAAGCAATGTGGCCAAAATGGCAGATAGAACACCCTTCCACCTCAAGAGATGAAGGAATACTGGCTCTCCCAGCATTCAGTGGGTCTTATTATAAGCTGAGCAGTGTTGCCATATCGAAAAACGGTCGTGGTACCTGGTACAGCCTTGTACAGGCAGTTACAAGGAAAGTACACTACTGACGGCTATAGCCGTCTCTGGGACTGGGGAGTGACTTATCTACTGACAGCTAAAACCGTCGCTGGTACTGTAAGGGTTAATCCACCTTTTGTATTCCCCATCAGCAAGAGACCGAGAACCGTAAGAGAATGGAAGAGCGACGGAGAGACACCCTGCGAATCATTGAACAGGAGCACCGCCAATCAGCTGCTGCAGCCGCCAACCGCATTGCTCTCTCCTCGGACGCTTCAGCCGACCCCTTGGACACGGTTAACACGGATGACGAGGCGGATGATGCCGAGTACGAGGCCTGGAAGCTGAGGGAACTGAGACGGTTGAAGAGAGATAAGGTTAGTGAAAAAGATACAGTAACATTGAAATTTTCTGGCTTTTAAACATCCAAAAATCTCATATAAGCTTTGAAGTTTCGCACCAACTGCATCGGCGGAGGGGGTTCGGGAATTTCATGATGTTCACATATACAGTACATATCTTTGCAATGAAATAGCCTAACCTAGGTAGATTAATTAATATCAGAATGCAGTAATAATTAAATACGAGTCATTAAAAATGATTATGTTAAGTTCAAAGTTATTTCCTTCATTTTTCTTTTATCTCTTTGATTCTTACACATTCATTCTGATCGCAGGAGGAGCGTGAGGCAGCAGAGAAGGATCGCGAGGAGGTGGACAAACTCCGTACCATGGGAGAAGAGGAACGCAGGATAGAACTCCGCAATAATCCCAAGGTAAGTGGTCGGTAATATTTGAGCATGTTTAGCTTAGTAATTGAGGAGCATATGACCTGTTATAAAAGCCACCCATCATCCAACTACATTAACCCCTTCAGCACCAGGACGTAATTTTCTTTCATATTCTGGTTACCGTTAGACAATTTTCTTTAGCCTATATCCTACCTCAGAGGGATCAATACAATCTTGATATGCCCTCTGAATAACATAGGTCCTTCTTAAACTGCACTAAGTTGCCTAATTTTAGCCAGACTCAGAGGTAAACAAACGTCATGGTGCTGAAAGGGTTAAGGGGAGTTGGGTCGTTTTTATTTGCTTATTGTTATATCGTTGTATTATTTTTTAGTTTCCTCCTAGACTTCCATCAACATGTAAAAAACATCCCCTAGACTCCCCTCCAAGATAAATTTGTACATTTTTCGGTAGAAAAATGTCTCGGCCGAAGGCCGGTTACTTTAAAAATTACAGGCTCGCTATCGCTCGCCAGGAAAAATTCAACACCTAAATGGCATGAAAGGTCTTAATATTGACAAAGAAATCGGGCGTAAAGTCTTAAAATTGCCAACTAATGGGCTGAACGTCTTAAAATCTCAAAACCAATGGGGCTAAACACGTGGGAGAAGGGGGGGCCAGAAAAACCAGCCCATCCCCCCTTAATGTAGACCTGCCCTGTTAGCCCGTGAAGAGATATATGCATAAAGTGACAAGCTCAAGTTTCTATTATTTCTAGAGGCTCTGGTAACTATTTTGACCATATCATTTCATATCATTACCAACCCACCAATTAACTTACAAATAAACCTAATTAATGAAACAATTAATTTTTGTGGTTCTCCGTGGATTCGAACCTAGGATATAACTAATCAACTAGATGGGACACTAGCTTAACCCTCTCAGTTCTTAGCAAGTCTTTTAAGTTTCCATGGACAGGCGACACACGGTCTGGGGCTGCTAACAGTTTTTCATTGTTGCCGGTCACCCAGCTATGAGTATTTGTCGGATGCCTCCACATATGGACTAGTAGACCAGATATATCGAGTCCTAAAAGGACGCTATGACGTCTTTCGTGTGGTTTGACTGTATTTCGTTCAGGGCTTAAGGACACCATGACGTTCATACGTGCGCCATGGCAAAAGTAGCTCAGGACGCCATGGCGTCCATACGTGCACGAGAGGGTTAACTGGCAGCTCAACATTTCCTTGCAGCTAGATGTTCATATTCATTTTGGCAGATGGACTAGGCATCTGACTTTTGAATATTGCCTTAATCCTGCCTCCTGGCAACTTTGGACTATGAGTGTGCTAATTCTGACCTTCAGAGTCATGACTCGGTTCGCAAGGAAATTAGGCTTTAAACGACATACTTTCTAATGATTCCCCCTCCCCTCCCCCAGCTGATCACAAACAAGGCGACGAAGGGCAAGTACAAGTTCCTGCAGAAGTACTACCACCGCGGTGCCTTCTTCCTGGACAACGAGGAGGACGTGTACAAGAGGGACTTCTCCGGGGCCACGCTGGAGGACCACTTTGATAAGACCATCTTGCCTAAGGTATTATATTATTTTTAACATCGTTCTTAACATCAATAACCCTCCTAATATAATAAATGAAAACAAGTGATCCTCTCAAGATTCGAACCCAGGATATCTCGTACAGAACATATTAAATCATATTTTTTCACCAACCAACTTTACTTCTAAACTCAATTAATGAAATCAACAAATACATGTGGCACTCCAAGGACTCGAACCTAAGACACTCACTTTTTATGTGTGCCACTTTGCCCAGGTGGGATGCAGCATTTAATATTTTAAAATGTAAAGCTTGCAAACTAAACAAACCAAAACTGGGACAAAGACAATACAAATTAAAAAACAAAACTTGCAATTAGATTAAGGAACACCCCGTTCTTAACATTACTCCTCCATTACAAACCCAAATGCACTAGAATAAATTAATGAAAGCATATGATCCTCCCGGGATTCAAAATCGGGACACCACACCCAGAAGTCCAGAACCCAAATCAACCCAGTCACTTAGTAAAATAATATTCTTATTTTCCAGGTTATGCAAGTGAAGAACTTTGGTCGGTCGGGTCGCACCAAGTACACACATCTGGTGGATCAGGACACCACTTCCTTCGACTCTCCCTGGGCCTCCGAGTCGCAGATGAACCACAAATTCTTTAACTCCAACGCCGGAGGAATCAAGCAACAGTTTGATAGACCGTCGCTTAAAAAGAGAATAGCGGCAATCGTGGGAAATAACGCCAATGCTCGGAAATAATGTGGGAGATGGGAAGACTCTATATATCTATCTATCTATCTATCTACTCAGGCCCATTCCCCATTTTTATCTATTTTTCTATTTAGTTGGGGGTGGCCGACTCGAGACAGAGATGATGATGATGATGAAGTGAATTTTTATACTAGCCTTCTGAGCGAACGCCACTTATAAGGCTAGGACACCAATGATGTGGTGAGAAAATCTGGGGGCAGAACATACACAGGTCAGTCAGAGCTCATTATGGGAGATAGGAGGAAACCGTAATTTGTTGATTTCATTAATTGAGTTTAGAGGTGAAGTTGGTTGTTAGAAAAAACATAATATAACACAATAATAGGGATGTGGGGATAGTGATATGATAGTGTATAAGTTAGTTTAAGCAGCTTTTGTTGAAGAAGGGAGTCATGGCGATAGCAGGAAATAATACCATTGGTTGGAAATAGTGAGAGAGTCAGGAGAAAGGAATATAATTATTGAATAAAGAGTACAAAGTAAATAGCACACAATCTAAGATTATCTTATTTGTGCTTAAAAGACTACATTAATGAGGACATGGATCATAATTAAAATTTAAAACTTGCAAACTAAACAAACTAAAACTGGGACGATTCAAGATAAAGGTAAAATAACTTGTGTTAATCCCAAACCAGTCCTCATTGCTCTGAAGGATAAGAATCATTCCACCTGCCATTAGTTAATAATAAGGCATTTATTATTATGGCCAGATGACATTCCTATTATCAATGTGCAAGTGGAAAATGTCCAGTGAAATGCCTGTAAATCTGCATCAATGTTTAATATCTTGCAAGGAAATGGCGAGCTACTTGGTAATCTGGATAGCCCCACCTACCCTGTTTTTTTTTGTTTTTTTTTGTTTTTTTTACTGGTAATCTCCCAGTGACCAACTTCACAGATTCAATTTACTATTGTCACATTTACGATGTGACTGCTTGCACCTGACCAATATATTAGAGCTGATTTACACTGGTTTATAACAACACTGACAACCAGAGTTACTCCAACTACACTGTAACATTTAACATGCACTTCATACACTACTGTACACACTAAAAGCAGGACACCTCGCCTGGGCAAGATAAGTCTTTTGTAGAACAAAAAATAATGATAATGTAAGACTTCTAAAATAAAGTAACCAAAACAGGAATGACACAATATAAAGACAAAAGAACTAATCAAAATAAATACAAAATTATAAAAAATGTGTCAACCAGTTACCATGGGCACTGGAAACTGTTTGTGTTGGTCACTTCATACAGAGTTGTATTGGTTTACTGGGTAACATGGCATTAAAGTGAGTATTGACAACAGAATGGACTTTCAAACCTTTAAAGTAACAAAATCATCAGATATTATCATCGGTACTGAACCCATTCAACTAAAATTATATATTACTAATAGTTTTAACCCATAACTATCGGCGCGCAACATAAGTCGAGTATAATAAATCTGGACTATCTGGCGGCGCTCGACATAGGTCGTGTGGCAATTTCAGCCCGTAATGTTGCTGAGAGAGAGAGACAAGTGGTGGCAGGAGAGTAGCGAGCATATGACTGCTCCAGACCACCGCGGAGAACCTACTGACACGAATCCCACCTCCTCCCTCCCTCTCTCACTCGCTACATACGGAATTGTATGGGGAAAGTGCCGAATTACATGCTTTTTGCACTCGCGTTGCGCGGTTGTTGCAAGAAAACTAGCCATCATAAAAGGATCGTTATGGTGTCATTGGAAAGCTCTGTTTATGCCCTTTCAGGGATAGATACTTGTTTTACGCTCTGGGTCTTATTTAGGCATGAAAATGATCACGTAAACAGCCCTATTTTGGGTAAAAACACCCCGCTGGTGGCTACATATTATATACCGCCTAGGCCGCTCGTAAGGTGTTAATTTGTCCATGTGCTGAAAGTGTGCATTTGTAAACATAAGATGATTGAAAGTAACTCAAGAGAATACAGTAAATGAAAAAGTGGTCGAGTCTCAGGTCTCAGGAATTGATAATTTTGTCTACAATTTGTGTTATTCTGCCAGAGATCTGCATCGGAAATATTGTACCTGTCCATTTTACACATCACTAATTTAGGTACCCAGTATGGCCTATGAAATTCTTGGGTTCATCACAAATTTAGTGTAATTCTAATCTTTTACAGATGTAGGGTAGGTCAAACAAATTCTGTAGTAGTGAAGACATCTTTAGAACATATCAGTTATGACCATTTTGAATTACAGTTGGTCCTTCGGTAACGCGGCCAATATGTTCTGGTTACCTCCCGTGTTAGCAAAATCCGCGTTACCGAACCCATATGTTTACATGTTAAAGGTACCTTGGTGTTCTGGGGATTTCCACAAAGTCCACTTTTTCTCCATAGAAGCCTATGTTATAATAATTAAATCAATTATAAAGGTTATTTGACATGTGCAATGAGTTGATTTGCCCATTGCAACAACTCTTACCTCTGAATAAATATTTCGTTTAGGCTAGGCAGCTAGGCTAAGGAGAGAGAGTCACAGCAGTAGCCGACATTTTTCGATCGAAGCTCTGAAATCCCTCCATCATATTTCTCACCTGGTATGCATAAACACTTGGTTAGGCCATTTATTTGCAGAGATATGAGCATCGGTAAATTACGAAAATCGTAGCTTCGGAATTCCCGCATAACCCGCCGTCTTATTATTTCCCACCTCACACAATAACTACACAATGTAGGGTGTTCTAGTTTTCACCCAACGCACACCAACGATCATATCTACCTCTGGTAGGCATAAACACTTGGTTAGGCCATATATTTGAAGAGATATGAGCTACGAAAGTCGGGAGTAAAGGTTCGGAGCCCAGCTGGACCCCGCGCCAGTGTAAGTTTTGTTAGCAATATTTTGGATATTTGGGGTGTACCGCGTGCCTCCAAAACACGCGTTACCAGAGGACCAACTGTATACTGTATATTACGGTATTGTTCTTATAAGATTGAGTGATCTATAAAAAGTACTGACATTGCACGTAAGTGAAATGTGTGTATGATATACTATAGTCTGTTCACTCTAGGTTGGGCAGAAATCGTAACCTATAACTCAAAAGGACTAGAGTAATCGAGCTAATATTTCTACCACATAGGAAAACTTTTCTAGGGAATAGGTGTGAAAATGGACAGATCTTTTGCTATAGCCCTTTTTGAATTACAGAGGTTAGAGGTTACTATTTCTGCCCAACCTATAATGAATCCACTATAGAGCGTGCGAGTATGTTTGCATGCGTCTGTGTGTATTTTTTTATCAAACGTGCAGTGTAACAATTAACTAAGATTAACATTTTTGCAGCTTTTGGACAGTTACTTTGACCTTGTAAATAGTTTGTAATTACGAAGATAGTTAAGATGACTAATGTTTACTGATAGGAATTTTGTGTTTTTATTTGTGTATATATTCGTATATGAACTAAGTTAAATAGGGAACAATACCATTCTCAATGTTTAGTGAAAAGATACATTATTTAATGAATGTAGTTAAGTACAAGTTTCTTCATTTAATTCATCCCATTGGTCATGTGTTGTGGAAAGCAAACATACCTCACTTCAATTTTTAACCCCTTCAGTACCGTGACACCTTTTTACCTTCGATTCTGGCTAAAGTTAGACGATTTTATGCAGTTTAAGGAGGACCCCTACAGTATGTTATTCAGAGGGTATATTGAGATTGGACTTACCTCTTTGAGTCCTAGAGGTAGATTATAAGCTAAAGAAAAGTTCTAGTGGTAGCCCAAATATAATTAATACATCATGGTGCTGAAGGGGTTAATGGGAGTATATTTAACCCTTTCACACACATATGATGCAGAGGTTGCCAGATTAGCAATAAGAAATAGTTCTCTCACTCTTATAATTACCTCTCCAAAATTAGTTTTCTGCCCACAGCTAACTCAAAGACAACTGCAGAGGTTGAAGTAACTAAACTAAAGGTTTCTAAATACCCCTGATGGTAACAAAGGCTTTAAAGTATCCCTAATAGGGTCAAAATCGCGTCATATGTCGGAGAGGGTTAATTTTACGTGTTATAGATTTATTTTTACCTTTGGACCGAGGTGGTATCAGCTCTTTAGGTTAGCTGTAAATAGGCACATTTACAGATGTGGACGTTCTGTTATGAGTCAGGAGATACGGTACATGGCTGGAAATAACGCACAAATGCTTATCAAGCCTATACAGAAGCTTAAATTTGCTCAACGAAGCCATGCATGATCAACAGGTAGAAAGAGTATGGAATTTAACCCCTTGAGGATTATGACACATTTTGACAGTTTATTTTGGCTATCATTAGACAATTTTATACATCTTAGGAAGGATCTGTGACCATCAAAAGGGTAAAGACTATCTGAATTAACCCTCTGACTGGTGGTGATGGGCTGGTCTATCAGAGTGAGAACTGAGCGATCTCTGCCATACCCATAGCTTACTCTGACTGTTCCTTTTACTTATATATTTTCTAGATCTCAAGTGACGGCGTCTCTTCCGTGGATTGACCTCCCAATCTACCAAGATTGGAAGCCAAAGCGTCACATTTTTCCTTTGCCCCTCAACTTTCTCTTCATAATTGCTGAGGGCCCTGGGTGTGGCTTTGGTTTCCCGGGCATTTCCGCACCCTCCTCAGCTCCCCGCCATGGAGTGTTCGGTCACCTAGGCTTTATTGTGGTCAGCAGGGAAGATTCTGTGGGGGCGCTCTGTTATGGCCTTACTCGGGGCCTTGGGGCTGTTCGGCCAGGCAGCTTGGGGAACAACAACAACCCTCTGACTTCCATACACCCTTCCTAATCTGAATAATATTATCTAATGATAGCCAGAATATACTGTCAAAATGCATCATAATCCTCAAGGGTTTGAATGATTTTGGGCCCTGGCAATATTTTAATAGTCAGTATGCGACTATAGCCCTTATATTGCCAAAATCCATTTTTTTTTACATAAATATGTAAATATTTATTAGGATTCTGTTAATGTTCTTGCCACATCATCGACACACACACACACACACATGTCTGTGTGTGTGTGCCATGCGATCAATACTCACTGTGTGTACATTCGTATACTCACCTTATTGTACTCCCCTACAATAAGGTGAGTATAGGAATGCACACACAGTGAGAATTGATCGCATGGCCCACACATACAGACCGGAAAAGTTGCCATTGCTCTCGGACTGCTAACACAGCAACCAGACTACCCACAAGGCTGCGTTTATCACCATGTCAAGCTGAATGAAGGTAGGTAATCATGATGTTTGGTTGGTAATTGTACATTTATTATTTACAGAGATACAGGAGGTTTAAAAAGGTGAATTTTCTCGAAATGCTTAGGTGTGGGAGCCTAAGACTTAAAGCAATGCCAACTCAACCAATACTTCTAGATTAGGTTAGGATAAGTTAAGTTAGGTAAGGACTGCAACTTGGCACTGGTTTCAATGGCCCTGGTTGGTTTGGCACTACAGTATTTATCTTTGATAAGCTGCTTCCTGCCTAGGCTAGGAGACCAACATAAATACAATCATTGTCATTAATCTGATTCCTTACCTCCAGAGGAGGCACCCTATAAGGGATGGCCATGGCAGAAACTGGTTCCTGGCTCTCAGACGTGTCTCCACTACCACACTCCACAGTGCCATTTCCACTTAGTGGAGTAAGACCATTAGCACTGAAGTAGCAAACCCAGAGCAGTCCCTCACCTGTATGGCAGTTTTAACACTATTTTGCTATTTTCTTTACCTCCATGAGGACCCTGGCCGGAAGCATACCGAGTACAGGAGTGTTCTGAAGATCGGAACTAGTGGTCCACTGCTACAGAAGCTATGAGACCTATGAGAGTTCCGTATGGAGCTCGGTGGTCTGGTTAATCTGCTCTACATAACTAACTAACTGCTACAGAAGCTGATTGCGCAAACCAAAGTGGCAGGCGGTGGGGTCGCCGTATCCCTACACCATAATAAGAAATTGGAAAAGAGTTAAGTTTGTGGTTTTATGTGAGAAAGTAGGAGTATGTATCTTAAGATCAAGCTAGAATTGCTCCTTGTTTTACTGCGGCACAGAGAAAAAAACAGCTAAGGAGACCTGATGGTGAAACAGGATGTCTAGCAAATTACCAAAAGAAAAAAAAAGAAAAAAAAAGGAAAATCTAAACAAACAGGACAGTCATACACCTAAATGCCCTTTTTATCACATACTATACTCTGTTTTTTTCCAGGTGACGGTAAATTGCTATGTAATCATCTTGATTACTCCGCTATTATGCAGATTTTGTAGGCAACTCAGTTGTTAATTATGAAAACTTGGCGCTAAAATGAAGCAGAGACATTATAGTTTCTTTTTCTTATTTATCCCTTAGTTATCTAGAAATCAGTTGCTAAGAGATTCAATTTACCCTCAACTTTCCCTTCATAATTGTTGAGAGGCACAGGGCCTTGGATGGGGCTTCGGTGTCCCGGGCGTTTCCGCACCCTCCTCAGCGCCTCGCCTGGGAGCGGCTTCGGTCATCTGGGCTTTCTTAGTGATAAAGCAGGAGGGTTCTGAGGGGGCGCTCGGTTATGGCCTTGCTCGGGACCTTGGGGCTGTTCAGTCAGACAGCCTGGGGAACAACAACAACAACCGTCAGCGGAAGTAAAACCGAGTATAGCTTTCTTGCCAATAATAAATAACGCTGGAATAACAATGATGGGTACTGGTTGATTTTTCCGAAAACCGTTAACCCCTTCAGCACCATGATGTCGTTTTACCTTTGATGCTGGCTACAATTAGATGATGTTATGCAGGTAGATTACAAATTATAGAAAATCGTCTAATGGTAACCAAAATATGATGAAAATGACATAATGGTGGCGAAGGGGTTAAAAGGTGGTGGGCTGGTTCTATCAGATTGGGAATTGAGCGTCCCCTGCCCCCCATAGCTTGCTCTGTCTTTCTCTTTGACTCCAAGTGTCTCTTCTATCTATAACCCCTTCTGTACCACCGACAACATATTTTTTATTTGATTGCAGCTACATTTAGACAATTTTATGAAGCTTAGGAAGGATATGGTATAGCTAAGAGAATCAATTGGGATAGTTTTGTAACCTTTTAATTGGTAGACGTCCTTCCTAAGCTGAATATAATGGTCTAAATGTAGCTGAAATCAAATACAAAGTACATCGCAGGTATAGAAGAGGTTAACCCCTTCTGGACTGCCGACATCTCTTTAATTATATTCTTGCTACTATTAGACGAGGCCATCCCTATAAGAGTTGCATGTTGTAGTGGTTAAACTATTCATTATAAAAATAAATAAATAATGATACTGTATTAGACGATTGGATTCAGTTTAAAAAGGGCCTCCAGCAACTAACAAGCTTCGAACTATCTCACTTAACCCTTTGTACTACCACAGATCCTTCTTAAACTGCACCAAATCGTCTAAATATAGCCAGAATAAAATTTAAAAGACGTCGCCGGTACAGAAGGGGTTAACTCTTTCAGTAATATAGCATAATTTTTTATTATATTCTTGATAACACTATACTCGGTTTCATTTCATCTGACGATAAATTGAATCCCCTTAGCAGCTAATTTCTCAATATTTGATGGAAAAATATGAAACCACTCTGTCTCTGCATCATATTAAGACCAAGTTTATACAATTAACAACATAATTAACAACACTACAAAATCTTCAAACTAACCTGTTCTTTTATTTAATAATTTTCATTTTAGTAAGCGTTGTTTCCACATAGCGATTTTGATAATTTAATTTGACTATATTGTCCTTGTCCCAATTTTGGTTTGTTTAGTTTGCAAGTTTTACATTTTAATTTTAATTTAAATCTTGACGGTTACTTTGCAATTTACCGTCAGTTGAAAAGAAACAGTATAGATGATTATATACAGCTTAGGAAGAACCTCTCTGTCACAAGAGGTCAAAATCTATCTCAATTAGACGCCTGACTCACACAGAGCCTTCCTAAGCTTAATTATATCATCTGATGACAGCCAGAATATGATAAAAGAATGTGTCGAGGTATACTGACAGAGTTAAGGCGGATTTACACTAAGACTCTTTAGGGCAACTTTTGAAAGATTCGATCTGTACCTTTTTTTCAGCAATTTTTTTTTAGATTATTTAGCATTGATATTGGCAGCTAAGTATAAAGTAGATTTTTTGTTCATTTTACTAAAGCGTTATTTCCACATAGTGATTTTGATAAGTTATTTTGTCTTTATATTGTGTCGTCCTGTTTTGGTTTGTTTATTTTGCAAGTTTTACATTATAATAACTAAATGTTAATAGATGAAAATATGTTAGAAAAGTGCCAGATCTGAGTTGTATAGAAGAGTGTTTGTGTAAATCTGTCTTTATGGAGTGGGAGGTGAAGGCCCCCTCCTCTCCTTTTAAGGGGGGTCACCAGCTTTTTTTCTCTCCTTTTCTCTATTTCTCTGGCTTGTATCCATTCGACCACATTCGTTATACTGTATTATTATATTATTCGCTACATTAATTTGAACAGTAACTTTGAGTTTGTTTTCAAGTTGTATATTTTAATTAATTCACCCATCTGTTTTTAGACGTTCATCCCTAACCAGGTCGATTTTTTCCTGCCGTTTTTCTATCGAAAATGTACAAATTTAGCATGTTGTCAAAACCATTTGGCTCGCTACCGTTCGCTAGGAAAAAATCGACACCTGGATGGGGATAAACGTCTTAAAACAGCAGGCTGAATGGGGCCGAATGGATACAACCCAGAGAGAGATAAAAATAAAAGAGGTGGGCCCCCCTTAACCCCTTCAGCACGATGACACCTTACCTTTTATTCCAGCTTAACTGCAAGATGTTATGCAGTTTAAGAAGGACCTATGTTATTCAGAGGGTTTGTTGAGCTCGTATTTACCCCTTAGAGTCCTGAAGGTAGAATATAAACTCAATAAATCGCCTAATGGTAACCAGAATATGATGGAAATTATGTCATTGTGCTGAAGGAGTTAAAGACCAACTGACATCAAATTTCACTTTTAATTAAGACCAATGTGATGAATAAATATACAGCATAAGATATACAGTACTTACTTCAATCTGATTGATAAATAATTAGCATTGACGAGTTAATTAATAATGTACTGTATTCATGAATAAATTAATTAGCTGATGATCCAAAGAATGAACCAAATTATTTGTTCACAGTAGAAAAGTCTTAATCTTTGTCTTATGAATTAATACTGTATAATTAATTAATTAGGTAATTTAGCTGATATCAGAGAGTCTTAGCCCTTCGAAGATTATGACGCCTTTTAGGGGTTTATTTTAGCTATCATTGATGCGGTTTTTATCACCACGCACTCCCTGCTCAAGAGCTGGGCTAGGGTGGGTGCCCTGATGATCAAGACTTGAACAGATGCCACAGATTGCTAGACCGCGCTGTTCACCAACAACACTGGCGAGTGGCGTCTGCCAATAACACACACTGGCCGGCCCGAGACTCAAACCATCAACCTCACAGTTTGCAGGTGAGTTCTCTACCAACGCACTACGACCTGTGGCCATAGAGACGATTTTATTATTCAGCTTAGAAGGAGCTGAGGGAGTTGGAGGCATAATAGAGTTGGTCCTTCCTAAACTGCATAAAATCGTCTAATGATAGCCAAATTAAACTGTCAAAATGCATCATAATCCTCAAGGGGTTAAGTTGGCTTAGAATACCATTACACTCTGGCATGAGTACAGTATATGGAAAATAATGGTGACTGGATAACTCAACCAGTCAACAGTTTCATCCAGAAGATGCTTATAAGTTGGATCATGGAACTACAATTGATGAATGATTTATTATTGAATGTTACTAAATTTGCTGGAAGAACAGGAGTGTCTTGAATTTCGGCGCATAATTCATCCTGTCGCTGGCGTTGTGGGAGTACTGTGTCTCTCCAAGATGGAATTCTTGGGTTGAATTTTTGGACCACTCTTTGTTATCCTCAATAGATTTTTTCGTGCGGCTACATTATCCTGGCTTAATCCTCTGCATTCATGCTCTCCGTTTTTTTTCCTTGTCATGTGATCTTTACTCTCTGCCGGTGTTGTTTTAAACTTGAAGGCCTGCAACCCACTGGTGGCTGTTTTTTGTGGATATGTGTTGGGGAACCTGCTTCGATGGTGGTTGTCTGTGGGCCCAGTGACTCATTGTCTTAGTTCAGAGTTCCTTTTATGATCCCCACCTTTCGGTTGATGCCTGAATGTCCTGCTTCAAGGGATTTAGTTAAATCCCTTGTCAATGTTTCTCTTTGTTTCGTCGTATCACCCTGCCGAGTGTCATCCTCTAATTGGGTCTCCACATCTATTTAATCTTTCATCCCTGATGAGCTAGGACTACTGACTTGTCAATGTTGTCCCAAACCTCTCCTGCTTTATCCTAACATAATCAGGGTGAATACAGTTTCTTTTAGCACTCTTAAACTAAAAAAACAAGAACAAGGCTAACCTGTTGTTTTTGTTACTGTATTTGTTTGTGTATGTAAGGCATAATGGACATTCTTACTGCACAGCTGTTGAGCATATACATGTAATAATTCTTGTTCATCAGGGATTTAGCATTTACTTTATATTTTCAGGTTGAAATATATATAATAGTACAGATATAATGGAAGAGAATATTACTACACAGAAGCTCAGGACCTCAAGAAGACAATATGATAAGGCCAATATTCCACTTGCACTGAAGGACATCACGTGAGTAACTTTACTTAACCCCTTCTGTACCGGCGACGTATTTTTCATTTTATTCTAGCTCTAATTAGACGATTTTGTGGCATTTTTAGAAGGATCTGTGGTAGCAAGAAGTTTGAAGCCTGTTAATTGCTAGAGTTCCTTCCTAAGCTAAATAAAATAATCTAATAGTAGCCAGAATAAAGTTGAAAGGACGGTCCCGGTACAGAAGGGGTTAAATATTAGGCCTTATGCATCTTTTGTTTAGGAGTATTTGTCTTGATAGCGTAATGGTTAGTGCACGGAATTTTGGCGTGAGTATCCTAGGTTCGAATCCTTGGAGTACCACATGTATTCATTAGTTTCATTGTATTTATTAATTAGGTTTATTTGTAAGTTAATTGGTGGGTTGGTGGTACAGTAATATGAAATTTTAATAAGTTTGTTATATTAATTTGAGCGGTCGCTTTTGAATTAGTTTTCAAGTTTTATACAGTAAAAGTCCTATAATCCGAATAGCAGGGGACCGGGCCTCGTTTCGATTACCGGATTTTTTGGATTATTGGAATTTACCCCTATGAACCTGTGTATTAACGGCCTGATGAAAACCTGAACACAATATAGGCTATACATATTCACAATATAACGCTATACATCCAATATGACACATAATGATAAACTTTTAAAGTGATTTCATGAACATTTGATATGTGTGTGTACCATTATGTGCTATTTGGGTGGGTTTTGGGTGGCCTAATGCCTCAAAAAGGGGACTTTGGGACTTTTTGAAATTTGGACTATCGGGTGAATTCGGATTTGTCCTCATTTAAAAAAATTCGGACTATTGGGAGACTCCAATTATCGGTCGTCGGATTATCGAACTTTTACTGTATTTTAATTATATATATTTCTTGTCCAATAAAAGAAGGAAACAAAAGCAAGATTGCCTGTAATTAGTGTGTTTCATATTAAATAAGTGATAGACAGCCAAGTTCAAGGTTCAGGCCTCCCTCGATTTACGATTGGGTCATGTTCCTGAAAAGTCTATTTTAAATTGAAAAATCTTATAGCAAACCCTAAAATTAATGGGGTAAATGGGATGCATTCTCGGACCAGCCAAAACACAAACACAAACACCTAAAAACCTATAATAATATCGTAAATTGGGGCATCGGATAGTTAGGGAGACCTATACGTTGAGTCAAAATACCTGGATACTCGGAGTTTTAATCATAGGAAGGGGTAAAGATGGAATAAGGATGAGAGTTACAGAATTCATTGGTTAACTAAAAGCTTGAAAATAGCATGAAACAAGAATTAGAGACCTACGCAGATTATGGATGAGCGAGTTGAATGGCGGGTGGCACTTAATCTAAATATGTGAGTAGTATATTCTGAGATAGTGCTGAAGCCTGTATCCCTTGCGAACAATAATTGATTCATAGATGTAAATTACCCGGTATAATACAAGAAGCTGCATGTGGGAGAATATCATGCATAGTGTGATGCATACAGTAGTTAGAAATATGTATGATCTATGAATACTGTTTATTGTAGCCTTATTTTTATTACACTTATGCTATACTTTTAGAATATCTACTTTTTGTTTGATTAAAGCTTTATTTCCACATAGCAATTTTGATAAGTTCTTTTGTCTTTATATTGTGTCGTCCCTGTTTTGGTTTGTTAATTTTGCAAGTTTTACATTATAATCGTCTAACCTTTACTATTTCTGTTATGTTTCAGTGAAGGGATGTCCATCAGGGCGGCAGGAAAGAAGTACAAAATACCCGAAGCAACCTTACGTCACAAGCTGTCGGGGTTTCGGGGCATGGATTCAAAACCAGGCCCCAAGAAACCCAAACCACTACTTCCGGCGGATGTTGAAGAAAGAGTTGCCGTTAATGTGGAGGTGGATGTTGAGGTGACTCCTATTAAGAATATACCTGAGAGTGATGGGCCAAAGACTACTACGAGAGGGAAATATGATAAGGCTAATATTCCAGCGGCAATGAAGGATGTTACGTGAGTTACTTTTCCTGTAGTAGATCTTGTGCTTCTATTATTTTTTTTTAAATTTAAATTAAATTGTATGTATGCATGTACTGTATGTACTCTTCCACTTACCCCATATTTCCTTTTTTTTTCTTTTTCTTTTTTTTTTGGGGGGGGGGGTCGACTCGAGACAAATTGTAAAACTTGCAAAATAAACAAACCAAAACAGGGACGACGCAATATAAAGGCAAAAGAAATACCTGATGGAATGATTTATGAATTCAATAACTTTTCAGCTTAAGTTATGCTATCGTATTAAGATGTACTGTACAGTAAATTTATCACTTAAACTTTTGTCCAAGCTATTTTATTTACATCAACTTTAGCTGAATTTCTGAAATTAATTTAAATTTCTGAACAATGCGATTTTGATAAGTTCTTTTGTCTTTATATTGTGCCGTCCCTCTTGTGGTTTCTTTATTTTGCAAGTTTTACATTATAATTGTTTTTATATACAGTAGATTGTATATATTAGGTAGCTAAGGATATAAATAATTAAAATAATCAAGTATAACCATGTCATGTTATCAGTTTAATTTATAAATTAATCAAAATGTTTAATAATTCATTATTACTACTGTACTGTATATCCATTATCTTTCAGCAATGGGATGTCCATAAGGGCGGCGGGAAAGAAATACAAAATACCCGAAGCAACGTTACGGCACAAGATGACAGGATATCGGAGCATTGGTTCCAAACCCGGCCCAAAACCGCTGCTGACAGAAGCGGAAGAAATGTCTCTGGTCAGTTACATCAAGAACGCGCATGATAGTGGCAACCCCATGACTAAATCAAAAGTTCTAAATGCAGTGGGCCAATTTCTCCAGGAAGCAGAATACGAGAGCGGAGAAGTACGATCTAAGCCTCCGGGTTTCTCCGGTTACCAGCCCAAACAGAAATGGTGGAAGCTGTTTAAGAAGCGACACCCGGACCTGGTTAAACTAATATTCTTCAACACTCAAAAGAAGAAGAAGCAGACTTTACCAATGACAATGGTGGAGGGTGAATACCAAAGTGGGTGGAGACCGGAGGGAGTGTACCACGGTGGATGGAGACCAGAGGGGGGATTGAAAGCGGAGGGAGAATGCCACGGTGAAGAATGGAAAGTTGAGTTGAGAGAGGTCAGAGAAGATCATGGTGGATCGAGAGAAATCGCCTGTCAAGCACAACCTGATAACATAAGCAGAGCAAGCCAAACCACATCTAGTACATTTGAACCCAGACCAGATATCTCAAGCAAAGGATCTCTGTGTGACCTGGTTTTAGACTACAAGGGATATGCACCTTTTCTGAAGCAGTACCGTGATGTGCCATTTACTGGGTGTAAGTAGACCTCTAGGTGAAGGCTTTTTATTCTAGTCATTGTCAATGGAGATAAACAAATCTCAAATTCAGTAAAGTCAATAATGTATTAAAATGTAAAACTTGCTAAATAAACAAACCAAAACTGGGACGACACAAGATAAATGAAAGAGAACTAATAAAAATCGCTGTGGAAATAACGCTTGATAAAATAAAATTTAGAAATAAAATTACACAATCCACCACATAGGGTGTACATAACAGTTGTCTTACTCTATAAATCATTAGCCTATATTATAATGGAATTTTCTGTAAATGAAGCGTTAGGATCTTTGAACATAATTAAAGCACATTTGAATCTGCTGATATGGAAACCAGGTGCTTTTGAAAATAGAAAACACCACCTTTTATCATTAGTAGTAAGGATATTAATAGACAGAGTGAGAGGAGTGACGGAGGGATTGGTGTGCGAAGAAATGTCTGGCAATAGATAGATAGATTAATAATATACTTTCATAAGTATCTTCTGGGTACCAGGCTAGCTGAATTATCCACCAGAGGCCCCAAAAGGTATAAACACATAGATGAATGCCCCTAACTTTACCTCTCTCTCTCTCTTTCTGTTGCTCTCACTCCCTCTCATATTATAATGTAAAACTTGCAAAATAAACAATCCAAAACTTATACGAACACAGTAAAAACAAAAAGACAAAACAACTAATCAAAATTGCTATGTGGAAACAATGCTTAAGTAAAATAATAATGTATAAATAAAAGAACACAATCATCCACATAGGGTGTACATTACTACATGAGCAAGTTAATATGTTTCCCAAGCAAGCTAATCGCACACATAAGTACAGTACAGTACTTAATATATATTTTTGTTTTAATTTTTTACAGTTAGCCTCCAAGATGGCTCTGATGATGACTCCGATGATGATGATGATGATGGTACTGATAATAAAGCATACAACACTATGATGGTAGACGAAGGTTCCAGCGCTGTGCAGTACCCCCTGGAGGAGCCCCTGATAGACTCTTGGGTGGGGGTGCGAGTCAACAGGGCCTCCGCGTCAGATCATTTTCATCCTCTTACACCTTTTGATGTGTATATTGCAAGGGTAGGTTGGATTTATATGCTCAAACTAAGCAAGCCTCTCTTTGCTGAAACTCCATAAACCCAACTACCTCGCTAGTTACTCTCAAACTAACCAAGCCTCTCTTTGCTGAAACTCCATAAACCCAACTACTGTATCTCGCTAGTTACTCTATCTTTTAGATTAACTTCATATATCCATATCACTATTCTTATTTCACTGCGTTACATTTAGTAAACATCTTTAATTTTAACCGACCATGTTTCTCAAACATAGGTCATTGCACTTCTAAATTCTAATACACAAAGCACACACCTTTCCCTTTAAGTGAAGCATGAGTACTCTCATGGTTAAAAGAGGCATTAGCTTTCTGAATTTTTCCCAGCCATATCTAACTTTTGTGACAATGCCAGGTTCGACCTCACCCTCGGCAGAAATAGTATCCCCAAGTACCAGAACTTGTTCACACACTCCTGAGTCACACTGTCAAATTTGACAGAAATCATTCAACACAGGTCTTACTGTACTGTACTTACATGCTACACATTCATATTCCTTATTTTCATCATATCACTCAGCAGAGGTCCATGCACCCAAGAGTGCCCTAAATACTTAATATTTAGTCAGCATTGTGCGAGATGTGATATTGGCAATACAGTACTCGCTAATTTTGTTGTTTTAATCTTTAACCCAGCCATCCCTCGAGTTCGCTGTTAGCCGGCGCCTACTTTTGTTATGCACAGACTCAGCGTCGGCCATTGTACGTCGGCTATTCTCACCTTATATAAATAATTGCATGCCTCCCAAAAGGTTCATAGAGGTCTTCAATTTATACACATGGTAACTCGGGATGTGAGACAAATTTGGCAGCCCACAAAGACCACCCTGGGCCACCCCATTTCCCATTTTGAAAAAAAAAAAAAATAAAAAAAAAATATATTATATATAGCCTATATGGGACTGGGTGATACTAAAGTTTATTTTTTTGTAATGGGGCTCATTGGGTTAATATGTACTGCACAGTGTACTCTGTTTCTTTTTAGCTGACGATAAATTGAATCCCTTGGCAGCTAATTTCTCGATACTTAATGGAAAAATATGAATCTACAGTACTATGTATCTGCATCATATTAAGACCAAGTTTATATAATTATCGCCATATTTCATCACAAAATCTTAAAAATAAATGAGAAACCTTGATGGGAGCTTTGCAATTTACCATCAGTTGATAAGAAACAGATTATAGTTAGTATTGTATGAAACGTGATGTTGGCAATACAGTACTCATAAATATTTCTATCTTTATTTGCAGGTGAGGGCAATGAATGATGGGGTCCTGTCGGTAGTCTTCCTTAGAGAAATGTCTGCGGGGTTCTACGTCAATCCGGAGGTGGAGCAATGCGCCTACCCAATTCTAAGGGAGGAGGTTGTGGTGCTGAAGCCGCCGAGCGTTGATTATAAGGACAGTATCTTTGGGTTTACTTTCCCGGCTAATGTGAAAATTACGTTGATGTCTTTTTTCAGTACATTGAAATAGAGTTTGGCTATGTATTCGTGATTATAAAGACAGTATTTTGGGGTTTACTTTCCCGGCTAATGTGAAAATGTCGTTGGTCTTTTTTTAGTACTGTACTGTACATTGAAATAGAGTTTGGCGTATGTGTTCATTTACAAGAGATCTCCATTTTCCCTGTTGTTTGTTTTCTTACGTCTTGTTCGCTCCTTGATAAAATTTGCGGTTCTTGTTTTGGTTTGTTTGTTTTGCAAGTTTTACATTTAAATGTTCTCATCTCACACCGATTTGATTTCCATGTGCAGATTTTTAATTCTCACTATGATCATACGCGATATTGCCAAATTCTTAGGCCAGCCGTATGAGAGTTTCGGATTGTAACTCTGTGGTCTGGTGAACAGGGTGTCAAACAAATGGAGAGTCCATAATTTTTAGTCTTTATTAATATCTACATAAAGGTAAAATTATGGTTTATAATTCAAATCATGTCTTTGAAAGTGATAAAATGGCCAATGCAATGTTATTTCATGTTAATTTGCTTGTGTTCCTTCTCATATTGATTCAAGTCTTACAAGAACATTACTCTGGTTTGACACCCTGCTGGTTAAACAAATACCCATAGCTTACTCTGACTGTTCCTTTAACTTATATATTTTCTAGATCTCAAGTGACGGCGTCTCTTCCGTGGATTGACCTCCCAATCTACCAAGATTGGAAGCCAAAGCGTCACATTTTTCCCTTGCCCCTCAGCTTTCTCTTCATAATTGCTAAGGGGCACAGGGCCCTGGGTGGGGCTTTGGTTTCCCGGGCGTTTCCGCACCCTCCTCAGCTCCCCGCCATGGAGTGGCTTCGGTCACCCAGGCTTTATTGTGGTCGGCGGGGAGGGTTCTGTGGGGGCACTCGGTTATGGCCTTGGAATTGCTCGGGGCCTTGGGGCTGTTCGGCCAGGCAGCTTGGGGAACAACAACAACAACAACAAATATACATGTATTAGAAGAAAAAAAATCACCAGGGGATACAGTACATGTCAATATTGTTAACCCAGGGACTGCTAATAAATGGACAAAATAAAAGGTAAAGTTGAGGTAGGGATGGGGTTGGGGATAAAGGTAGGGAGGAGTGGAGAATGTGGTATAGGGAGATACTACTACTTTCTATGCGTCATCCATTTTTTTATATTTCCCGGCTCTGGCATGATATTTGAAGGGCTCATTTTCTGCATGTTTAAATACCGTGCTTTCCGTGAGGCCTAACGCACTTCCTGGGTTAATCTCTGCCAAATATAATAACTGTTGTGTTTGCTTAACCCACAGTGTAGAGGTAAGAAGGCATTGTTGGTTATGGTGAGTTTGAAACCGGTGACAAAATTATTTTTATGGGCGAGTGCCAAGATTTACTAACCAAATGGAACTAAAGTGATGGCTAAAGGAGTACAGATAAGAATGGATTAGCACCTTAGGGGAGAATTTGTTCAAATTCATTGTAACTTTTTGTTTGTGATTTTATATTTTTTGGGTTAATAAATCTTTGCCCTGATGTAGCTTTTAAAACCGCACACTCCCTTGAAAGTGTGAAAAGGAACACCTTGAGATGGTTCGGCCATATGGAACGTATGGGAAGTGAGAGAATGACTAAGAAGGTGTACGAGAGCGAGGTGGAAGGACAGAGAGGGAGATGTAAACCGAGAGAGAGCTGGAAGGATGAAGTACATGAACGAAGGCGGTGCTGGTTGGGAGGAGGGGCGTCGACTGACTGGGGACAGAGGTGCATGGGGGTGTTTCGTTCGTGGCCACCCCTTCGGGGATTACGGCGTCAGGCAGATAGATAGACACTCCCTTGATTGACAGCTAAGGGATGCCAACAAGGACTTAACTGGACAATTACCACATTTAAAGCTCGGTTCACACATACCCATCCTGAGCTCCCGTCCTTCCCCGACCACTGAATTCGTATGCAAACGTGCAAGGACGCCGACATAAACGGGTATGGTCGGTTCATGAACGTACAGTGACGCCACAACACGGGCCGCGGCAGCGAAGGCGGCGAACATTTTTGGTATGCCAAAAACAAACCCCTCAGGACGGACCAACCGCCAAAAAACGGGATAGAACGGGACACCCACGGGACTGGTTGGCGCATAGACGCCGTCTGTTGGCGTCTATGCACCGCCTAGACGCCACCAGATGGGAGTGGTCGCCGACCAAAAAATTTGAAAGTTGAGACGGCGATGTGGCAACGTCGCATCACGTGACCACGCCGCGCGCACCCCGCCTGTTCCCGCCACTCGGCGTCCATAAAAGGGCGAGCGGCGTGTGGTCCGGTCTCACTTCCCAAGCCGCCGAATCTGAGACTGGCGTAGGTGTTGCCAATTGCGAGAAATCGCAAGGTTATGGCCACTCTCAGCCCTACCTCCAGGGGCCTCCTCCAGAAGGTGATCTTCTTCTCCAGCCGAGGCCGCACACGCTCGCATATCTCGTCGAAGAGACCCTCGTCGAGCCGCAGGAAGCTCCGGTACAGTTCTGGATCCTCTGCTGACAATTCCCTCATGAGGGTGTGGTGGTGGCCATAGGTCTCCCTCCTCATTAGGTATGGCTTCACCCACACTTCGCTTTTTCCTTCTCTTCAGTTTGGACGTAACTTGAGTGAGATTTAGTAGCGTGGAGCACAGTTGTTCGTTACACTCCATGTACAGCTGCACTTGATTCAACAGATTGGCGTGGTCGTCCATGTTGAGGGACAATCGGCAGGAGAAGTTACGTCGGCGGAACATGGTTGATGACTGAGGTGTGTCTGTGCCACGCCCCTATTATATATTCATGGTGGTGGCCATCGCCAACGACACTGCGTCCATCGTATTGTGGTCGTAGTGCCGTCGCAGTGCGTCACAGACAGGTCGTAAACCGACTTCTTAGGTCGCCGTCCAACAGGACTGGTCGTGGCACCAAGTCGCCGTCCATGCGCCGTCTGCCGGGGCGGTGACGTGTTGAGGTCGGGCATCGTGGCCACGCGTGGCCACTCGGGACACAAGGTCCTCCGTTTGATGCCGTCCAACAATTTTTGGTGGTCGGGGAAGGACGGGAGCGCAAGACGGGTATGTGTGAACCGAGCTTAACCTGGCCTACTGTATATTAATTTCATGGAGTCAAATTGTCAAATGTGTTCATCTATAGTCAATCTACTCTCTTGGGGGATTATTAACCCTTAACCCCTTCAGCATGATGATGCCTTCTGACCTTAGATTCTGGCTCAAATTAGATGATATTAAGTTTAAGAAAGGCCTGTTATTCAGAGGGTTTATTGAGATGGTATTTACCCCTCCGAGTCCTGAAGCTATAGGAAGCGATTGGAAGCTATAGAAAATCGTCAAATAGTAAGCAGAATATGATGAACCTTATGTCATCGTGCTGAAGGGGTTAAATATTCTTGTCCTTGAAACTTTGTAAGCATATTTAGGCTACAGGCAATGAAAGTTTCCTTTAACTAATTATTTCATTGTTATTTCATTAGGGAATTAAATTAATTAAAAAGTTTATTAAGTTTTAAATTACCCACCCCCAAAATGGCATCTATAGCCAGTTTTAATTCAGCTGATGGCAAATTTTATCCCTTGGCAGCTAATTTATCGATATTTAAGGGGAGATTACCACTTGAAGGATATTTTTCTGGACCCCTTTCTCCCTCACATTTAGCCCCATTGCTACTGAGATATTAAGACATTCGCCCCATTAGCTTGGCGATTTTAAGATGTTGAGAACAGGTGCTTATAATAATAGAACACATCAGCTTATTTGTTTATGTATTTTGTATTTTTTATTACAATCAGTTCTATTACAGAGTACATGCAGCTAATGAATAAAAATTATAATTAACCAATTAATTTTATTATCCTTATCTGTCTCGAGTCGGCCAGCCCCCCCCCCCCCCCCCCCCCCCCCCCCCCCCTTCCCCCCAAAAAAAAAAAAAATAAATATATAATGTAGCCTACATATTAAACAAAATGGGGAATGGGCCTGAGTAAATCGATATATAGATCCTTTAACCCATGGACTACGAAGGTCCTCTTGGAAGCCATGGCAGTTAAACATGTGTAATCTATTTGTTATTAATTTCACCACACCACCAAACCAAACACCTCCAATGAAATTAATGAAAGCATATATGTGATCCACCGGGATTCGAACCCGAGTTATCACACACAGATTTTTAGACACCTTAACCATTACACCAAGATAATGGTGGGCCGAACGTCTTATAATCTGAAAACTAATGGAGCTAAACAGATGAAGGTGGGCCAGAATAAGCAACCATCCCACCTTAATAACTATAGTCTATTTGTTTCCAGCTGATAGCCTACTTAATGGGAAAATATGAAACTACATATACTGTAAATGCCAAGTTTTCACAATTAACAACATACATCGCTTCAAAATCCTTGTAATAGCCGATTATTCATGATGAGGATATTCCAATTTACCCTCCGCTGAAAATAAACTGACTATATCAACTCTTATGTACGGCAATTACTTTTGAATTACCCGCCAAAAGTCGGCGTCATGGTCGGCGCCAGAGATGGTTGAGCCGGGCAGTATTGTCAATCTCAAATTTTATATGTTAGCGATGTTTATTTATCTAGCGAAAATGTATCATATCTATTGGTAGAATATTTAATAACTTGAGCTTACCTATGTTATGTAAGGAAGATATTCATTAATTTTCATACAAATTTCTAATTTCAATGATCGATTGTATATTGGATTTTGTAACTAGCAACTTTATAAATGAAACTAGCGAACACTGGCGGCTACAATTGACAACACTGCCCGGCGGCCACTAGACGAACAGGTGGGATTGTTTATATTTGATTTTATGTTATTTTAGCTTGTTTTATAACTTTATTAGTTATTGTAGATAGACTTGCATGATGCAATATGTACTGTAGCATGTTATATATGGTTAATAAGTTCGATAATAAGATAATTGGTTAAAAAATAGCCTATAATAGATTTAGGCAGGGGTTTAATTCTAGTTTCGCTTTCACAGCATACTCATAAATTTTTATGGCTACTTTAGAGTTGTCATATACCATACTTAATTCCTATATATGTCCAAAGCGGCGGAAATGCATTATAAGGAATTATACCTACTGTAAAAAAAAATATATATTTTCTCCCCATATGCGGCACCATAGCTATTACATAATACTAGGTTAGGTTAGGTTAGGTAAGGTTGTTAGGTTAGGCTAATGTCGTTAATGTAGTTTATTATTATATTAAGTCTTTTTACCCAGCAATTTCCCTGATCTTCATAGTTGGTCGGGAAGCTATGCCTTTACAACGGCGACTCCCTTTTGTCGCTGTGTACGTGAAACTAGAATTGTACCGGCAGGGGTGTAGAGGAGGACATTTTTATTTTTCACATTTTCGCGGAGGTATTATTGTTATATTATAGTTACATTATTACAGACGAAAGTTTGTTAATATATTTGTTAGCCGTTGTGGATAAAATGTGATATATGTGGCCGCGATGGGTGAAATATATTGCGATAAATAAAGTGTGGGTAGCCTATTATTTTACTTGTGTGACAGCTGCCAGACAGCCGTTTTTGTGGCCTAGGCCTAGGCTACAGTTAATTTGGTCAATTTGGTGGTATTATTCTATAATTGCACCTATATGAGCTAAACAAATTATTATTGTATTTAACAGGAAGGTACGACAAGGTAAGTGATGTGGTATAGGTGGCAATATGTGGAAATGGATTATAAGGGCATACTGCCCCCTCTGACCCCCTTACGAAAATCTACGGTTATTCACTCCACCCCAACTGGATTTCTACCGTTTTACCCAACCAGCGGGGGTGTGGGGGTGGCAGCCCCCACCCATAATACTAGGTTAGGTTAGGTAAGGTTGTTAGGTTAGGCTAATGTCTCTGAAACATTGTAAATCCGTGTCACATCTAGATTGATAGACTTTTGTCAGAGTGGGGCGGAATGCCCTTATAATCCATTTCCGCATATTGCCACCTATACCACATCACTTACCTCGTTGTACCTTCCTGTTAAATACAATAATATTTTTTTTAGCTCGTATAGGTGCAATTATAGAAATTTACCAATTTGGTAAAGGAGCTGGACCACAGTTATTTTCAAGGGTAGCATTCAAGGAGATTCATGCAGGACTCTTCTTCTTACCTCTGACCAGGTATAGGCTATCCTATAATCCTAGTGTTTACTAGCCTATACCCTTTTGAAAGGACATTAGCCTAACCTAACAACCTTACCTAACCCCATACCATTAAACACATCATAGAATATTTCACACAACCACTTACGCCAACAACACAATCTACACTCAATGAGAGCTCTGTGGGAAAGCCCAATCGTGGCCATGGCCTTCCTCAGGGACTCGGGGCTGTTCGACCAGGCAGCTTAGGGAACAACAACAACAACAACAACCTTACCTTCTTCTTTCTTGGGTCAAAGGGCCTGAGAGTCCGTTAGCTGGACTCCTCACCCTGCCGCTTCGTCTGGTCTAGTAGGCGGGGCTAGCGGGCGAACCTGCCGCTCTTGCCGATTAATTTAGCCACCAGCCGGAGCACGCCAAATCTATTGGGGGGGGGGGGAGAGAGTGCCTCCCCCCAAGAGCGTGGGGAGGGATAGCCTATTGATGCCTTGTGCATGAAGTCGCTCACGAAGATGGAGGCGTAGAGAGTGAAGAAATGAAGAGTAAGAAATGATCAACAGTCTCTTCAACAGTACGGCACCACGGGCAGTACGGGTCAGGGAGGAGCTTTATTCGATGGAGGTCTGGGGCTAGGCCGGCGTGGCCTATACGGAGCCTCAAGATTGCGACATCGAGTGCCCTATCTGGGAAGCGAGCCCAAGGCTGGGGTGAGGGATCAGTGCGGTACTGCCCAAGGGTGGTGCGGGAGAGGGACTGTGAAGAAGACGTACTCCAGTTCGACAAAAGGTGTCGAAGAGGAGCTTGGAGATGGAGGAGTGGTCTAGGGGGAATGATTCAATGGCGGGAGAGGAGTGTGCTAGGTTGGCGGCTTTATCAGCGATTTCATTGCCTTGAATACCAGTGTGTGAAGGGACCCACTGGAACCTCAGAGTAAAGCCTTTGGAGTGCAGGGAGTAGGCAAGTGAAAGAGAGAGGAAGACTAGGTGGTGATAGGAGCGAGGATGTTGTGAGGAAAGGAGGTACTAACCTATCCTAGTATTATAGGTGGGGGCCGCCGCCCCCACACCCCCGCTTTGACTTAAATTTTTGGTGTATTTGTCTGTGAAGTGGGTATTTTTCAATTTGTTGATAACGAAAATCCTCCATGCGGACTATAGGCTATGGAGAAAATATGGCGAATCTATTGGTGCCGATTTTCCCTAATAAATTGTTTCTCATAACGCTGCACTAGTGTCGTTGAATATAACTGACCTCTGCCGATAACATTCAAGACCTCTTTCGCCGCCTTATTAGAAATAATTTATTAGGGAAAATAGGGACCAATAGACTCGCCATATTTTTCTCATTAGGCTATAGTCCGCATGGAGGAATTTCGTTATCGACACTTGAAAAAACCCGATTACACCGAAAAATAACACAAAAATAATGTCCCGAACGTAAACAAAGCATTGCACCCAATGAATCCTTCGACTTGGGTCCTCTTCTTGTTTTGAAAGATGCGGTGAGTGCGATTCACCCAATAAATGGCTTGAACGTTACTCACAAAAACGATATTATATTATATTATATTAGGGTTAGGTTAGGTTAGGTTAATCTAATCTAATCTAATCTAATCTAATCTAATATAATATTTGTACATTTTGGAAGCGTGCATGGCCTCCCCACAATTTTCCTTACCTACTGTAAAAGCGCGATTCACCCAATAAATGGCGCCATTTGACGGAGTATCTTCAGATTAATGAATAATGGGTAAGTTAATGCAAATCCTCTACTCAAACCATGATAAACAACAATTGAACGCTATATTCCCTGGAAAAAATATAAAGAAACTTGGTAAATAAGGCGGCTCTGGCTGTCTTGAATGTTACCCCTCTGCCAACTCTACAAAACCCGAACCTGACTCAACCCGACGAGACATAACGACTTACCTCCCTTAAATTCCTTAATAACCAATCCTAATCCTACCTGCTTAGCCTACTTACCCCTAAACACCTTCCAGTTCTTAATGACCTATAGGCCTAGTACAAACTATATAGGGTACAATACCTGTACTCACTATTTATAGACATCCTATCTGTAGATCCCTTTTCAACTAACAAACTTCCCTTCCCCTCAACAAGCAACTCTATGCCTGTGCAGTAATCTGGAGATCTGAAATACTCCGAGCAAACTGCACATATAAATATCAAGAAGAAGAAGGCCTAACCCTCTCCCTGCTGGAGACGTTCCCGAATGCCATGGCAACTTAAAGCAATTTACAGGCTTTTAAAGCCTCTTAAAGCCTATAAAATCGAGTGCGTGGGCCGTGGGAGCGGGACAGGCCACATGTCCTTCCCCCAGCCAGGCGGCCATGGCACTGAAGGCTCTGAATCAGAGTCGCGAGATATAGCCTAGGTCCTAGTTGCTCATTTTAGTGAATGTCTATGGTAGCGCTACGGGTGAACTCCGCGTGCTACGAAGCTCGTTTTGGTGTAATTTTTAAGCTATTTTCTTCTAGGCTAGTTTTTGGCTTAATACATTGCATTTCATTCAGACACTTGCCTATCAATCAGGATTCAGGAGTGCCTGAATGAGCCAAAAAAGGCCTATGGCGGAAATAATATACCTGCAGCCTAAGTATTAATAATAATGATTATTACCGGAAATTGGGATTTACCCATTATCCAACAATATTTAAATACTGTATATATAGCCTAGTGAGGAGTGCGTACGTGTCGCCTTGTTTATATACGTTGTATGCTCGCAGTTATGTTTGTGTCTAGCCTAATTTGATTTTTTTTATTTTTTAAATTGGGCTAACCCACGGCCAGCTGTTATTTGACCCCTGCTGGTAATGGTAATACAGTATATATGACAATGACAATAAGGGCCATTTTATTAAACCATAGTAAGAGTTTTCCCTACGACCTTTCCCGACCAGATTGACCCTTATCGCTTATCTGTATAAGGGTCAATCTGGTCGGGAAAGGTCGTAGGGAAAGCTCTTACCATGGTTTAATAAAATGGCCCTAAGTCAGGGGAGTGAGGGGGACAAAACCCCCCCAACCTTTTACAGTAAACCCTCTCTACCTTGGACTATTTGGGGGAAGGCCCAGTCGGATCCGGTGCAGGGGCCAGTTCAAAATTTCTGATTTTCCGAGAACTCTGAGGAAAAACCCGACCTCACGAGGGGAGATCCGAGTCAACCATGAAAACGGAGACTACAGAAAAGTTCCAACCTCAAGAGGGAAGTCCGCGTCAACATAGAGAACGGAGACTACCCTATTCGTACTCTAGATTTTACACATACAGTACTGTACAGTATAATAGCATATATACAGTAGATCCCCCATTTTCGCTACATCAGTCTTCACTGATTCAATTCTTGCGCCACACACCAAATATTCCCAATTTCAATTCTCGCGCCAAAAGCCTCAATTCTCGCATCAAAATCCCAGCCGAAACCCGAAAAATAGCAAAAATAACGAAAAACTCGACATAAAACTAGAAAACAAACAAAAACAATAATTTTGTTTTAACATAACAAAAAGAATCTACCAGGTGCTTGCCGTTTAGAGACGAAATCCGAGTGAATCCGAGATCCGATCGTCAAATGTGCAAGATGCCGCCATCTTTGTATGACGTCATCACTAAGCAGACGCTTGCAGTTTAGCTAGTATGTGTTGACAAAACAACCGTTTGCAAGCTTTTTTGTGCCTGAACCCCTTATCTCTCACGTTTATTATAACCTCTAGTACATATAGTTATAGGGATGGTTGGCCTGGTGGTAGCAATGAAGGAATTTCATGGTCAAAACACAACAAAGACCAGTCCATGTCGGACGAAAGCGATTGAAATACCTAGCCTAGACGATGTTAGCCTAGGCTAGGCTAAATATGACAATGATTTATAATAAAGTATGAGTGGTAAGTAATCTTTTCATAATACGTATTTATACGTATTTTCCTCATAATATGTATTTATTGGATGTATTTGGGGCGAAATGGATACTTGAGGGGTGGCTGGACGAATTTAGAACCTAGGCCTAGGCTAGGCCTAAAAAAAATCACATGATAGAAACAATGCCCCAATCTACAGTATTTATGGTTAGGACTGTCTACATTATTATTTACAATGCATAAGATTGAGGCCTAGGCTACTTGATGTAGCCTAGACAAAAAACATGTTTTCATAGCCTAACACTGGGAAAAAGTGTGGTAATTGTTTAGATTTGGGCCTTTTTTTCTAGTTATTAAAAACTTATTCTATGGTGTATTATATGATACAGTATAATGCATAAAATTTAATTTGTGTACAATAAAACATGTTTTCATAGGCAAAAAATAGAAAAAGACGCAAATTTTGGCATGATCACGGAACCGATTGAATTTTCCCCATAAGAACAGTGCCCCGATCTTGGCCGTTTCAATCCTAGCTCTATTTCTGCAGAACCGATTAGCAGCTAGGATGGGGGCTCCACTGTATACAGTAATATACATTATAATGTACCAGTAGTACTGTACATTACTGTAATGTGAAGGGGCACCGAATCAAGTGCATACCGGGCGGGTGATGCGGGTCCCGTTAGCTTGGAATCAATATGGCATCTCCTGGTTTGGACGGACATTTACCCTTAGTTTTCTGGGAAAGTGAGCGCGTCGTCAGACACTTCGAGACTGTCGGACAAATCTCAGAAAAATAAGAGATATCAGACGACGGAATTTTATGGTTATGACGGACATTACCGGTATTTGCCCTTAGTTTTCCGAAAACTGAGAACGTTGTCCGACACTGTTGGAAAAATCTTGGAAAAGTCCGGCATATGGGAGGACTTGTCCGAAAGGCCGATGCCAATCTAGCTAGTATGGGTTTCTGACCTCGAGGTCCAAGGTAGAGAGGGTTTACTGTATTGTATCCCACGGCCGATGGTCGGTACCAAACAATTAACCAAACAGCAGCTGGCCGTGGGATCTATTCTATTTACTCAGGCCCAATCCCCACTTTTCCTATTTTTATTTGATTTGATTTGATTATCATTATTATTTTTTTTTTTGGGGGGGGGATACAATAACCAAAGCCAAGTTGTTAGGCTATACACATTATTAACCTATTAGGCCTACTGTTGTCAAATATTCTCTAAGCCGAGGTAACTATTTTTCAAGTTTAGTTATTCTTGATTCTGAACATTGGATAAATCCAAGCCAACTTAGTATTTTTAATTTTGTTTTTAGTTTACTCTGAATATTGACCAAATCTTAGCCAAGTGTTGTTTTTCCTTTCTTTTTTCTTTGAAAAAATGCGCAAATGCAAGTATACTTTTACCAAAACTTTGCTCAAATTTTATTTTTGTATTTATTTAATTTTTATCCCAGTTATTTCCATATTACGTACCCCTATTTTTTCCCCCACCCAAAACCCCACATTCTCTCCCTTAGATTGTTAGAGTATGGGAATTATAATTACAAATGAGAATGGCAATAAAAACTGCTTTCCTTACTTTCTTACTATGAAATACACCATAATACTGTACACCTTTAATCCTCAATTGGCCTATCCTGCGGCACTCGTCATATGACGTGCGCCATTTTGAGGCTATTATGAGCGATGAGAGAGAGACCGGGCATTGGAGGGATGATAGGCGGCCTTCAACTGCTCGCCACGGCCGCGCGGCGTAGACTGAAGTCCTACATACACCTCCCTTGCTCATACACCAAAAACTGGAAAATTGCCAATAAATTATATTTTTTCACCAACCAACTCTACTTCTAAACTCAATTAATGAAATCAACAAATACATGTGGCACTCCAAGGACTCGAACGTAGGGTACTCACACCGAAATTCCGCGCATTTATGCATTCCGCTAGCAAGATTTTGCCCTTCGGTTGCACGATCGTTGCAAGATAACCAGATGTCGTACAGGATGATTCAAGTGCCATTGGAAAGCATCCTTTCACGGATATATAATTGTATTATGTTCTGGCTCTTATTGCTTATGCATGAAAAAGAGCATGGAATGAAGGTCATTTTCGGTAAATATAGCCGCCTTGTGCTACGGTGATATACACACGACCCCCCGCTCTTTGAGAGTTAAAATATAAAAACAAAGGGCAAGAATGTTAAGTGTGGGCGTACCGCCAGCCTTGTTTATACACTATGGGTAGTGGCGTCGGACCTTTGCCATCATGTTCCTGTCTATTTTGACTGCCTTTGGATACAATAATATGTGGCCTCCCCTCAGCCCCCCATGACATATTGTCATCATCATATATATTGCCAGCAGGGTGCAAATTACCGAGAAAAAAATCGCCGTCAAAATAGACGCGAACTTAACCACGGCGATCGACAAATGTAAACATGACGGCGGCGGGGGAGGCGTGGACCTTTGCAATCATGTTCCCGTCTATTTTGAATGCCATTGGATACAATAATATGTTGAGGGGTGGCAAAGCTCCCATGACATATTGTCATCATCATATATATTGCCAGCAGGGGGCAAATAACCGAAAAAAAATCGCCGTCAAAATAGACCGCTGCGATCGCCCTATGTAAACATGCCGACCGTACGCCCAAACTCTACATCCATCCCAAACAAAGAAAATAAACCTAAAAAATATAAATAAAAAGAATAACCCCCGCTAATTGGGGAGATCTACCACTCCGAGAGATCGAAATTCCTGAAGTTAGAGAATCCGAATAGCCCTGTCTTTCGGACTACTGTACTATACGAAAAAGAGAGAATAAATTAAGTAAGACGGAGTCTGTACACAGTACATTTGAAAAGACATGGTTGCTTTCGAGACGGTGCCACGTTCTTTTGTTGTTGACAAGTTTATGCACCATTGGCAGGGTGTCCATTATTTTTTGGTCGTTATTATTTTACAAGTACAGTACAGGTATATACAATATAATGATAAAATCATGGTTTATAGTTAAAATTATGTCTTTAGAAGTACTGTACAGTAATAACATGGCCAAAACAATGGTATTTCTTGATAATTTTAATTAATTTTCTGTCTTGATAGCGTAATGCATAAATATACGGAATTTTGGTGTGAGTATCCTAGGTTGGAGTCCTTGGAGTGCCACATGTGTTTGTTGATTACATTAATTGAGTTTAGAAGTTTGTTGTTGTTCCCCAGGCTGTTTGGCCGAACAGCCCCAAGGTCCCGAGCAAGGCCAAGGCCATAACCGAGCGCCCCCACAAAACCCTCCCTGCTTACCACTAATAAAGCCTGGGTGACCGAAGCCACTCCAAGGCAGGGAGCTGAGGAGGGTGCGGAAACACCCGAGTTTAGAAGTAAAGTTGGTTGGTGAAAACATATGTATTCTTCTCATCATCAACAATATTGGTGGGGTTTAACACCCTGTTATTTACCATAATACACTTGAACAAACCGCTTGGTCAACCTCACATCCATTATGTTGTGCTTTATTTACCAGCACACTAATGTACAGTCGGCCTAATAAGTGGTGTCTCGGCACCAATTGACGACTTGCGAGTTTCGGTCTATAAGGAAGTTGGAGCCGGAAACATCAATATAAAACAGATACAGTCGTACAGTAAAAATAAACAGTTCTAATGGACAGAAAGTATGATCAATTTGGATGTACTGTATATATTCATTAACCCTTGGAATCTGGGAGGCCTCATATGAGGAAAAACAAATTTTGGTTAGGAATCCGGGAGGCTTCATAGGCAAAATAAAAATCAAAGGGTTTAAATCACGCGGGCGGATTTTTGTTTGTGCATGGGCTACTGCAGCGCCACCAAGCACAAACTAACAGGCAGCATCAGTTCTTATCGCGCATCCAAGATGGATGGAGGTAATCCAAAATAAATTGCTGTGTCCGAATCGACGCCCGCCGCCGCGTCCCGTACGCCTAACAAAAGCAAGGATAAAACGACCAAGAAAACAGTGCTTAGTCCCGGTGGTGTTGCACACACTCTGGAAGAGTTAAGCGAATATAGTGAACTGAGTGAATATAGTGAACTGAGTGAACTTGGGAGTGACTGACGAAGAACAAGTGGTTAGTGAAGATGAGGGTGAAGTGGTGGATGGATTAGAGTTTCTGGGCTTTTATTAGTACCGATGAGGATGATCATGACGAGGATGATGGCGATGGTGAATGCGGTGCTCGTGAATATAGTGAACTGAGTGAACTTGGGAGTGACTTTGACGATGAAGAAGTGGTTAGTGAAGATGCGGGCGACCCCGGCGTTGGCTGTCGGCAGGCCTTCTCTTTCCAGTAACAATATAACAATATAACAATATGGGCAAGTGAAAGAGACACAAAAATATGTAATAATAACTAACTTTTATTGAAATAATTAAAAGTGTAAATTACGTGTACGCTACCGTACGCTTGTCTAGCCTAGCCTAGCCTAGTAAGTGAAAGTGACACACAAATGTATAACAAGTAATAATAACTCAATAATAACAGTGAGAGTAACAATAATTCATAACAAGAATAGTAATAAGAGTGAAAGTGACAGTGCAGAAAATATGTTATATAAAGTTTCACATAACTCAATAATGGTTGTAAAAGTAATAAATGACACAATAACGATGACATTATCTCCATAGAAACATAATACAGTATCGTCTACCGGTACCAAAGCCACCGAAGCGACGAGTGACTTAATACGTGCTAGCCAGGGTCGCGGCGAAGTGTTCGGATGCAGGCAAAAATATGCGGAAAAATTCCTCCATTCCCATCATCATATCTCGGCAACCACTTGTCGTAGCGATGTCAACTCAACGCCAGTCTACAGACGAAGGTTGGTTCTACACTATACAATTTAGTTGATTGCTCTAGGTGGTCTCAATAAGTAGATATCGATTTATGAAGATAGCCATTTTTCAGAAATACCCCCGGACACGGCGATTGGCCTCATATGATGGCCCCCGGATCCGGAGGGTTAATGTACTACGACCGTATATTAGCTGGTAATTCTGTTTATCATCGATGTCTAGGCTACAGCTTCAACTTCCTTATAGCTTGAACTTCACAAGTGGTCAATTATGTTTTGATCAATAATCTGTATCGGCAGTATTTACACATGATTTCTTCTTTTTGAGTGAGATATACCAACATGTTCCTACACTTACTCACCCTATTCAACATCTGGCAGACATTAATACAGCACAGAACGAGCCAAACGTAATGACAGCTGAGACATGACTTATTAGCGCCACTGTACCGGTACTATCGATCATGTTGGTGAAATTACAGTTAAGCTTTCAATTACGATTACATGATAACATTAAGTGTAGTACAGTAACAGTCCCTGATTCATCAGGGCACCCACCCTAGCCCAGCTATTCAGCAGGGAGTGTATGGTGGTAAAAACTGCATCATCAGGTAGGCTTGGCTAACCAATTGAAGTCTTTCTCAATTATGAATTAATGATGCTAAAAGCATTTAATTATTCAAACCCGAGTGATCGCTTTCGATTACGTGATAAAATCTACAGTTTTAATAAATAACTTTACTTTCTTTTTTTGTATAAATTAACCCTTTCACGCACGTGTGGATGCAGGGGTTGCTGATTATCAATCTTATAATCCAAAATTAGTTTTCTGCCCACAGCTAACCCAAAGACAACTGCAGAAGTTGAAGTAACTAAACTAAAGGTTTATAAACACCCCTGATGGTCACAAAAAAAAAAATAAAAAAATAAAGTATCCCTGTATAGGCTCAAATGCCATTCAGTGTGAGAAAGGGCTAATCGGTTTATGAGGAAACTATTAATTTTTAATACAGTACTGTTATAATACTGTAGTTAAGTCCAAAGAACACATTTTTATTCAAGTTTGCACTACCCAGTAACAGTTGTCTGCTGAAGTCTGCTAACATAGCCATGGTGGTCCCTGGGATTTGTACCCGTGGAACTGGTAATTTAGCCGAGATATATGGCGACCTGTCCGAGAGGCCGATGCCATTCCGAGAAGTGCGGGGTTCCGAGTTAAAAAGAGTCGAGTAGGGGGTAAATAACAGCTGGCCGTGGGATAATTTAAGGGAAAAAACCCCAGTCAAATTGGACGCAAAATGGTTGTGACTGAGAATGTGCGAATATTGGTGGTAAAGTTTGGTTGAATTTAACCCGAAGTTAGTCCAGTAGGATCCAGGTTATTTGTATCCAGTCTTAATTTTGGAGTTTGTATTTATAAGAATAATTTTTGTTTGCAGATTGATAAGGGAGCATTGAGGTGACCGAGCAGCAATATCAAGTCAGCTACCGAAGTCTTACTCCCCTTAATGATGGTGGCCATACACAGAAGGCCCCCAAGCGGACCTATCCCCTGTAAGAGAGATAACCCATGCCAGTTTACTGAAGGACTTACAGGATTGACCACTCAATAGAAGATCCATTCAACTCCGAGGCCTTGTACTGTACAGAGTGAGAAAAACCCCCAGCCGACATTGGTGATATGGACAGCAAAAAAAGGTGAGATGCGAGGTGAGCACTATTGTGGGTTTCATTTCAGCTGAAGGTAAATTTAATCCTTTAGCAGTAAACTTCTCGATACTTGATGGAAAACTATTAAACTACTATATCTCTGTATCATACTAAGACCACATTTATATAATCAGCACCATAATTCACTACAAGATCTTCAAAATAACAGAAATCTTGTTAGGAACTTTGCAATTTACTGTCAGTTGAAAAGAAACAGAGTATAGGCTTGTAAAAAATTACCTTATACAGTACTTATGCCTCACGGAAGGCACGGTATTTAAACGTGTGTAAAAAGAACCCTTCAAATACCGTACCAGTGCCAGGAAATGTCTCAAAATTGTATGGCACATAGAAAGTACAGTACAGTAGGCTCTCATATCGGATAGTGTAGGAGACATGTATAGCGAACCCTAGAATTAATGGGGATGTGTTCTGGGACCAACCAAAACCCAAACCCAAACACCTAAAAACCTATAATAATATCCTAAACCAGGGCATTGGATAGTGAGGGAGACCGGTAATAATTTTGGTGTGAATGTCCTAGATTTGAGTCCTTGGAGTGCCACATGTATTTGTTGATTTCATTAATTAAGTTTAGAAGTGAAGTTGGTTGGTGACAAAATATAATATATGACATTGTCAGTAGCCTACTTACCACTGGGGTATCAAACAAAAAGCCCAACACTTTCATTTGACTCTTTAGTATGGTATATAAGAACATAAGAAAATGGGAGTCTGCAGAAAGCCGATTGGTCCACACAAGGCAGATTCCTCTCACACCTAACCCCAATTATACGGCCCAATTATAGGCTCAACTCGCCAACACCATGAGGACCGACCTCTAGTCCAGTAAATCTAGCAATCATTTAACTGGACCTAGAACAAATTGCAATAGAAGGTTTTTTGGCTTTAACTTGTTTATTAGGTCCCTCTGATGAACATATAAAAAGTCTCCAACTTTTGGACACTGGGAAAGTGGTTAATTTGCATAAATTCAAGATGGCCGCCGTCCAAAGCTTCAATTTACAGATAACTTTTTTCTGGTTGCTCCTAGACCCTATAAATGTATTACAAACAACGTTTTTTGGCTTTAACTTGTTTATTAGGTCCCTCTGATGAACATATAAAAAGTCTCCAACTTTTGGACACCTGGAAAGTGGTTAATTTACAGCCGAAAAACCTTACAGACAGGCTGAACTGT
Organism: Paralithodes platypus; assembly: GCA_032716605.1. NCBI lineage: Eukaryota > Metazoa > Arthropoda > Malacostraca > Decapoda > Lithodidae > Paralithodes > Paralithodes platypus. Next base: position 6,867,632 of record CM064560.1, read on the forward strand.
CTCTTTCACAAGGGGTGACACAGGCACTTTGTGCTTGTATGGGTTTTTTGACCTGTTGTCCCTCTTTTTTATAAAAAAAAAACAAACAAAACCATGACGTAGTATGACGTCATTCAGAGCCAATTATGTAATTCATGATAGGAGTTCGTATTCACTTGGATCATCGGTGCTTGCATCAAAGTTGCTATTTTGACAGAGTCCTTTACATTGACCACATGCACTGGAACATTCAAGCTCATTCCGTTTGCAACTACAGCGTTGAGTGTCACAGTTGCCCTTACACTGACATCTGACCAATTTCAGTAGTGAATCAGGAGCCACTGGCGAATCCATCGTCTTCGGTTCAAGCTGTCCCTTCCGCAGACACCAGCCCCATTTCTCGGGGTCCACACAGTTCCCCATCCATTCCTGGACCTGACAATAAACTCGGAACGAGTGGTATTTGGCTGCATCGGTTGTTGGGGGAAGGCTGTGAACTTCAACGGTAGTTGAACTTTTTGCCACCTTGTTGCAAAACTTTGTCTTTCGCAGTCCGTCAAGGGTGTCATTTCCTTTTCCCCCGTACAAATAAACCAAGGCCTTTTCACCAGCTGATGATATCGCGTCTTTACTTCCACTTTGGCAACAGAATGCTTCTATACATTTCAAGAAACCGTTGTCTTCCCTCACTTTCCTCAAGGCAGCCCCTTTACCAATACCATACAGTCGTGAGGTTGTGTCACATCCACAGAGTGCATGGACAACTGGCAGGACACGACAGATGCTTTCACCGAGAGCTTCTGCTACTGAGTTAATATGCCAACATTTCCCACCTTCCTTGCTCGACTTGAAGTACAAATCATTCATCCCTCGTTCCGCATAATGACACAACAGCACCAACAAGTCTGTGTCCTCACCTATCACATATGTCACGGTTTCCCTTGCATGCTCAATTCCCTTCTTCGCAATCATGACATCTGCATCTGCTGGCGCATTGACACAGTCAATTCCATTTGCCTTGAATGTTTCACACAATAAGTCAATGAAGTTTTGCTTATTGTCCGAGTTTGACAAGAAGTTTTCCTTTTTTGACCGAAGGGGCATGGTTGGAGTGAACATCACCTTTTGACCAAAGACTCCTTTTGATCGTCGATTGTGTGTCATGTCCTTGGTAGTAGGTCCTGATTTATAACCGTCGAATACAACCACCGGGTTGAGAAAGTTTTTGGAAACATGCTTCATGTACATGCTTGCAATGTCCTCAAATGTGTCACCCTTCTTCCATGGAATCCTTTGCAATAAGGAACCACCATCCAGAACATGGGTCACAGTCCTTTCTTCCTCAAATGATTCCAATGACGACTTGGGAACAACAGCAGCTATCTCATCTCCTAGCTGTGGTTTATTGGCTTCCCTGAGCCTCCCCCACTTATCGAACAGAGCAGTAGGGTAGCTAGACAACTCATACGTAAAGACCTCTTCAACACCTAAGTCCCTGTTATTAGCAAAGATGAGGAGCCTCTGGAAAAGGAGCTGTGGGTCGATTGGTACTTTTTCAGCACTGATTGTAACCTTTGCACCCAACGACTCAACTTGATCTTTCTTCCTAAATGAAAAGTCAAAAGCATTGCTACCTTCCATCTTCTGCACAATGTTCATACCAACCTCATACAGTAAATGAGGATTGGCCGAGGCTGGTCCTGTCACACCGTTGGCAATATTCCTGAGTTCATTTGATTCTTGAAATGGATCATAATCCTTGAAGAATGCGAGAACCTTCTCTGTGTCCTTCCTATCTCGTTCACGCCTTGCTTCAGTCATTTCTTTGTGCTGCTCAGAGGTGTGGAAATGCTTCCCTGTCAGTTCTTGCATAACTTCACTCACCTCAGCGCAGGCTGGCATAGCAAGTAACCAGCGTAAGTTGAAGGTGCGTACTGGATACACTTCTTCTGAATCATGCTTTGTGTCCAAATAGATTTTTGTACCACAAAAAAAGAAGTTCTCTGTAAAACAAAAGTCTGGTGTCTGAGAACGAAGAGCAGGTTTTTCAGGACGTTTCTTCTGCTTCCCAGGAATTCTATTTGGCGTTGACATGCTTCTTTCGGCAATCAATGTGCACCGTTTGGCCCTCGGACACGGTAATTGATGGCGTTCCACGTTCAGTACTGGCCTTGTTGATAGTATCTGCTCCTTTCGCCCTCAGCTTGACTGTTTCTCCTTCGTCTAACGTGTTTGAGCAAATGCCGTAGGGATTATGCACCACCTCTTCTCCATGGCTTCGGTAGATGTCGCACCAATCTGTTGAAACAAGAAACAAGATGATGGGATTAGTATAGGCCTAGGCAAAATGTAATAGACAATAATGTGCAGTAAAGGTAGGGCTTGACCTAGAACAAATTGCAATAGAAGGTTTTTGGCTGTTAGGTTTTCGGCTGTAAATTAACCACTTTCCAGGTGTCCAAAAGTTGGAGACTCTTTATATGTTCATCAGAGGGACCTAATAAACAAGTTAAAGCCAAAAAACGTTGTTTGTAATACATTTATAGGGTCTAGGAGCAACCAGAAAAAAGTTATCTGTAAATTGAAGCTTTGGACGGCGGCCATCTTGAATTTATGCAAATTAACCACTTTCCCGGTGTCCAAAAGTTGGAGACTTTTTATATGTTCATCAGAGGGACCTAATAAAAAAGTTAAAGCCAAAAAACCTTCTATTGCAATTTGTTCTAAGTCCAGCCCTACTTTGACTGGTCTACTCACCAAAAGTCCAAAACTATCAGAGGTCAATACCTGTACTTGAAAACGGGGGTCTGCAGAGCACCGATTAGCCCACACCCGGCAGATCCCCCTCGCACCCAACCCATCTAATACATATGCCTAACAAATTTTATCTGAGATATAGATGTGGTTTATAGTTCAAATTATACCTTTGAAAGGTGTAAAGGTTCTAATTTAAGGATTCCCACACTATTCACACAATGGAGGCCAAAGGTAAACACAAACGAAAATTATATACATTTATTTACAAAAAGAACAAATAGTTCATAAGATAATTTAATTCCCAGAGACACTTCCCAGGTCACAACCCCATAACTTCTAATTATGTAAAGAATTGTAAGGTTACTCCCCAGTGATATAGAGGTTGAAGCTAGGTGGCGCAATTGCTAGGGGACCACAGGATCGCCACGGAACGTCAAGGCGGTGGAGCCCCTGGACACACATAGAACAGGGAAGGGGACAACCTGGGAAGCCTCTTGATAGTGGGATGGTTGGATGCCTCTCTAGTCCGGCCCTTGACGAGAGTAGGATCCCTTATCAAAGAAAGGGAAAGTTATTAATAACACATAGAACCAGACTATTACCTGCATCCCCAAAATAAAGACTAAACAAAAATAAAGAAAATCATTATGTGCTTCACAGAACAGTACACGCCATATTTAATTATTTATCTATATTTATACTTAACTATACTGAAATAACGTTATATACTCACTAAAGAAAAAGGAATGCACAGAAAACCTTATGTAAGCACTTTAAAATAACCAAAGAAAATCACATAAATACTTAGAATGATTATTACCCACAAGTATTAGAGTTATAATTAATAAAGCCCCGCTAATACAGAACATTGCTGAAAGCTTATATAAAATAACCAAAGAAAATCACATAAATACTTAGAATGATTATTACCCACAAGTATTAGAGTTACAATTAATAAAACCCCGCTAATACAGAACATTGTTTAAAGCTTATATAATTTGTCCTCGTCTTTACTATGATACGTAAGAAAAGAGGTTAAGTAATTACCTTAGTTCCTATAGCCGTCGTATAGTAGAGTGACGAAACCTCTTCACTTGCCCCCTTATATAAGGTTCTAGTGAAGCCTCAGACAAGTAATGAGATAGCGAAAATAATATATTCGACTCCTATGAGACTACAAAAGGCACAACTAATATTTTTATAAATGAAACACCTAAACTCAAATGATACGAAACAGCACCAAAGAAATGAGCTTTACTTTAATGAAACAAGATAGCAAAAGATAGATATGAAGCAACAACTGTAAAGATATAAGATACCAAGGGGAGGTACAGCCGTAACATAGAAACAGAACACTAGATGGAGCTAGGTACATTCACATCTGCTGATAAATTATTATTATGCCCTTACAGAAGTGATAACATGGCCCAAACAATGCTATTTCACGGTAATTTTCTTGTATTTTTTTATATGGACAGTTCAAATTATGGTTTATAGGTCAAATTATGTCTTTGGAAGTATCTTTGGCCAAAACAATGCTATATCTTGATGATTTACTTGTATGTTGCATCTCTCTCGCTATTCTATCGCTACTACAATAATCAGTGTTCCTCGGAGCTTTCCCAGTGTATACCACCTCCTCTACGTAGGGTACGTAGTACCCGCCTTGCAATACAATCCCACCCCTACTCTGTACAACTCTCCAACCCAAGAGTGAAATGCTATTCTCAGACCTTCTATCCAACTGCTGAGCTCTGGAACTCTCTCCCAGAATCAGTCTTTCCCTCTTCCTATGACTTAAATTGGTTCAAACTCTGTGTGTCCAATAATTTTAGCTCGAACGTCCCTTGATTTCGGCCCTGTCAGTCTTTGAAATCTGGGGGAGGCACTCGCTGCAGGCAGTTATGCCTTTTGTCTCCCTCATTCACATAGACAAAAAGAATCCATCTGCCGAACCCTTTCATTTTAGTTGTTATTATGGTACTGCTGTTTGCGGATGATACAGTTATGATGAGTGATAATGAATGGGAGTTGCAGGGTCTGGTAAATGAGTTTGGAACAGTGTGCGAAAAATGGAATTTGAAAGTAAATGCAGGGAAGAGCAAGGTTATGGTCTTCGAAAGGGGTGAAGTCACAGGTGAAGCTGAACGGTCAGGCTATGGAGATCGTCAACTCTTTTAAGTATCTGGGCAGTGTGTTGAGTAAAGATGGGACTATGGATGAAGAAGTGCGGGAGAGGGTACAACAGGGGAAGAGGGTTGTAGGAATGCTAAAAGCAGTAACAAGAAATAGGGTGGTCAGTAGACGTGAAGAAGTCCTGGCATGACAGTGGTAATCCCGACACCACTACGGAAGCGAAGCTTGGACGTTGGTTGAGAGACTCAGACCAAGAGTGAGAGCAGTGGAAATAAATTACTTAAGGAGTGCGTGTGGAGTTACATGGAGGGATAGACAGACTAATAAGGAAGTAAGAAGGTGGTGTGGTGTGGAGGTAGATGAGATGGAAAGTGTGAAAAGGAACAACTCGAGATGGTTCGGCCATATGGAACGTATGGAAAGCGAGAGAATGACTAAGAGGGTGTATGTGAGCGAGGTGGAGGGACAGAGGGAGAGGTGGAAGGATGGAGTGAGGAAGTACATGAACGAAGGCGGTGCTGGTTGGGGGGGGGGGCGTCGACTGACTGGGGACAGGGGTGCATGGGGGCGGTTCGTTCGTGGCCAGCCCTTCGGGGATCACGGCATCAGGCAATAGATAGATAGATAGATGGTACAGTACTGGTATATGTAAAGATATAGTTGTGGTTTATAGTTCAAATTATATCTTAGAAAGTGTCTTTGGCCAAAACAATGGTATTTGTTGATAATTTTCTTGTGTTCCTTCTCATGATCAACAATATTGTTGGGGTTTAACACCCTGCTGCTATTTACCATAATACACTTGAACAAACTGCTTGGTCAACCTCACATTCATTATGTTTTGCTTTATTTACCAGCATACTAATGTAGGGTGTAGGTATAAAGAGTATAAGCAAGGAGGTGCGTACGGTATAATCCTGTGTAGCGGGTAGACCTGTATTTATCTCAATAATTTGGTAATGTTACAATATACAGTATTTTTACATTTTACATTCATAAATAGTCTACTAATATAGTAGGTTAGGTTTTGGTTAGGCTAGGTTAAATATATTGTTCAATGATTCTTAGTAAATAGGTATCTGAAAAACAGTTCCTCCCGCTACACAGGATCTTACCCAGGTCTGTGATTGTGGAGGGAGCTGCACCAAGGGGTGGACCGAGGAAGACCTGGGATCGGACTATACGTGCCGATCTCAAATCCAAAAACTTGACAAGTGAAGCAGCCCTTAACAGGGTTGCCTGGAACGCCGCCATTAGGACAAGAGACTGAAACTGCACGTATGTGTGGAGCACTCGGTCTTAAAATGTTATGTATGTACAGTAAACTCCCCTTTTATCTAAAAATTTCAGTTTACCAAAGTTTTTGCTATCTGTATTTTTCACTACTTTTCACTCATTAAAGCCTCTGGTGCTTAATTGCATCAATTTATCCCCTCTGAAGTAGACATCGCTTGAATTAGATGATAATTTGAAGTTAAGACAGCCTAGAAATGGTTTTAAATGCTATTTGGCCAAATTATGTATGTTTGTACATATATTTAGCTCTATATAAAGGGACACGGGCAAGAATGTAGTTACCGGGTGTACCGCCCGTCTTGTTTACACTACGCGGACGCTCACCATTATGTTCCCTTCTATTCTGACTGCCTTTCGATACAAAAATACATTACCCTAACCAAACAACGTAACTAACCTAACCTAACCTAGTATTATTTACAAGTATATATTTTATTATAAGTATTTATAGATGATTTATGTTGTATGTCGGTAGTGGTACACCCTGTAACTACATCCATCCCGGGACACGTTTATCCGTAAAAATCGGTTATCCAAAATTTGAAAAGACATGATTTTTGGATAAAAGGGAGTTTACTGTACAGTATGTTTGTGTCAAACCGGAGCAGTTTTGTGTGAAGACTTGAATGAATATGAGAAGGAATACAGGAAAATTAACATGAAATAGCATTGTTTTGGCCGTGTTATCACTTCCAAAGACATAATTTGAATTATAAACCATAATTTTAGGTACAGTATTCCTATGCAATACTAAAGACAACAAATAATGGACTCTGCTTTGGTTTGATACCCTGATAATACTAATGTACCTACAAGCAGCCTTGAAAGGATCAATATATATGGTGTTGCTTTTTTCCTTTGTACCGGTACTATCGATAGTGTATACCAAAGGACAGTTAAGCCGGTATCACACAATATCTTTTATAGTCAACATTTGATGATCAACATTTCTGGAATAATTTGCACAGGTATCGTAAACTAGACTGATGGTAGATGAATTTAGGTAACAGAAACAGGGATGGATGTAGTTACCGGGTGTACGGTCGTCATGTTTACATAGGGCGATCGCCGCGGTTAACTTCGCGTCTATATCGACGGCGATTTTTTTTCTGTTATTTGCCCCTTGCTGGCAATATATATGATGATGACAATATGGCATGGGGGGGTGAGGGGGGGCAGAGCCCCCCCTCAACATATTATTGTATCCAATGGCATTCAAAATTGATATGAAACTACTATGGCTGTGTGTCGTATTAATGCCAAGTTTTCAGAATACCCATCATCTTTCGCTACAAAATCTAACTTATAGCGGAGTAACAAAGATAGAAACATGACAATTTAGGCTCAGCTGGAAAAAAATAAACTATAGCTGGGGCTCAGTGGGTTAACATTAATCATCAATTACAAACTCCAATGTACTTGAATAAACTAATGAAAGCATATGGTTCTCCCGGGATTCCAACTCGGGACACCACACCCAGAACATAAGCACCTAAACCATTACACCACCAACACAGTTAATTAATGAAAGCATATGGTCCTCCCGGGATTCCAACTCGGGACACCACACCCAGAACATAAGCATCTAAACCATTACACCACCAACACAGTTAGTGGACTATTAGTTGACTATTTATGAATGTATGTATGTATGTATGTATGTATATATATATACTCAGGCACATACCCCATTGCTGGGGGTGGCCGACTCGAGACAGAGCCTGAACAGAAACAACATTAAAGGGCTCCAATTCTCAGAGTCCGGGACCACTTTCGCGTTCCCTCGCCCCTTACTCTGACACGATAAGTAGGAGAATTTTACAATTTATGAATGTAAAATGTAAATATATATTGTAACATTACCAGATTATTGAGATATCTGCAGTTTACAGATGTGCCCCCCCCCCCCCCCTACACAGGATTATACCTCTCCCTATACCACATCCTCCACTCCTCCTCCCCCCCCCCCCCCCTGCCTTTATACCCCACCCCACCTCCCTCCCTCAACTTGACCTTTTATTTTGTCCATTTATTAACAGTCCCTGGGTTAATAATTAATATACAGGGTGCAGAACAAAAGCCAAGTCCATTATATTTAGTAATTAATTTTGTATATGTAAAGATAATATTATGGTCTAGCCTACAGTTCAAGTTATGTGTTTGGAAGTGATAAAATGACCAAAACAATGCTCTATCATGGTAATTCCTGTGTATGCATTCCCATATTCATGCAAGGCTTCAAATAAAATTGCTCTGGTTTGACTCCCTGCTTAATATAATTATACAGTACTGTATATTGATTACAAAAAATTGGGCTCAAAATTATCCACAATATATATAATGCCGCGCGTGTCTTCTTGAAAATTAACCTTGTATGTACAGTATGTATGTACAGTATATACACAGGCACATACGCCATAGATGGGGGTAGCCGACTCGAGACAGAGCCTGGAAAAAAAGAACAAAAAAAACACACACACACACACACATCTAGTTTGGCCAGGGGAAGACTCGGAGATCCAGGCCCATTTGGGGTCCCCAGCAAAAGATTCCCAGGTCCCAGACCTCCTGGAGAGGTTCCTGTCTCAGCAGGCAGACATGCAGCGGAGCTTTACCACCACAATACCCGCCCACCACACATCCAGGCATGACCCTTCAATTCATACAGAGCGATCCTTAAATAATTTCCCATCGGGATTTCCCATGTATTTTATTATAAGATATATTACCATAATCACTACTACTATCATAATCACCATAATGAAATACATGAGAATCCCTATGGGCAATTATTTAAGGATCGCTCTATATATACCGGCTTTCCGGGCCAGGCGCCTGACAGACTATTTTCTACTCCCAACTGGCGCCCAACCCCCTCTCCCAAACGACCGCGCTATCACTTGTCTATTCACAAACATTCTCCATTCTTTCCTATTTATTAGCACTTACCTTGCCTGTTTTACAGTGGAGGATGTGGTATGAAGAGATGCCAATACTGTAGTTTCTATGTGTCACTTGATTATTGGGTTCCCTCCACCAACCGACTTTACTCCTAAACTCAATAAATGAAATCAACAAATACATGTGGCAGTCCAGGGATTCCAACCTAGGATGCTCACACCGAAATTCAGTGCATTTATCTATTGCGCTACGAAGACATTGGAACCTGTTTTTGATAGGGGGTCTAAAAATGTCCCGGCCGAACGTGAACTATCATATTGTGTGCCATTTGTTCATTTCCATAGACAATATGAGAAGGAATGGAAGGAAATGAACCGGAACTATAATGTTGTGGGTAATTTTATCCGAGAGAGATGCCACTGCTATGTATGTGAGGGGGGGGGGGGGGGGGGTGATGATATGTGGAGAGATAACACTACTTTCTATGTGATGGGGGGGGGGGAGTATAAAGGAGTGGAGGATGTGGATGTGGTATGGAGAGAGTCCAATACTGTAGTTTCTATGTGAGGCTAAAATTATGGTTTATAGTTCACATTATGTCTGTTAGTGATGAAATGGCCAAAACAATGCTATTACTGTTTTTTTTTTTTTTTTTTTTTATTCCTTCCCATATTCTTGTCTTGATGGTGTAGTGGTTAGTGTATAAAATCTGTGTGTGGTAACCCAGGTTGGAATCCCGGTGGATCACATGCTTTCATTAATTTCATTGGAGGTGTTTGGTTTTGGCGTGAAATTACTATAAATAGATTATAGTTTAAATTATTTCTTTGGAAGTGATAAAATGGCCAAAACAATGTTATCACTTATTAATTTGTTTTGTATTAATTCTCATATTCATTAAAGTTCTCATTCAAAATTGCTTCAGTTTGACATCCTGACCTCTCACCCACGAGAGGTTTTATAGTCAACATTCCATGATCAAAATTTGTCTGGCAACATTTCTGGAATATTTAGCACTGGTATCGGAAACTAGACTGTTCCTTTTACTTATATTTTTTCTAGATCTCAAGTGACGGCGTCTCATCCGTGGATTGACCTCCCAATCTACCAAGATTGGAAGCCAAAGCGTCACATTTTTTCCTTTGCCCCTCAACTTTCTCTTCATAATTGCTGAGGGGCACAGGGCCCTGGGTGGGGCTTTGGTTTCCCGGGCGTTTCCGCACCCTCCTCAGCTCCCCGCCATGGAGTGGCTTCGGTTACCCAGGCTTTATTTTGGTCGGCAGGGAGGGTTCTGTGGGGGCGCTCGGTTATGGCATTACATACATACATACATAAAATGTTAAGACTGAGTGTTCCACACATAAGTGCAGTTTCAGTCTCTTGTCCTAATGGCGGCGTTCCAGGCAACCCTGTTAAGGGCTGCTTCACTTGTCAAGTTCTTGGATTTGAGATCGGCGCGTATAGTCCGATCCCAGGTCTTCCTCGGTCCACCCCTTGGTGCAGCTCCCTCCACAATCACAGACCTGCATTTTTTCACCCAATTTTGTTCATCCATTCTCTCCACATGTCCATACCATCCCAGTCTACTTGTACGCATCACCTCGCTAATACTCTTTATACCTAAACGTCTCCTCAGCTCAACATTTGTTATTCTATCCTGTAGCCTGGCCCCACACATCCATCTCACCATTCTCATCTCATTACGCTCCATTCTGTTGACATCCTCTACTTTAACGGCCCATGTTTCTGAGGCATACATCATTGCACTTCTAACACATGAGGCATACACCTTTCCCTTCAGGGGGAGAGGCATTCTTTTCATGGTCAGGATTGGCATCAATTCTCTGAACTTCCCCCAGCCACACCTAATTCTAGCAACAGTGGCAGCCTCGGCCCCACCACCGGCAGAGATGGTATCTCCTAGGTAACAAAACTTGTTCACCAGCTCCAAAGACTCCTTTCCAAAATTCACAGCCACAGGATCATCACTTAACACAAGCTCGCCTTTGCACACTACGCACTCAAATTTCTCTATTTCTGACTTATCCTTCGGCAGGGGCCCCTTTATTCTACTACAGCGCTTACTCCCATGGTGTACCCAACATCGACAGATGCTACATTGAATTGAGTTAACGCCCACTCCCTTTCCACACACTGCACATGGGTATGCACCGCTCTTTTCCACATTGCCTCATCTCAAACTACAATGCATAACCTTGGTTTTGTTAATATTGACTCTTAAACCCTTGCTCGCCATGCCCTCTCTCCACTTTCTGAATTTGGCCTCAGCATCCTGCATACTGTCAGCTATTAGGACTAAATCGTCTGCATAAAACAGTTCCAACGGGAGTCCGCCTCTAAAAACTCTAGACAGCGCCTCCAAGACCATAATAAAGAGGAGGGGGCTTAACACTGAACCCTGATGGACTCCAACACGGACTGCGAACTCCATATTCAGTACACCCTTCACCCTCACCGAACTTCGCGAATCCTCATACATCTTCATTATCACACGCACCAGCCACTCTTCCACACCAAGTTTCCTCATAGCCCACTGTACAACATCTCTAGGACCCTATCAAAGGCCTTCTCCAGGTCCACAAACACAAAGTAAAGATCCCTGCCTTTTAGTAGGTATCTTTCCTGTATCTGCCTGACTATGAAGATAGCATCGGTTGTACCATGTCCTGGCATAAAACCAAACTGCATATCATCAATAGAGATGCTTTGCCTGATCAAACCCTCAAGGACTCTCTCACAGACCTTCATGATTTGGTCAAGCATTTTCAGGCCCCTATAATTTCCTCTATCTAGCGCATCCCCTTTTCCTTTGTATATATTTACTATTACACTTTTGAGCCAATCCTCTGGGATTTTCTCATCTTAATAATGGTGTTTATCAACTCAGTGACTAAGTTTACACCAATCTCCCCTGAGGCTTTTATCATCTCAGCGACAATGTCGGAGCAACCTGGAGCTTTACCGTCCTTCATTTTATTGATTGCGTCGCTCACTACAGCTGGTGCTATCAAAGGAGGGGGCCCAGATATTGGTTTTTCGATACTAAGCTGTTCCTTATCCCATTCAAACTCTACATTTAGCAATCGTTCATAGTGTACCTTCCATGCTTCTCTGATTTCATTTTCTGCATACACAATCTTCCCATTATCATCTCTAACACACTGTTCACCTATAATATCCCTACTGTCATTTTTAACTCGCCTAGCTAGGTTGAAGATCCCATTGGGATTGTCAGTGTTACACACTTGTTCGAGGACCAGGTCCTTAATGCGATTTTTAGCATTGTAAATAACATTGGCCTTGCTCGGGGCCTTGGGGCTGTTCGGCCAGGCTGCTTGGGGAACAACAACAACAACAACTAGATTGGTGAGAGATCAATTGACTACTTGCGAGTTTTGGTCTATAAGGAAGTTGGAGTTGTGGTCATCAATATTTAGCAGAATGATCAGCTAATATGCGGTTATAATACATATATAAATGCATAAAACCAAATTGATCATACTTTTTATCCATCAGAAACCCACATTATTATTGCATTTCTCTTTAATATCAATGTTCACGGCTCCAACTTCCTTATAGCCTGAAACTCGCAAGTAGTCAATTTAGGTGACAAAAATGTATAAAATGTTGACCCCCATAAGCTGCCAGACCAGTGTTGAGGGATAAAGCGCTCGTGTCATACCGGATTTACTGTCCTTATATACTGTATATTACCAGCAGTTGGCCGTGGCATAATTTAGGAAATAAAGCAGTGAAATACGACGCATAATGGTTGTGACTGACTGAGAACGTGGGAATATTGCCGGGAAAGGTTGCTTGACTTTATCCCAAACTTATTTCACGGTGACAAACCGGAGCAATTTTGTTCAAAGATTTGGATGAATATGAGAAGAAATACAAGAAAATTATCATAAATACGTGGTGGGCGGGCTTGTGTCTTTGGCTCCGCTACATGCCTGCCTGCCGAGATCGGAACCTCTCCGGGTGGTCGGGGCCGGAGCGACCTTGGTGACCCTGGTCTATGGGTATTCTCCTGGGTGACCTAGATGTGTGTGAATTTTGTGTTTTGTCTGTGTTTGTTCGCCGTTTTGTCTTGTTTTTGTGTTTTCCTGTTCTGGCCATTTTATCATTTTCAAAGACAATATGAGAAGGAACACAAGAAAATTATCATAAATACCTTGTGTTCTGGCCATTTTATCACTTTCAAAGACTATAAGAAAGAACACAAGAAAATTAACATAAAATACCAATGTTTTGGCCATTTTATCACTTCCAAAGTCATAATTTGAAGTATAAAGCAACATTATCTCCTTACATATAGAATACTAAAGACTAAAGATAATGGACTGTGATTTGGTTTGACAGCCTAGGTTACAGGTCTCCGTTGATTTCTGATTGGGTTAGAGTTGGTGAAAAGCCGATGGTGTACTGTAGTTATAACTGTCTTGATGGTGTAATGGTTAGTGTGTGTAAGCTCTGTATGTGATATCCTAGGTTCGAATCCTAGGAGATTCACATGCTTTAATTAATTTCATTTGGGGTGTTCTTGGTGTTAAGAACAATGTTAAAAATAAAAATGATGTTATGTTTTCCCAGGTTATTTGTATCCAGTCTAGTCAATTATTTGGCGTTTGTATTTATAATATTTTTTTTTTGCAGATTGATAGAGAGCAGCGAGGTGACTGAACAGCAGTAGGCTACTGAGGCCGTTGTATATAGAGGCGCAGTAGCGAGCGCCAGTATTGAACCTGGAATATTGGGGCCGCAGTACCGGGTGATTCGGAGTGAAAACCCCAGCCAACATTGAGTATATGGTCAACAAACAACGTTGGGGTGCAAGGTGAGTGCTGGGCTTGTAAATGATTACCGTAAAATGGCCTAACTTCGGTCAAGGGGTTATACTTTGGACATTTCTGGATAAAAGCACTGTATTTATAATGTAAAACTTGCAAAATAAACAAACCAAAACTGGGACGATACAAGATAAATGCAAAAGAACTAATCAAAATCGCTATGTAGAAATAACGCTTAATAAAATAAAAAATAAAAATAAAAAAACACAATCCACATTACTACATGAGCAAGTCAATTTGGTTCCCAAGTAAACTGATCGCACACATAACAATGCACCATCGTCATGTTCAAGGCATTAGTCAATTTGGGAAGTCCGGGACGTTTTGATAAAAAAAGGTACAGTTATGGAAAAATGGCTTTGCATTATGGAAGAACACCTCAGACATGCTTGTTTTTCCATAACATCATGTACTTATCCCATCACTGCGGTTCATTATATTTTTCCAGAATGGCCGAAATTATATCCCCGTCCGAAGTTACGTCATGTTACCGGTACCTTGTAACTGTGTTGGTGGTGTAATGGTTTAGATGCTTATGTTCTGGGCGTGGTGTCCCGAGTTGGAATCCCGGGAGGACCATAGGCTTTCATTAATTAACTGTGTTGGTGGTGTAATGGTTTAGATGCTTATGTTCTGGGTGTGGTGTCCCGAGTTGGAATCCCGGGAGCATTATTAGTTAATTCTAGTGCATTGGGGTTTGTAAAGGAGTATTAATGTTAAGAACGGGGTGTTCCTTAAAATATATATTTTTGGGGCAGGGGGCTAGGAATCCTCCTCCCCTTGTAGTTCTCATACTCGACGAGATATAGAAACAGGCAAGAAAACACGAAAGTGGTCCAGTACCCTGAGCATAGGAACTTTAAATGTTGGTTTTTGTCGGCCACCCCCAGTAATGGGGTTTGTGCCTCAGTATATACACACTTACATAATTATGTCACATTAATATACAGTACAGGTGTAGTGGTGGGGTGGATCTATCAGAGTGAGACTGTGAGGGTTGGTGTCCTCTACTTCCCATAGCTAGTTCTGAGTTTACCTTTTTCATCATTCTTATTTATATCTTTTTTCCTGAGAGTGGTGAAGGCAGTGGGGCCATAATGGTGTGCCCCAAGGTTCCCCTAGTGTCTTACTCTCACAGTCCACTGGCACAAGTTGGTCTTTCTCTCTCTGGTGTAGGTGGTGACCCCACCACCAGCCACTTTGGTGTGTCCCATGGTTCCCTAGTGTCTTACTCTCACAACACACTGGCACAAGTTGGCCTTTCTCTCTCTGGTGTAGGTGGTGACCCCACCGCCCGTCACTTCGGTGGTGCAGTCAGCCTCTGTAGCAGTTACAGTGATTTCTTGTTACTGCCTTGTAGCACGGTTAAGGCTGGTGTGGTGCGATTTCACCAGGTACAGGTGCTTCAGGGGGACTTTGTTGAGTTTTGCTGAGACACTGTTAGCACTATACCAACATCAACCACTGTGATAACATGATGGGGCTGTGTTGTGGCAAGACCCCAAGACCCCAATGGAAATACGCCTAACGGCCTTATTGGGCTATCCTTAGTTGGAATTATGCAAAGCTGGTACATGTCATATTTGTAACATATTATGTGGTACCAACATTGTAAAATGCTAACTGAATAAATATTATTATTATTATTATTATTATTATTATTATTATTATTATTATTATTATTATTATATTGTACTGTACTACAGTAAAGACTGTAGTCACCGTGTTATGATTGCTGTGCACTGTGTGCAGTATTGTGATTGTACCATGGAAGCCACATTCACTGTGGACGGTTGCGGTCTGTAAACCCCTATGTATGTATGAATGAATGTACAGTATTTGTATGTACAGTATGTATGTATGTATGCATGTATATTATTTAGTTGTAGAAGGGTTTGAGAGATGGGCCTGAGTGTTGAAGTTGTCTAGGTATTATTTTGTTAATAGTGGTTGTAACCTAAAGGTGTATTTTATGGTGTTGGTAGAGAGTTGCAATAGGAGAAGATCAGTGGTGTTTTCTGAGGGGAAGATAAAGTGTATGACTTGAATATGTACCGGTTTTATAGCATGTAAACATTATTTTGTTTTGGTTATTGATTTTGGTAATGTTTTGTGTTTTTTTTTTTTTTTTAGTTTGTATAATAGTACAGTACAGGGTACCGGTATATGTTTTTGTAATCCTTTTTTTTCTTTCTTATTACTGGTGTAATCTATATAATTATTTTTTATTAATTTCACCACAACACCAAACACCTCCATTGAAATTAATGAAAGCATATAATTATGTGATCCACCGGTATTCGAACCCGGGTTATCACACACAGATTTTTAGACACCTTAACCATTACACTTCCAATAAGACGGTTAAAGGTTTATGCACACGCCTACGACTTATATCCATTCTGGAATACTGGATATTAATCTAATCATGTTCATATTCCCACCACACTATGGTAGCCTAATGTTTAAGTGAGAGGAAGGAATATTCATGGGGGCACAGAACATATAGTTGTTTGTTACTGGTGTCGGTCTTTTTAATTTGTTTATTTATAGTTTGATCGGGTAGTGCGGGGGGTATGGGGGACGGTAGCCACCCATCTGTTTTTGAAGGGGGTCTAAAAATGTCCCGGCCGCAGGGTTGTTCGTGACGTGCTTGCTATTTGCTAACCAGACTATGATGAAAATTATGTCTTTGTGCTGAAAGGGTTAAGAGCAGGGACTACTGTATTCCCAAATTGACTAATCCCTTGAACGTGACGATAGTGCGTTGTTATGTGTGCGATCAGTTTGCTTGGGAAATGGATTAACTTGCTCATGTAGTGATGTACACCCTATTTGGTGGATTGTGTTCTTTTATTTCATACATTTTATTTTAGTACGCGTTGCTTCCACATAGCAATTTTGATCAGTTATTTTGCCTTTATATTGTCTTTGTCCCAGTTTTGGTTTGTTTAGTTTGCAAGTTTTACATTTTAATTCAACTATTATTGGTACTACAGTCCATTAATTATAGGTAGGCCAGAAATACTGACACCCTAACCTCTGTAGCTCATAAAGGGTTAAAGCAAATGGGCTGTAACTTTCCACACCTATTACCGGGCTAACGTTTCACAAATGATAAAACTATTAACTCAATTAATTAGTAATTTTTTTAGTTGTCGTCGTTCCCTAGGTTGCTTGGCCGAACAGCCCCGAGTCCCTAAGGAAAGCCATGGCCACGATCGGGCTTTCCCACTAGTTTTTAGTTATATAGATTAACTTGCTCATGTAGTGATGTACACCCTATGTGGTGGTTTTTTGTGATTTTATTTCAAAACTTTATTTGATGCGTTATTTCCACAGCGATTTTGATATGTTCTTTTGACTTTATCTTGTGTTGTCCCAGTTTTGGTTTGTATATTTTGCAAGTTTTAAATTATAATTACCAGCGACATGTGATATATATTATTTTAGCTATATTTAGACAATATAATGTAGTTTAGGAAATATCTGTGGTAGTTAAAGGGATGTTGTTGTTGTTGTTCCCTAAGCTGCCTGGCCGAACAGCCCCGAGTCCTTAACCCGGGAAATACGGGGAGACTCTTAAGAGTTCCCCCGGCGGACTGCGGGAAGACTCTTAAGAGTCAGAGAAAAAAAAATCAACTTTAAACATCGATTTTTTTTTTTTTGGGCCCCTGGGCCATGCAAAATATCACTCCTCTACCTCCCCTCCTTCCCCACTTTCCTACCCTCCTTCAGTTATCACCTATTTTCCATGTTATTCCCTTATTCTGAGGTATATTTTCGTGCTAACATTAGCGAGTTGCAAGCAGGGCGTTGTCATCACTGATAGCAAGCGAGTGCAAGAGAGAGAGAGAGAGAGAGTATCGATCGACTGTGTCTCAGTGTCCTTGGGGGAAATTGGCGGGAAAGCAGGTTGCCTCACCCATACATTATATAACTCGCGGCCTATATCTCCGATTTTGACCATCCAAACGCTGTTTTCACTCGTTTTATTGTTGTTTCAGGTTAAACATTTTGCAAACAACAAATTAGCGGAGCTATGTCGTAAAGGGTTTAAATTTAGAATAGGGAGTAATAAAGTAACATGGGACATAATTTTAAAAGATATTGTTTTTTCAGTCAATAAATTAAAAGATAAATTGTTAAAAATTGTGTGCTGCGATGCGAGAGAACTAGAAGCATGGTCTAAATTATTAATTAAGTTAATTAGAAATAAAATTTTCTCACTTAAAAATTAATTTAATCTTTCAGATTTTATAGACTATAATTATAATAAGCTTAAAGCTGATTTAATAAATTTACATAAACATTTTGTAATCACTACAGTAGATAAAGCCAGCAATAATTATAGCTTCACATGTAAGAAATTTTATCTTGAAAACATGAAAACAGAATTAGGCATTAAGGGTAACATATTACGTAAAAATATTTGCGGTAATTCTGTTTATGAAATTCAAAATAATCTGAATATTGATAACTTAATCGATGAACATACCAAGAAAAATATAACATTTGATATTAAACTTTCTGATAAGAACAAGTGCATTGCAAAATTATACATGTTACCTAAATTTCATATAAATATCGCTTTATTGCCGGAGCAAAATTTGCTACCACTAAAACTCTATCAAAACAAGTCGTAAATTGCTTAAAATACATTAAAAGTACTCATAAACGATATTGTAATACCATCATGAGAAGAACTGGCATTAACTATTATTGGAGTGTTGACAATTCGTTAGAAGTTATTGATAAAATAAATACCATGCCGAAAGTTACCTCGGTACATAGCTTCGACTTTTCAACTTTGTATACCAATTTGCCTTTAGATTTAGTATATTCAGAGCTTTGCTTTATTATAGATTTGCACTTTGACAGGTTCGTTAGGAATGGTAATTATTTCATAAATGTTTATACATATTTTAATAATGCATCACTTAGCTCTACTCCCACTAGTTCTGTATATTTTGATAGAACTAAACTTAAAGATGCCCTTAAATTCCTCCTTTTCAATACTTATGTTAGATTCGGGCCTTACATTTTCAAACAAATATTAGGAATTCCTATGGGTGGAAATGCTAGCCCTTTAATTGCAGACTTATTCTTGCTTGCTTTAGAATTTCAATATATAAAAGACTTAGCAAGAAAAATAAAATCCCAGAAAAATTAGCACTTGCTAAATTGTTAAGTAATAATAGTAGATATATTGATGATATTCTCGTTTGCAATTTGTTAAATTTTAATCAAGTTGCTAAACTTATTTACCCTAATTCTATTCCCCTCACACAATGTAACGTAAATTATAAAGTTGAAAATTTTCTTTATATAAATATAGAGATTGTTAATGAACAGTGCATACTTAAAGTATATCACAAAGTTGATGATTTTAATTTTAATGTAATAAACTTTCCTTTCCCTAGTAGTAATATCGATAGTAAAATAACTTATAATTGTTTTTATTCCCAGTTAATAAGATTTTGTAAAATCTGCACTAAAGTAGATGACTTTTGGGCTAGAGCTAGGTTACTATACAGACTCTTAGTAGACAGAGGTTTTGAGGCAAGTAAATTGTTCCATAAATTTAATCTGTTTAGGGTCAATTATTGTGACTATTCTAAAATTTGAAATCAATAATTTTAATCAAGCATTTTTAACTTGAAGTTTCTTGTATAACCTCTGCTTACTTTTTGTCTGTATTTATTGTTTATCTATTTCTTTTTCTATTATTAATATTAACATTGATGATTTTTTGAATTGATTGTTCTTGTTAAAAGAGTACTCTTTGTTTAAATCTGTTGTTACTTCATATTTTGCAATTATTTGTCTTTATATTATATGTATTCATTGTCGATAGTATCAATTGCTTGCTTTTGCGATTTCCTTAGTTTATTTGTGCAATAAATGTAGGTTATTTGTAGGGTAGTTATTGATAGGGGTCACTTGAGGCATGCTATGCTTACAGGTACCTACCCGATAGCACTATCGTTAGTGAGTGCTGTAATGTATTTTATATATTATTTTGTAATAGTATAGATATCTTATCAATATTTGTATTTTGTACTATTGTTAATGTCTTGTCATGTTGCAAATTTGATTTTAAATAATATTTTGACATTTAACATGTAGTTTCTTTATTCATGCAGAGTTTAGTCAAATTTACCAGAACGTCCCTGACTTCCCAAACTTGACTAATTCCTTTAACGTGACGATAGTGCGTTGTTATATGTGCGATTAGTTTGCTTGGGAAACAGATTAACTTGCTTAAGGGGAGGTGTGGTGGAGTGGTCATGCCACTGGATTGGTAATCCAATGGACCCGGGTTCAAATCCCGATATGTCAATGGGAAGATATTATTGGGATTGAATTTGTGCTGTACCTAGTATCAGTGCATTACCACAAAGCCCACCGAAATGCCAAAAAAATACCCTCATTGTTCCCTGATTAAATAACACTGTATGAATATTCCCATATTCAAAATATGTTACAGGGGGACAATGCCTAGTGAGTTCACTGCTCAATAGGTAGCGTTCTGAGAGTGAGGGTCTGAGTCTGGAGGGTGAGACGGTGAAGCACTTGAGCGAAGCAACCAGCCGCTTCAGAGATGGAGCTGCTTTGAGCCATGATGGATGCTTCACATGTCTCACTCCCCAGGCTGGAACAAGACCTCACGGGCTTCACCGTGTTGAGCGGTGGAATGTACAGGCTCTCAGCCTATGCCCGAGAGGGATTAGTTGGAATATAGAAAAAAACAAAAAAAAAAAAAAAAATGTAGTAATGTACACCCTATGTGGTGGATTGTGTTCTTTTATTTAATAATTTTCATTTTAGTAAGCGTTGTTTCCACATAGCAATTTTAATAATTTAATTTGACTTTATATTGTCCTTGTCCCAATTTTGGTTTTAGTTTGCAAGTTTTACATTTTAATACCTTTATAATCAACCCATAATAGGCGCGTATGGATAAGTATTAATGCTATTTATGGTAAAATTAATATTTTAGTGACGGAAACACCTCAAATACATGCGCACAGGCAGAGGTGTCTAATTACCCCCATGCACACTTCTTAGGTTAAGGAAGGCCATGGCCACAGTCGGGCTTTCCCACAGAGCTCTCAAATAGTGTAAATTATGTTGTTGGCGTAAGTGGTTGTGTGAAATGCAGTCTTCTATGATGTGTTTTATGGTATTGGGTGCTGTGTTACAACCCGGGCAGGTGTCTATGACTGAGTCATCCAGTCTCTTCTGATAGCTCAGAAGAGAGTTAAAGGGGTTAGTTGAGATAGTTACCCCAGGTTATTTGTATCCAGTCGGTCAAGTTTTTGGGGTTTGTATTTATAAGAATCCTTTTGTTTGCAGATTGATAGAGAGCAGCGAAGTGACCCAGCAGCAGTATCGAACCCGCTGTATATAGAGCAGCAATAACGAGGCTGCTGTACCGGTGCCGCAGTACTAAGGCCACAGTACAGGGGCCCCAGTTCAGGAGCCACAAAACAAGGGCCCCAATACAGGGGCCGCAGTAACGAGGCCACAGTTCAGGGGCCCCAATACAGGGACCGCAGTACAGAGGCCATAATCAACAACTCTACACCACTTATTTAATTTATTATGCAGGGGCCAGACGTAGACATTTTAGAAATTTAAGGGGGCACATTTTCAGTATAAGCTCATATTTGATAAGTTCTTTTGTCTTTATATTGTGTCGTCCCAGTTTTGGTTTGTTTATTTTGCAAGTTTTACATTATAATAGCAATTCATGGGTTTTAATTCAATACAGTATCAACATTTTATCCCTGTTAAATGGTACCACTGTTTGCTCTGGCCCCTTGGACTATTGGACATTGTTTGTAAATCACAGTGCTATACCTGTACAGTATATCACTTGCATATTTTGGACAATAGTTTTATGATTGGGTTTTTATATTTCAAAATTTTATTTTATTAAGCGTTGTTTCCACATAGCGATTTTGATCAGTTCTTTTGCATTTATCTTGTATCGTCCCAGTTCTAGTTTGTTTATTTTGCAAGTTTTACATTATAAATACAGTAAAATGGACTTATCGGGGTGTACAGTAGTTTGGACATATTACTTTGCTAAAGCTTTATTTCCACAGTGATTTGTGCAAGTCCTCGTTTTGGTTTGTGTATTTTGCAAGATTTACATTTAAATTTTAATTAATAGCGTAAAATGGACTAACTTTGGACAAAAGGGTTACCAATGACAAAAGAATCCCCCGGTGATAGCACTGTGATAGTATAGGTACCCGTGTGGGATTTATATATATATTTATGCATGTGCTCCCCTTGGGTATATATAACATATATTATTGTATGTAGAATACAGTTGCATTCAGGTGAGTTGTCTTTTTTCGTTCAGTAGAAAAATTTAGATTCTTTATTTGACGGCCACTTTTTCAGACTGTCTTGATAGCGTAATGCATAAATGCGCAGAATTTTGGTGTGCGTATCCTAGGTTCGAGTCCTTGGAGTGCCACATTTATTTGTTGATTTCATTAATTGAGTTTCGAAGTAAAGTTGGTTGGTGAAAAAATATGAAATTTATATATTTTACTTAATTGTATATTTTCTTTTGTCTATATTGTGTTGTCCCTATTTTGGTTTGTTTATTTTGCAAGTTTTACATTATAATATGAATTCATTATTATACTGTACTGTAATTTATTTTATTTTCTAAACTCCCAATACAAGAAATAAGTTTACATCAATGTACAGTACCGGTATATTACAAAACCAAAATTACTGGTAGATCTGAAAAAGTGGGCTTTTATATATTTAGTTACCAGTTATACTCAAAATATTTCCAGCTGATGGTAAATTGAATCCCTTAGTAGCTGATTTCTCGATAAGTAATGGAAATATATGAAACTACTATGGCTGTGTGTCGTATTAATGCCAAGTTTTCATAATCAACATCATATTTCGCTACAAAATCGGCCTTATAGCTGAGTAACAAAGATAGAAATTTAGAATCACCTGGAACAAATTATACTATACCAGCTTAAGTTTTGACATTTTGTACTTAGATTTTGTACTTAGATTTTGTAGAAGATAACAGTACTGTATTTTTGATGAGCTAATCTTTAATAATACAGTTTGGGATATTCTTCCGGAAAATTGAGTTTTGTGTCCCTTTGATTACTGGAGGTACAGTTGTCCACATAAAGTTGTGTTAATTTGAGATTAGGAAAGATCTGTGGGTGTCAAAGGGTTAATGGACATGTATCTTGCCCTTTTTTTTTTTTTTTTTTTTTCTTAGAGAATAGTTTAACCAGACCACTGATTAAACTGATCCCTAGAGGTCCTTCCTAAGCTGAATAAGATATACTAATGGTATGGTTAACACTTTATTTGGCCAACTGTACTTAGTTATAATTAGATAAACCTTTATAAGTAGAGTCACACAATTTTTTTTTTTTTTTGGCAATCCATTTTGTTTCCCCCGTTTTCTGACTTAAGTCTGTTCATAGCCAGAAGATATTTTAACTTTTAACTTCTTGTAACTCGGGAATGGCTGGAGCAAACGGGTTGAAAATTGCCGCACCTAATCCCTGGCTGACTCTTCCCAAATGGTAGACATATTAGTTTGATTACTCTTGTCATTTTGAGTGCTTAATTGTGTGACTTTACTAACAGTAGAAGATTTTATTCAAATTAGGAAGGATCTGTGAGACTCAAAACAGGTTCATAATTTCTTAGATTGTTCTTTTATATCATAATTTTATTTTGCTCAAGTGTTGTTTCCACAGTGATTTTGATTTTTTTTTTTTTATATTGTCTTGTCCCAGTTTTGGTTTGTTTATTTTGAAATTTTTACATTTTAATTATATACATGCAAGTTTAGAGACCGTATTATCCACAGAGAATGTGGTTACAGTCTCACAGTTTCATGCCGACTTCTCCAGGCGACTCTGTCAGGGGCTGCCTCTGTTGTCAAGTTCTTTATTTTGAGATCGGACCGGAGTACAGTACCTGATCCCACATCATTCTACGTCTACCCCTAAGTTTTTTTTTTTTTTTCCCCCCAAAGCTGCATATAATTACATAGGGTTAGCCAGAATTTAATTGGCATCTACAGTTGCCCACATAAGTTCTGTTCCTCGTTGTGATCTTAACATGTACACTTTGTACAGTATGTATGTACTGTACTGTACCGGTAATTCCCGTAATAAAGTAATGTGATTATATTAGGCTCTTTGTACCTGAGGTCCTTTCTAATCTGAATAAAATCATCCGGCGGTAGATATATTATTAAAAAGACTTACGCTGGCAAATACTTTAAAAATGTTTCCATTCTTTCCAGTCGTGGCGGTGATGGTCGTCTGTCACGGGAACAAGAAAGAAGAATGGTGATCAAGGGATTCATCGTCAAGATTCCTCGCTGCGTCTTTCTTTCTTATATACTTTTTCTTGTTTTCCATCTCATATTTTTTATTTTATTTATTTATTTATTTTTTATATTCTTTTGCTTGTCTTTTATATTTTTGTTTTATTTACTTGTTCTTGTTTCCTATCTTTTTCTTTATTTATTTTTTCAAGTTTCTTTTTTTTATTTACTTTTTCTCGTCTTTTATCTTTTAGTTTTACTTGTTCTTGTTTCCTATCTATTTCTTTATTATTTATTTTTTCTTGTGTCCTCTTATTTGTTTTATTTACTTTTCCTTGTCTAGCTTGTATTTATTTTTTATTTTGTTTACTTGTTCTTGTTTCCTATTTATTCTTCTCATTGTTTTATTATTTTATCTTCTTTCTTTATTTCTAGCTTTATCTCTGTTTCTACTTTTCCCCTTTCTTATATTTTTGTGTTTATTTTATTTTTATTTTTTTTACTTTCTCTAATTTTATCTTGATTTCATTCTTTTCTCTCCACTTCTTTTTCTATATACCTTTCTTTTATTCTTCTTCCCATTTCCTTGTGTTGTGCGTTCGTCTTTTTGTTTATTTTTTTTTTAGTGTGATTTGTTGTGATGTGATGGTGGTGGTGGTAGGAGTGATTTATATGGTGTGTTGGGGGGGTGTCGTCTGTAAGCTGTTGTACATTGGTTGACATCGGTGGTTAAAGGTGTACGCTGGTCTAGGTCTTGGGGCTTGCTGTCGGGTGCATAAGGTAGTCAAGCCTTTAACTGATGAGAGAATAAGACCGTTGGGACGCTTATTCATGAAACGTATACGCAGAATTACACAATTCACTCGACTTTACTATGATTGCTTTAACTGACCCTAACCTAAGCCAAGCTTAAGTTTGTATTCTGGTTAGAGGTTACTGTGATCATAGTAATCTTAGAGGTGTAGCGTAAAAACTTCTTGAATATGTGACCATGACCAATAGCGACGCACTGGTGTCCTGAATGCTACAGCTTATAGAACCACCCCAAAAGTGCCCCTTCCATTCTCCGAGTGGAAGACCAGGCGGGGTAGTGTCGGGGCTGGCACCCTGTTTCCAGTAACCTTGCATCTATCATCTTTCATTCTAAGTCTTTGGCTTGCTATATTTCTCTCCTTGGCCCAGTCAGTAGTGTGATAGATTTGTCTGGTGGTTGTGGTGAGGGTGTGGTTGATGGCAACACCACCACACACTCATCACCCACTTACAGTCATTTCTCTATACTGAGTTGTGATGACCTTGTGATGATGATGATGCCAAGGACTTCTTGACACCACTCATCATACATTCACAACTCAGTCACTGATCAGCTGTGGTGTGACTCATTTGGGTTTTCTTCTTCTGAATGTGATATGGCTAATAAACCTTATCACACCAGAGCTCACAAATGAATTACTAGCCGAGGTGGTTACATTTAGTGATTGTAATGTTCTTGTGTGATACATTGTACCACACGGTCATCACACCACAAATGTCCCGCTGCAAAGTTGGTTGACGACTATTGTGGATACAATAAGAAGTGGTGAATGTCTCGGTGTCTCGTGGGAGAACCGCAGTTGCAGGCAACCATCTAAGCACTATAGTTGCATTTGGTGTACATTCAACCACACCGCTAGTCGTCTCCACGAACACCTACTGTCTGGGTACCGTCATCCCCCTCACATCACAGTGTGACTGTATGTGAGCCCCCCCCCCCCTCTCTTTATACTAATCAATACATGTTTAATTTTCAGGTGCAGTTTATTTTTTCAAGGTAAATATCTTACCTTTTTAGTAACTCCTGAATGCAACTTTATTTGATTTTGGGGAGCACATGATTTTGATCAATAAAAGACTTAAATGTATTCTATATTTTATTGTCCCATTAATATATATTGTAATAATATAATAATCTGAAGGAATAATAATGAAAAGTTTGAAAAATATATAATAATAAAGCCTAAGAAATACCGAGGAAGAAAACTAGAGATTATCAAACAAAAAGGGAAAAATTAATGTGATGATTAATAATAATAATAATGAGAAAGAATAGAGGGAGAATAATACAGAAGAAATAATGATATTAACCCGTAAACGGCGGCAAAGCTCTTAAGAGGTTTTACTGGGCGACGGCAGCAAAGCTCTTAAGAGCAAGGCCTAAAAATACCATTTAAACAGCACTAAACATTTTTTTTTCCCTATACCTCATATCACTCCTCCACATCCCCTCCTTCCTCCCTTTCCCCTCCCCCTTCAATTATCACCTATTTTCCCTGTTATCCCCTAATTTGTTGGTATATTTTTGTGCTAACATTAGCAAACTGTGTGGGGGGATGTGCTTACGTGCCTAGCAGGTGTGTTAAACAAGCGAGTGTGTGTATGAGTAGGCTCAGTGTGGCTTGAGGCCTCGTGGAGGGAGGGGTTGCCTCAATTTTCTCCAAAATTCATGAATGGGCTGGTCCATCTATATTCGCAATTTTGACCAGAAAAATTATATTTTCACTGGTTTGATTGTTGTTACAGGTTACTATCTTCATAGTGAAGGTAAAATAGGCTCATGATACAGGCCACCTGTCTATCACCTACCACACCTTCCCACTCTGAACCTGTTTTGGTGACTAAATGGCATTACGATAGGGCAGACTGGGAGGGTCTTCAAGGTTTCTTTATTGATATTCCCTGGACCTCTTTCTTTTCTAATGATGCACACTCCACCTTGAGCCACATACAAGATTTTGTAAAAATTGGAATGGAAACTTTTATTCCTCATCAAAAGTACAGTAAAAGATCTAATTCACCTAAATGGTTTGACCATAATTGTGCTAGAGTAACTGAACAAAAAGCAATAGCCTACAATGCATACACAAGATCAAAAACACATGAAGCCTTTAATTACTTTAGAAACATCAGAAATCATGCCAAAACTGTATTAAACCTAACTAAATCAAACTTTCTCCACAAGCAGGCAAATAAACTTCTAAATAATCCAAATGATAACAAAATATTTTGGTCTACTCTTAACTCATTTAAATCCAACTTCACTACTGCTTCATCCATTCCACCATTAAAATCTCCGACTGGCAATCTTGTAAGTGACCCACGAGGAAAAGCTAACCTTCTTGCGGATATTTTCTCCACCAACTCAACCTTAGATGAAATAAATCAAGATGTCCCTGTACTTAATTTTAATTCGCCTGAAATTCCCTCACTTAAGATCCACACCAGACATGTCAAAACTATTTTGCAGAATCTCTCGGTAGATAAGGCTCCTGGTCCAGATGAAATTCCTCCAATAGTACTTAAGAATTGCTCCTTGGTGCTCGCTCCTGTATTGGCAAAATTTTTCCGTCTGTGTACTCATACCTCATGCTTCCCAGTACCCTGGAAAGAAGCAAACATCCATCCAGTTCCTAAAAAAGGTGCCTCTTCAGATCCATCAAACTACAGACCAATAGCTATAACTTCCACTCTTGGTAAAGTCTTTGAAATTATATTAAATAATCACATAATTAAGCATCTTGAGAATAATAAATTAATCAGTGATAGGCAATATGGTTTTAGACGATGTCGATCAACTGCAGACATGCTATGCCTTCTTACGCATCAAATCAACCAAGCTACAGACCAACATGGTGAAACACATACAATAGCACTGGATATATCAAAGGCATTTGATAGAGTCTGGCATCAATCCTTATTGTCGAAGATGTCACACTACGGCCTTGCATCATTAGTTCCACTAATTTCTTCTTATCTTCATAACAGAAAAATACGTGTAATGGTAGATGGCCTTTATTCTCAATTTCACTCAATAAATGCTGGTGTTCCCCAGGGATCAGTTTTGGCCCCAATTCTGTTCCTCATTCATATCAATGATCTCATATCTACCACTCATAATCCAATACATTCCTACGCAGATGACTCAACACTCCACAGTTCCTTCACATTTACCAATTCTTTCACCCAACCCGATCTTATAAATTCAAAAATAAACACTGCAATTTCTCTGAACCAGGACCTTTCTAGAATTGATGGATGGGGACAAAAGAATCTAGTTTCCTTTAATGCACAGAAAACCAAGTACATTCAATTTTCTAACCGACAGAATCTCACTGACTCCCATATATTTTTTAATGATGTAAATATTCCCACTTCCCCTAGTATTGACATTCTCGGTGTAACATTAACTACTAACTTGAGCTGGACACATTATGTTAGAAGCATTGCTAAGAATGCCTCTAAAAAACTGGGACTCCTGTACAGAGTTCGAGAATTCTTCACTGACGAGCAGTTGGCCGTGATATATAAAAGTCATGTGCGTTCTCAGATGGATTACTGTTCACCTCTGTGGGGTGGAAGTGGAGTGGTTGCATTGAGGCAGTTGGACAAAATTCAAAATAAAGCTATTAGATTAATCAATAACCCTGCAATCACACAGGACCTTCCTACATTATCCATACGAAGAAACGTTGCATCCCTTGCATTATTCTACAGATATTTTCACAGCAATTGTTCCGAGGAACTTGCTTCAATTGTGCCGCCTCTCCACATCTTTCCCCGTAGAACTAGGGCAGCTGAGAGCGCCCATGAATTTACACTTTCTCCTCCACAATGCAGAACTTCTGCTTATCAGAATTCATTTATCCCCAGAGCTACTACTCTTTGGAATTCACTTCCCTCGAATTGCTTTCCACAAACTTACAATCTACAAATGTTTAAATCCAGTTGTTACAAACATTTTATGAATGGAGGATGCCTTTAGGCACATGGACCTTTTTGTTTTATCTGTGTTTTTCCTTCCTCCGTTCATTGTCTCTTAAAAAAAAAAAAAAAAAAAATATGAATAGTTAATAACGATATTTATCGTAAAATGACGATTATAGGCCTGAATGGAGCCCATGGGGAGCTAGTTCATTACCCCCCCCCCTTGCCGTTCCCGGGTTAATGATAAATGAAGCATAATGAGAGGGAAACAAGAATTTAGGGGAAACCAATTACAATCTCTAACTCTAACCCAAGAGTGAACCAATTTCCCAAATAATGAGAGGGAAACCAATTACAATCTATAACTCTAACCCAAGAGAACCAATTTTCCAAATAATGAGGGAAGAATAAACGGAAAACCAATTACAATCTATCACTCTCTAACCCAAGAGTGAACCAATTTTCCCAGTCTTCTATTCAACAAATAAACTCTGGAACTCCCACAATCAGTCTTTCCCTCGTCCTATGGCTTAAACTGCTCCAAGCTCTCTGTGTATTAGACAATTTTATTCAGCTTAGGAAGGACGTCTACCCATTCAAAGGCTACAGACTATCTCAATTATTCCTCTAACTACCATACATCCTCCCTAAGCTGCACAAAATTGTCTGAATAAAGCTGAAATCAAACACAAAAGACATCCCCGGTACTGAAAGGGTTAACTAGAAATATAAGGTACGTACAGTCGGCCAAATAAGTTATGTCGCGGCACCAAGTATATTTCGGTCAATAATTGGTATCAGCACTAGTACGGTATCTAAGCATTAATTCATTGTTTCGAGTGAGATATACAAAGATGTTCCTATCTTTAAACACCCTATTCAACATCTGACAGACATAAATACAGCATACAGAGAACAAAACATGATGACAGAGGAGACACAACTTATTTGGCCAACTGTACAAGAGCAAGGAAATGGGAGTCTGCAGAAAGCCGATTGGCCCACACAAGGCAGATCCCTTTCACACCCAACCCCAGGAAAGGTATAAACACTCCTGCCCCATCCCCCGCACACCATGATGCCCCAGAGCAGCTTCCACCACAGCCTCCAAAGGGGCCAAGATACGGAAATGAGCGCTGCGGCAAAGTAATCTATCATAATACACTTACAGTATATCCTATTTATCTCTATTTACTCAGGCCCATTTCCCATTTTTATTAAAAAAAAAAAAAAAAAAAAAAAAATCGCCGACTCGAGACAGAGCCCGAACAGGAACATAACACAAAAGAAAAACAATGAACACAAAACAAAACACAAATCCCCACACATGATACTGCTCAAGAGCAGCCCTCTGAGTTCCCTACTCTTCCCCCACACATAATACTACCCAAGAGACTCGAGCCTAAACTGGGACAAAATAACACAAAAGAAAAACAATGAACACAAAAAAACCCCACAAACCCCCACACATGATACTACCCAAGAACAACCCTCTGAGTTCCCTACCCTTCCCCCACACATGATACTACCCAAGAACAGCCCTCTGAGTTCCCTACCCTTCCCCCACACATAGTACTACCCAAGAGCAATACTCTGAGTTCCCTACCCTTCCCCCACAAATAATAAAGTAGACGTGCCGTTTTGCCCAAAATCAAAACGGCATACCCAACTCTGCGATGGGTTACCATCATCACTACTAATACCATCATCAATCACAATCAACATAATCACTACTACTGCCACAATTATCATGAGTACTGTCATCATCACCATTACTATGATCATCATCACTACTACAATTATAATCATCACTACTACTCTCACCATCATCACTGTCCATTGTCACTAGCATCTTAATCACTACTATCATCATTGATACTACAACTATCAACCATCATTACTAATATCATAACCACCATCTTACAATCATCATTACTACTGTTAACATCATCACTACTACTATAACCATCATCATTACTACTGTCACAAATATGACCCATCATTTATCCTACTGTCACCATCATCACTACTACTGCCATCATCACCATTACTATGATCTTCATCACCATAACTATTGTCATCATCACTACAAATTTCACCATCCTCACTACTACTCACCATCATCACTACTGTCATTATTATCACTACAACTATCATCATTACTTGTCACCATCATCACTACTATTATGTCCATCATTACCATCATATCTACTACTGTCATCATCATCACTACTATCATCATCATCAATACAATTAGGCTACAACCATCATCACTACTATTATCACCATTATAACTACTATCACCATAAATCCAAATATTACTACCATCACTTATAATGCCAACTAAACTAACTTAACCTAGCAAATGCGATTTTTTCGCTCCCAAAACGCCATCAATGCTGAGGGGGGGGGGGGGGGGAACCATATTTTGGACCTAAAATCATAGCTATTGCATAAAGTACAAAAATCTTTTTTGACTGACATTCGTATTCACGCAACAAATGTTCGTGTGAAATTTGGTGAAAATCCGTCCAACGGTCTAGGAGTTTCGAGACAGACTGACGACGACGACAACGACGACACTTTTTTGTGTGTGTGGTACCCACTATACCGGGGGGGGGGTACCAAACTCTGCTTATGCAGAGTTGATTATTACAATCATCACTACTACTCTCACCATTGTCACTACCATCTTAGCCCTCTCCGACATATGACGCGATTTTGAGCCTATTAGGGATACTTTAAAGCCTTTGTTACCATCAGGGGTATTTAGAAACCTTTAGTTTAGTTACTTCAACCTCTGCAGTTGTCTTTGAGTTAGCTGTGGACAGAAAACTAATTTTGGAGAGGTAATTATAAGAGTGAGAGAACTCTATTTCTTATTGCTAATCTGGCAACCTCTGTGTCATATGAGTCTGAAGGGGTTAATCACGACTATCATCATTGATACTACACCTATCAACCATCATTACTACTATCATCACCACCATCTTACAATCGAGATAATGAGAGTTCCCGGGGCTTATATAACCTCGGTTTACAAGTACCAACTACCATTTAATATAGTAGACGGCATTGATTGCAACTTAATTACGAACGTATGTTAATTAACTTTGTGCTTAGCAGACGTGGCATCAAAATTACTATCTTTGGGTATGCAAGTGGCATGTTGAGCTTCATTATTTGATGAGAACAATTCATTCCCAAAAGTTCTATAAGACGACTCGGAGGGGGCGGAGCTTAGCGAACGAGTGGTGATCAGAAATGACGGCAGCACCAAAATATAAAGTTTTTTTCTAAGCAACCATAATAGCTACTCAAGTTCTGAAGAGCTCTACAGAATTCCGCCAAAAAATGCTATCGATTAGCGAATACCTGAACTTTCAACGATCGATATTAATGGAGAAATTAATGATTAAAGGTCGATGCGCTTTTGTCGACGAGTACTGCGCAAAAGTGATCTGGTAACATTCCCATGACAGATCTCGGCCATCTGATCTGGTAACACTGTTCACCTTTGTTAGGGCTCCCGCCAGATTTGAGGTGCCAATTGATCTAATACCTATTCTATTAATTAGCAGCCCCTATTACAAACGTGTTATAGGCTACCTTTACCTATTACGAAATGCACTACATACATGCATAATTATACTGATGGTGCTGAAAATAGGTTAAATAATCCTTTTAGCTTCAAAATCCATGTTATATCAGGAAACTAAGCCCCGCCCACCCGCCATAGGCAGTTTTCAGATACCACCATGAGTTCTCCACTTCTTAATGAATAACCATTATTACCGTAAAATCTCCACCATTTTAAAACAAATCTCTTTTTAAAGCGAGCCATAGATGTATCATAATAGTATCTAAGCGCATATATCAGAATGAGGCGATATATAACCGAGAAACGGTCAAAATGTTCGGAGATATGTGCGAATTTTGTACGTATTTTTAATATAGTCTACCATTTTAAAAGATAGAAAACGTAATAGGTGCATAGAAGAAAATGTAAATTAATACACAGACTATAGTATTTTGTTCTTAACTTTGAATATTCACAAACTAAACACACAACATGCATACGTATGATTAATTACACGCACACACACACATATATACAGTATATACTCCGTTTTTTTCTCCAACTGACGGTAAATTGCTAAGTTCCCATCAAAAATTCTCAGTTATTGTGATGATTTTGTGGTGAAATATGGTGCAATTTAACGCCAGTCGAGAATAAACAGGGTATAATTCTTGACACGGTTCAGCCTACCAGGGTACGTATTAGAATTTGGATGATAATAATAATAATATTAATAATAATAAACATAATAATACTGTACCGGTTAAACCTTTGAGTACCAGCGACGTGTGTTCACGGCGGTCGTGTGGTGAGCACGCTCAAGTGTGAATCTGCTTGACCTGGGTTCGATCCCAGCCCAGGCGGACATTTAGTGGGTGTTGTCGTACGTCCTAGTGTGCTTCACATGCTTGCACCAAGTCGGGGGACACCGCGACGACGTATAGACTAATAACACATAACAAAGCCACTCCAACAGCTTCCTCTCTCTCCAACACCCCTTCTCCCCTCTCTACACTCTTCAGAAAACTAGGAAAAGTAGAATGTAGATACGAGGTGCCATTGTAACTTGTAAAGGCTTATCCCTCAATACCTTAACCTGACCTGACCTGGCCTATTATATTGTACTCTATAGTCCGTTCATTCCAGGTTGGGCAGAAATCGTAACCTCTAACCTCTGTAACTCAAAAAGGGCAAGAGTAAATGAGCTGTCAATTTCCACACCTATTCCCTAGCCAAGTCTCCCTATGTGGTAGAAATATTAGCTCGATTACTCTAGTCCTTTTTGAATCATGAGAAGTTAAGGGTTACGATTTCTGCCCAATCTAGAATGAACGGACTTCAGCTATAGTTAGACGATATTATGCAGCTTAGGAAGGATCTGTGGTACTTAATAGGGTTGGTTGCGATAGTTTGAAGTCTTATATTATTGCTAGAGGTCCTTCCTAAGCTTAATACAATCGTCTAATAGTAGCCAGAATATAATGAAAAGGATATTATGAAGCTTAGGAAGGATCTGTGGTAGTTAATAGGGTTGGTTGATATAGTTTGAAGTCTTATATTATTGATAGAGGTCCTTCCTAAGCTAATAAAATCGTTTAAGGCAGAACTGCCTGTAGCGAGTGCCTCCCCCATAGTTGAAAGTGACAGGGCCAAAATCAAGGGACATTCGAGCCAAAATGCCTGGACACACAGAGTTTGAAGCAACTTAAGTCATAGGAAGAGGGAAAGACTGATTCTGGGAGAGAGTTCCAGAGCTCAGCTGTTCAATAGAAGAAAGACAGAGTAACGTTTCACTCTTGGGTTGGATAGTTGCACATAGTAGGGGTGGGATTGTGTTGCAAGATGGGTTCCACATACCCTATGAAGAGGTGGTATACACTGGGAGAGCTCTGAGGAACACTGCTTATTGTAGTAGCGATAGAATAGCGAGAGAGATGCAACATTGCGGCGAAAAGAGAGATTTAACTAAGTATGTAACATAAGAGTGTGACTGACTGACTGAGTGTGACTGGGTGTTTAACTGTTAATAAATAAACTGTGTGACTGACTGGCTAACTAACTGACGTGACTGGGTGTAACTGACTGTTTATAACTAAGTATATAACATAAGAGACTGAGTGAGTGTGACTGGGTGTTTAACTGTTAATAAATAAACTGTTTGACTAACTGACTGACTTGACTGGGTATAACTAACTGTATGTATATAACTAAGTATGTAGCATAAGAGTGTGACTGACTGAGTGTGACTGGGTGTTTAACTGTTAATAAATAAGCTTGTGACTAACTGGCTGACTACCTTATTGACTGACTGGGTGTAACTGAATCTTTATAACTAAGTACCGGTATGTAACATAAGAGTGTGACTGACTGAGTGTGACTGGGTGTTTAACTGTTAATAAATAAGCTTGTGACTGACTGGCTAACTAACTGATTTATTGACTGGGTATAACTGACTGTATGTTTGTAACTGAGTGTGTAGCATAAGAGTGTGACTGACTGACTGACTGAGTGTGACTGGGTGTTTAACCGTTATAATAATAATAATAATAATAATAATAATAGTTCTTAAAGCTAGCGCATGCTAAGCTAGCTAAGGATAGCTCAATAAGGCCGATTAGGCGTATTTCCATTGGGGTCCTGTACTACTACCCCATCCCTTTGCTCATGAGGGATGGTAACGACTCAGTGCTTGTGAAAAATCTTTAATGCGCCGAGCGTGGGCGCGAACCCGGGCCTTCTGGGTGGAAGTCCGAGACGCTAGTCACTACACCAAGCGAGCCGCTTGGTTAATAAATAAACTGTGTGACTAACTGACTGGGTATAACTAACTGGCTGACTAACTAACTGACTGACTGGGTATAACTAACTGTGTGTTTATAACTAAGTATGTAACATAAGAGTGTGACTGACTAACTGACTGATTGACTGGGTGTAACTTACTTTATATACATACATACATACATACATAACATTTTAAGACTGAGTGTTCCACACATAAGTGCAGTTTCAGTCTCTTGTCCTAATGGCGGCGTTCCAGGCAACCCTGTTAAGGGCTGCTTCACTTGTCAAGTTCTTGGATTTGAGATCGGCGCGTATAGTCCGATCCCAGGTCTTCCTCGGTCCACCCCTTGGTGCAGCTCCCTCCACAATCACAGACCTGCATTTTGTCACCCAATTTTGTTCATCCATTCTCTCCACATGTCCATACCATCCCAGTCTACTTGTACGCATCACCTCGCTAATACTCTTTATACCTAAACGTCTCCTCAGCTCAACATTTGTTATTCTATCCTGTAGCCTGGCCCCACACATCCATCTCACCATTCTCATCTCATTACGCTCCATTCTGTTGACATCCTCTACTTTAACGGCCCATGTTTCTGAGGCATACGTCATTGCACTTCTAACACATGAGGCATACACCTCTCCCTTCAGGGGGAGAGGCATTCTTTTCATGGTCAGGATTGGCATCAATTCTCTGAACTTCCCCCAGCCACACCTAATTCTAGCAACAGTGGCAGCCTCGGCCCCACCACCGGCAGAGATGGTATCTCCTAGGTAACAAAACTTGTTCACCAGCTCCAAAGACTCATTTCCAAAATTCACAGCCACAGGATCATCACTTAACACAAGCTCGCCTTTGCACACTACGCACTCAAATTTCTCTATTTCTGACTTATCCTTCGGCAGGGGCCCCTTTATTCTACTACAGCGCTTACTCCCATGGTGTACCCAACATCGACAGATGCTACATTGAATTGAGTTAACGCCCACTCCCTTTCCACACACTGCACATGGGTATGCACCGCTCTTTTCCACATTGCCTCGTCTCAAACTACAATGCATAACCTTGGTTTTGTTAATATTGACTCTTAAACCCTTGCTCGCCATGCCCTCTCTCCACTTTCTGAATTTCTGAATATAACTAAGCATGTAACATAAGGTATGACTGACTCACTATGCTGTGTAACAAACATGTATTGCGTTTATATAATACATACCCGCTACAAATATATATATTAATAATATGCAATATCTTGATGGTGTAATGGTTAGAGTGTTTAAAATCTGTGTGTGGTAACCCAAGTTCGAATCCCGGTGGATCACATGCTTTCATTAATTTCGTTGGGAGGTGTTGGAAGTGAAATTAATAAATATATATTATTTAACATACATACTGTATATTGCTTGATAAAAAAAAAAAACATATATACCGTACGAAATTTATCGATCTACAGGTAAGTAATTAAAGAAGAGTGTTTCTTGTCCAATAACTTCATTAAAAATCAAAATTTCAAAAAAATGAAACACCCATTTCTCAATATTAATTGATGTATCCCGTGTCCAAATGTCAACCCCCTAGCTCAAAAACTGCAAAAGTTACGGGCATGTCAAAATGTGCATGGAAAAATGCGATTTGCGGCTAAACCAGACGGATTTGGAGGCTGATATTAAAATCCGTACAAAAAACCTTTACCAAAAGAAGGGTACAATGTCGCGGTAAATCGATTGCGACGGGTTAGAATGTCGTAGCGGCAATATTTGAGGGCGTGATTTTGGGCGGACAGGCCGGCCAGAGCTGGGTTCTCTCTCAACCCACCCCCTCCCCCTACCTACCCTACTACCCCCACTCGCGCTTGGGGTGAATTTATTTGCCTTTGGCCCGAGTTAATTTATATATGTTTTATTTTTGTTTATCAGCTGTATTATTTATATATATATTTATTTATTTATTTATATCTATTTATTTATGTGTATCAGCTGTATTATTTATATATTTAGTTATATATTTATTTATTAATTAATTTATTAATTTATTTATATATCTATTTATTTATGTGTATCAGCTGTATTATTTATATATTTAGTTATATATTTATTTATTTATTTATTAATTTTTTTATATATCTATTTATTTATGTGTATCAGCTGTATTATTTATATATTTAGTTATATATTTATTTTTTAATTTATTTATATATATATTTATTTGTGTATCAGCTGTATTATTTATATATTTAGTTATATATTTATTTTTTAATTTATTTATATATATATTTATTTGTGTATCAGCTGTATTATTTATATATTTAGTTATATATTTATTTTTTAATTTATTTATATATATATTTATTTGTGTATCAGCTGTATTATTTATATGTTTAGTTATATATTTATTTTTAATTTATTTATATATATATTTATTTGTGTATCAGCTGTATTATTTATATATTTAGTTATATATTTATTTATTAATTAATTTATTATATATCTATTTATATACGGTATTAATATTAATTTATGTTTTATTTCTGTGTATCAGCTGTATTATTTATATATTTAGTTATTAATTTATTTATATATCTACCGGTATTTATTTATATATTCATATTAATTTATTTATTTTTTATTATCTTACATATATTTTATTTGTTGATCAGTTGTATTATACATTTATAAGAATTATCAACTAAAATGAGATTGTAATGTGTTTATAAATACATGTAATCGAGTTCAATATACCCGGCATTACTTGGAGATATTTATTTATATATTAATATTAACCCTTTTTGCTGCGGCTATGTTTGGGCTATTTAGGGCATATTCAGGCACTCCTGAATGATAAATCAAGCATCTGCATTAAATGAACTGTATTCTGCCGAAAACTAGGCGGAAATAGCTTCAAAATGAGACCAGAACGGGCCCCGTACGTGGCCTGGTTCACCCGCAGCGGTGCCAGTGAAACGCGGGAAACCCGCTATTTGGTAGCACTCACTCGCTTGGCTACACTGTTATGAGAGAAAGAGAGAGACCCGCGCGAGACACCGTCAACCTCAGTGGGTCGCTCGCTGCTCTGAGGAACGGAGGTGGGCCCCTCACGCTCCAGCCCACTGACACTCAATTTTTACGTTTTTTACAGGCTTTTAAAGCCTGGAAATTGCTGTAACTTGCCAGGACGTTCCAGAACGTCACCCGCAACGAAAGGGTTAATTAATTTATTTTGTTATTATCTTGTATACCGGTATATATTATTTGTTTATCAGTTGTATTATACATTCATAAGAATTATCAACTAAAATGAGATTGTAATGTGTTTATAAATACATATAGGCCTAATCGAGTTCAATATACCCGGCTTTACTTGGATAGCCTATATTTATTTTTACCCAATATTCCATGTTTTTTTCTTATTGTTTATAAATATGTTAGTTTTTTTGTTTACGAAGTGAATAATAGTTTATTGATTGGTAGTTAATTATATTTAATTGTAATTTGTATAGATAATCGAAGAGGATTATGGTACTTATTTATATGTATAATTATGTACTTCATTAGTTTGGAGATTTTAAGACGTTTCACCTTATTAGTTTGGCGATTATAAGATGCTTCAACCCAATAAGGTGTCGATTATTCCTGGGCGAGCGATAGCGAGCCTGGAATTTGGGAGAAACCGGCCTTTGGCCGGGAAATTTTTCTACCGAAAAATGTACATATTTAGCTTGAAGGGGGTCTGGGGGACGTTTTTTTAGTTTGAAGGGGGTTTGGAGAGGCGTGTTTCTAAGTCTCGAGGTTAACTAAAAACACATTGTTGAAAAATGGCTAAAACAAATAAAACCCTCAATAATAATTAAACAAAATACCATAATAACCCCCAAGACGTTGCACCAGATAGTGTCAACCCCTGCAGTACCGGGGGCGTCCTTTTTATCATATTCTGGCAACTAGTAGACGATTATATTCAGCATAAGGAGGACCTGTCTAGCAATAATAAGGCTTCAATATATCTCAACTAAGCCTAACAACTACCACAGATCCTTTCTAAGCTGCATAATATCGTCTAAATACAGCTAAAATAATATCTAAAACACGTCGCTGGTACAGCCGGGCTAACAAGTAATGTCTCGGCACCAAGTATGTTTTGATTCATAATTGGTATCAGCAATATCTAAGCATCATTTCTTCATATCGAGTGAAATATACAAACATGTTCCTATATTTACCCACCCTATTCAACATCTGGCATACATAAATACTGCACAGAGAAAGCCAAACGTAATGACAGGTTGGACATGACTTATTAGCGCGACTGTACTGTATGATTTAACACCCCTTCCTAATCCCACTATAAATCTGTTCATTTTATGTTGGGCAGAAATTGTAATCCCTAACCTCTCATAACAAAAGGACTAGAGTAATCGAGCTAATATTTCTCCACTCTAGTCCGTTCATTCTAGGTTAGGCAGAAATCATAACCCCTAACCTCTCATAACTCAAAAATGACTAGGCCTAGAGTATTATAATAATAATAGTTGTTAAAGCTAGCGCATGGTAAGCCAGCTAAGGATAGCCCAATAATGCTGATTAGGCGTATTTCCATTGGGGTCCTGTACTACTACCCCATCCCCTTGCTCATGAGGGACGGTAACGCATCAGTGCTTGTGAAAAACCTTTACTGCGCCGAGCGTGGGCGCGATCCTGAATAACGTGAACTATAGCATTGTTTTGGCAATTTTATAATCTACACCAAAAAACGTACTTTTAGTTATAGCCTACAATAATACAGGCAACCAAACTAGACTCTGCGTTCGTTTGACACTCTGCTTGAACTGAACATCACATTATTATTGTTTTTTACACCAACCAACTTCACATCTAAACTCAATTAATGAAATCAACAAATACATGTGACACTCCAAGGAGTCGAACCCAGGATAATCACATCGAAATTCCGCGCACTATGCATTACGCTATCAAAACAGTTAAATAAGTAGGCCTATGCACAAACCTACGATTTATTATGCAGTTTCGAATCCTGCATATTAATCTGAGCATGTGTACATATATTCCAACTGCACTACGGTAGCCTAATGTATAGACGAATGGAAAGAGTAATTAATGGGGCACTTAACCCTTAGGAAGGCCTCGCTATAAATTGTTCCTGAACCAGAATTAATTATTATGTTTTTTATACCAACCAACTTCACATCTAAACTCAATTAATTAAATCAACAAATACATGTGGCACTTTTGTAAACCCACTTTCCTAATCCCACTAACCATCATCACCACTCCTCCACAACTCGCTCTTCACAACCCAAACCCTCTTTGTTCCAACTCCCACTAACAACCCCCCTACATTCTATCAGAACAACACAACACACGGTAGCCTACTTGTAACCGAAACTACCACTAATAATTTATCTATATTTGAAGGCTATTATAGAATAAGGATGTTGCATAGATCATATTAAAATTTGCTTCAACCACCGGATTTACATTTTATGTGCATTATATAAAGCACTGTAAAAAAAAAATCTCCCTATAATTATCCCTATTGACGGCGGTAAAACTCTTATTAATTAAGCCGCTTACTGTCAAAATAGATGCTGATTTTAATAAATCATGGGGGGTTGAGGGGGACAAAGCCCCCCTCAACCCATCCTGTATCCTAAGGCATATATATATATTTTTTTTTTTAACTCTGAAAATGACATAGGCCTACATCTGAGTGTTATATTTTTGTCACAACCAACTTCACTTCTAAACTCAATTAATAAAATCAACAAATACATGTGGGCCCGAACCTAGGATACTCACACCGAAATTCCGCGCATTTATGCATTACGCTATCAAGACAGTTTTAAAATCGTTGGACAATGGGAAAAATACATTTTCCGGGGATTACAATTAATTTCAAGTGTGCCCATTGATTATATCAGTGCTATTAATTTAATGTCCGCCCTCCCCAGCTCCCCAAATGTTGACGAAATTGTGTGTGACTTTGAGGCAGCAATTTGGCAATCTATCCGCTTGATAATTATGTGTTTTCCCCCAACCAACTTCACCTCTAAACTCAATTAATGAAATCAACAAATACATGTGGCACTCCAAGGATTCGAACCTAGGAAATTCCGCGCACTTATGCATCATTATGGTACTATCATACCAGGTGCAGGTAGCCTACTCATATTCACGGCAACGGCTGTTCCTTTCATTAGTGCCAGGCAGTTTACAGACAGGTTGGAATCCTCGGACTTCAGATTACATACCACTAAAAGGGACCAGTATATAGGCTATACTTAATCAACGCTGTGGACGAGAAAATCTAAACTGTACATCTTCATCCCTCATTTGTTGAAAGAGGTACAATCGGCCTATAAGGAAGTAGTAGCTGTTGATATCGATATTTAGGATTACTAGCTAATATACGGTTGTAGTGAATTTATAAATACACCAAATCAAATTCAACATACTTTCAATTCCCCAGAAACATGCATCATTATTATTACATTTTTGTTAAATATCTACCGGTATGTTCATGAGTACAACTTCCTTATAGCCTGAAACTCGCAAATAGTCAATTCGTGTCCGTACAACTACAATTAGTTTCACAACATGCACTATCTTCGTCTCAAACAAAAGCCATCAGGGACAAACAGGTCAGGTCAGGTGAAGGTATTGAGGGATAATCCTTTACAACAACGGCGACTAGGCTACATGAACTGTGGCAGCTATATGAATTATTATGTTCCCTCCACCAACCGACTTTAATTCTAAACTCAATTATTGAAATCAACAACTACATGTGGCAGTCCAGGGATTCGAACCTAGGATGCTCACACCGAAATTCAGTGCATTTATCCATTGCGCTACGAAGAGACAAATATTACAACAGCCAAATATTAAGTACTTGTTTTTGTATGGTAGCCTACCATTTTAAATATGACAAAGCAATTATGACTTAGCCTATGACGAGTATTAGGCTTCGCTATTATTCTGGCACTAATTCCATGATATTATGTATCCTATTTTGGAACCCAAGGCTGCCTTCTATCTATCTATATCTATCTATATGCTCAGGCCCAATCCCCATGTTTTCCTATTTTTATTTTTATTTTAAATTTAATTCTATTTGATTATTTTATTTTCCTTTTTTCTTGGGGGTGGCCGACTCAAGACAGAGCAAGAACAGGGAAACACAAAAACACCATAAAACAACGAACAAACACAGATAAAAACAAATTCACACACATCTAGGTTACCCAGGCTGCCTTAGGACCATATATTAATTTTACAGGATATTAGGAGGCTACTACTGTACTTCCATGATAATGATAGCTTGGGGCAGTGGACGTACCAATACAAATATATATAGGCCTACTGTATAACGGGCCACATTGCCTAGGAGGCCATGTACGGTCGCGCTAATAAGTCATGTCCCGGCTGTCATTACGTTTGGCTTGCTCTGTGCTGTATTAATGTCTTGTCAGATGTTAAATAGGGTGGGTAAGTGTAGTAAGTGTATGGAAAGCGAGAGAATGACTAAGAGGGTGTACGAGAGCGAGGTGGAGGGACAGAGGGGGAGAGGTGGACCGAATATGAGGTGGAAGGATGGAGTGAGGAAGTACATGAACGAAGGCGGTGCTGGTTGGGGGGAGGGGCGTCGACTGACTGGGGACAGAGGTGCATAGGGGCGGTTCGTTCGTGGCCACCCCTTCGGGGATCACGGCGTCAGGCAATAGATAGATAGATAGGTAAGTGTAGGAACATGTTTGTATATCTCACTCAAAAGGAAGAAATCATGTGTGAATATTGCTGATACCAATTATTGATCAAAACATAATTGGTGGC
The DNA here is from genome assembly GCA_032716605.1 of Paralithodes platypus. Lineage (NCBI taxonomy): Eukaryota > Metazoa > Arthropoda > Malacostraca > Decapoda > Lithodidae > Paralithodes > Paralithodes platypus. The sequence goes on from CM064560.1 coordinate 6,910,872, forward strand.
GAGACATCACTTATTAGGCCGACTGTACGTAGCCCTAAAACCTACCATCTGCGCATGCGTGTATGTTATATGCTTTGGCCCCTAAAAATAAATATTATATTAGATTAACCTAACCTAATATATCCCTCGGAATGGATACATTAAGTTAGGTTAGGTTATTCTAACATAATATTTGTTTTTCGGGGGCAGGGCATAAATTCACACACATGCGCAGATGGTAGGTTTTAGGGCTACGTACAATCTCGCTAATAAGTGATATCTCGGCACCAAGTATGTTTTGATCAATAATTGGTACCGGTATCAGCAATATCTAAGCTTCATTTTATCATATCGAGTGAAATATACAAACCTGTTCCAACACTTACCCACCCTATTCAACATCTGACAGACATTTAATAAAGCACAGAGCATACCAAACGTAATGTCAGCTGGGACATGACTTATTAGCGCGACTGTACATGGCCTCACCATTGCCTACCGCTATGGGTCGGGAAATGGCAACTTGAGATAGAGTATCGTATTATAAATAAGACGGTAATCAAACAAAATCATATCAAAGCAATAACTAAAAGAATATATATAGGCCTAGCCTATTTTTCCCAGCTGAGGGTAAATGATCATGTTTCTATCTTTGTTACTCAGCTATAAGGTAGATTTTGTTGCGAAATATTATGTTAATTATGAACACTTGGCATTAATATGACACACAGCCATAGTAGTTTCATATATTTCCATTAACCTGACAAGCGCGATATGACAGTAGGTGCTAGGGTAGTTATTTGTGCATTTCTAGCCCTGGATTCTGACAGAATTCGTTATATTTACAATATAAACCATTATTTGTTTTCGGTATGCTTTTATTTTACATATATGATGTATATATGAACCTTCAAGAGTGCTAAAATAAGTGGGAAAAGCATTTGGGTGGTGAAAAACGAAGATATTGGCCACCCGGTCATAATCTCAGGCGAGAGAGAGAGACAGGCAGCCCTCCCCTCTCGCTGTCTGGGAGTCAACTGAGAAGAGCGCGGCGGTGTGTGCCGGTGTCTGGGTGTTGCATAACGATCTTTTATGCAACCCACTTGTGCTACATTATCGCGGGAGAGAAAATAAACCGATAAATGATGATAATAAGAGGAAAAATAGGTGATAATTGAGGTGGGGAGGGAGGGGGGAATAAGGTGGGGAAGGAGGGGAGGGGGGTGGGTGAGATTTACATGGATGAGTACTGGAGGGGAATTATCTCACCTAGAGACAAATTCCTTTGTTTTGATAGGCCCTTTTTTTTTATGGAAGTCTTTTTTTATGGTCCTGCTTCCGTGAGGCCTATCGCGTTCCCTATAGGAAGCCTTCCGTGAGGCCTATCGCGCTTGCCGGGTTAACTATCGAAAAATCAGCTACTAAGGGATTCAATTTACCATCAGCTGGAAAAAAAAATAAGAGCATAGTAGGCCTACTATTAAGGCCTAGGCTATAATAAATTATATAGGCCTAATACAGAAAATAGAAGGGGCATTTTCAAGGTTATTGGTACAGACTAAACACATAACAAAGCCACTCCAACAGCTTCCTCTCTCTCCAACACCCCTTCTCCCCTCTCTACACGCTTCAGAAAAATAGGAAAAGTAGAATGTAAATACGAGGTGCCGTTGTAAAGGCTTATCCCTCAATACTTCATCTGATCTGATCTGGTACGAGTTGATATAGGCAAGCTAGTACGAGTTTACTCGTTCCGCCAGATTACGAGTTGTCCAGTACCCTTATGGCTCCAACTTCCTTATCTTACTTGATGCTTATAGCCTTAAACTCGCAAGTGGGCAGATAACTGCAGATTGTTCTAAGACATAATTATGATAGAATCACCAGTCATTATATTCCTAATCTAGCAATCTTGATCCTATCCCTAAAGCACTATTTCCCTCAACACTAGTCTGGCAGCTTAGGAGGTCAACATTTACAATATTTCGGTCCCCTAAATTCATCTACCGTCAGTCTAGTTTCCGATACCAGTGCAAAATATCCCATAAATGTTGCCAGAAAACTGTTGATCATCGAATGTTGACTATAAAAGCTCTCTCGTGTGATAACGGCTTAATGGCCTAGCTATAGCCTAATCATTAACCCCCCCATGCCCAACCCCTGCACATTATGCCACCCGAGACAAGCATTGTCACTTTCAACTCCGTCTTAAAACATTATTCAATGTTGCCACCCTGAATCCTCTCCCCCAACACATACACATAGACACACACATAGACACTGTGTCCCGGGGGAGGGTTTAAATGATCTAACTGCTAGGGTCAACGAATTGGTATCTGAGAATGTGGCTTTAAACCCCTAACTATCGGCACGCAACATAAGTCGAGTATTATAAATCTGGACTATCTGGCGGCGCGCGACATAGGTCGTGTGGCAATTTCAGCACGTAATGTTGCTGAGAGAGAGAGACAAGTGGTGGCAGGAGAGTAGCGAGCGTATGACTGCTCCAGACCACCGCGGCGAACCTACTGACACGAATCCCACCTCCTCCCTCCCTCTCTCACTCGCTACATACTGAATTGTATGGGGAAAGTACCGAATTACATGCTTTTTGCACTCGTGTTGCGCGGTTGTTGCAAGAAAACTAGCCATCATAAAAGGATCGTTGTGGTGTCATTGGAAAGCTCTGTTTATGCCCTTTCAGGGATAGATACTTGTTTTACGCTCTGGGTCTTATTTAGGCATGAAAATGATCATGTAAACAGCCCTATTTTGGGTAAAAACACCCCGCTGGTGGCTACATATTATATACCGCCTAGGCCGCTCATAAGGTGTTAAAAGAACAGATTAAGGAATACAAAGAACATTTAAATGAGAGAGTGAAAGAGATAGATGATGGGTATAGGGAGAGGGCTGAGAGAGAGATTCGTGAATTGAGGGAGGAGAATGCTAGGCTAAAACAAGGAGTGGAAACAAATCAGGACAGGACACAAAAAATGGAGGAAGAGGTATCTCAAATGAAAAATGTCTGGGGTGATCGAGTGGGTGAAGCAGAGGTACAACTAAAAGCAATTATTGAGGAGCAAAAGGGACAGCAGGAGGAGAACCTGAACAAGAGGGTAGTTAATGCCATCAGACAAAATGAGAAACAGGTCAGTGATATTATTGATAAGAAGAGATGTGTAATTATGTTTGGAGATGTAGAAGGGGAAATATTAGATATAAATACGAGAAAGGGTGTGGAGATGAAGAAAGTTGAGAAGATGATTGATGTGATAGATAGACAAGATAAGGAGGGATGGAAGAGAGAGGTAGAGGATTGTTGGAGACTAGGGAAATACAAGAAAGGAGAAATGAGGCCAATGAAGATTAGATTTAAGTCAACCAAAGTAGCAGAGGAGGTACTCAGATCCAGCTGGAAGTTAAGTCAGGAGGGGAATACAGAAATGTTAAACTAAGGAAAGATCTAAATGCGGAAGAGAGGGAAAAATTTAGAGAAATAAATAGAGAAGTCAAAGAAAAGAACGATAATAGATCAGAAGTGGAGAAGGTTTTTTTTTCTACAGAAACATGGATGGGAAAGTAAGGAAGTGGTACCTGAAGAAGGGGGAGAGGATAGGGGCGGAGGGGGGGGGGGGGGGGAGAAAAGAAGTGGTGGTACAGGAAGAAGGATTGGAGGGAGAGGTGCAACAGGAAGGGGAAATAGTAGGATAAAGACAGGGAATATCAATCATAATGGTAAAAGCAACAGGTGCAAGATGGTCTATAGCAATGTGGATGGGCTGCTATCAAAGAAATTAGAAATAAATGATTACATCAGACAGGAAGAGCCCTTAATATTGTGTCTATGTGAAACTAAACTAAATAAAGGGATAAGTTTGGAGGGAATGGGATGGAACAACTATAATATCTGGAGAAGGGATAGAGAAGACAAGATGGGGGGAGGGGTGCTAATTCTTACACATAATAAATTGAAAACAAGAATGATTGATCTGAATAATAGTAAAGCGGAAATATTAGCAGTAGAATTGACAGATGATGACAATCAAAAGGTGGATATTGTAGTGGCCTACATGCCGCCCTACACAGGGGCTTGGGAAGAGGAGGAATACCCGGTACAAATTTATCAAAGATGAGATGATTATTTGTATTGAAAAATTAACTCGTAGAACCAATGAATTAATTATAGTAGGGGACTTCAACTGTAAAGAGGTGGATTGGGAGCAGAGAGAAGCTGGTAGCAACGTGAACTCGTGGGGGTATAGGCTACTGGATATGGTAACAGAAAATTTATTGGTGCAAAATATAAAGGAAAATACAAGAAGAAGGGGAAATGATGAAGCATCCAGATTGGACCTAATGTTTACTAGAGACCCAGATGTAATTTCTGATATAAAATACTTACCACCTTTAGGCAAGAGTGATCACGTTGTAATGGATATAGAAATCCTATTGGGTTATTCCAATATGGAGGAGAGGGAGGAGCACAAGGAAACTAGGTTTGACTATGCAAAAGGAGACTACCAATCACTGAGACAATACTTTAGAGATGTTGACTGGAGTGAAATACATCAGAGAAATAGTGTAGACGAGAAGTATGGAGTATTTAAAACATTATATGAAGAAGGAGTTAATAAATATGTCCCTAAACAAGGTAATAGGTCAGCGAAGGAAAAGGATTGGTTTAATGAAAAATGTAGGAAAGCCAAGGAAAAGAGAGACCAAGCGTGGAAGGCAGCTAGAAAAAGGTGTAATAGAGAAACTTGGAACAGATACAAGAGATTAAGAAATGTATATGCTGCAATCAGGAGACAAGAAGCCAGAGAATATGAGAAGAACATTGTGAAAAAATGTAAGAGTGATCCTAAGCTGTTCTATAGGTTTATAAATAGTAAAATGAAGGTAAGGGATAGAATAGTGAGGTTGAAGGGACCACTTATGATGACGACCAGAATATGTGTGAAATTATGAACAATACACTACACTCAGTATATACTAAAGGTGATAACTTTGAAGAAGTACCGGTAGGTGAAATTGGTGATAAACTGGGAGAGATTAATTTTTCTCCCAGAGGAGCTAGTAGAAATAATGAAAGGACTAGATGTGAAAAAAGCAGTGGGACCTGACAATGTAGCGGGATGGATTTTGAAAGAATGTGCTGACGAACTAATGAAACCCTTATATGAGATAATGAAATACTCTCTGGAAGTGGGAAAATTACCAATGGACTGGAAGAGAGCCAACATTGTACCGATTTATAAAGGTGGGAACAGGGAACATCCATTGAATTATCGACCTGTGTCACTTACTAGTATAGTGTGCAAAATCTGTGAGAAAATAATTAAGAAAAGATGGATGATTTACTTGGAAAAGAATAATCTACTATCTAACAGGCAATTTGGATTCAGGGAGGGTACCTCATGTGTTACAAATCTACTCAGTTTTTATGACAGAGTGGTTGACATATTACAAGAGAGAGATGGATGGGTGGATTGCGTATATATTGACATGAAGAAAGCTTTTGACAGAGTATCGCATAGCAGGCTGAAGTGGAAATTAAAAGAGTATGGAGGGATTCAGGGTAGTTTGTTAAATTGGATGGAGGACTATCTTTCAGGGAGACAGATGAGGACTACTATCAGAGATAAATTTTCTACGTGGAAAGATGTCACAAGTGGAGTTCCGCAGGGAGCGGTGCTGGCTCCCATAATGTTTCTAATATACATTAACGACATGCCAAAGGATATAAATGCATATATGAATATGTTTGCAGATGATGCCAAGATCATGAAGCGTATAGAAGATGAAAACAGTGGTAGGGAATTACAGAGGGATTTGGATAGGCTATATCAATGGAGCAAGAAGTGGAAAATGGAATTTAACACAAATAAATGTCATGTAGTGGAAATGGGAGTAAGTAAAAGAAGGCCTCATATGGAATATAAGTTAGGAGAACATACTATTAACCCATCAGAGAAAGAAAAGGACTTAGGGATAACTGTTAGGAGTGATCTTTCACCTGAGAATCATATTAATAAGATAGTGGGAGAAACATATGGACTGCTAAACAGAATAAAAATAGCCTTTAACTATATAAACGAGGAGATGCTGGAGAAAATAATAAAAACACTGGTGAGACCAAGACTGGAGTATGCGGCAGTGGTGTGGGCACCACATCTAAAAAAGCATATAAAGAAGCTGGAGAAGGTTCAGAGAGCTGCAACTAGGATGATACCAGAACTGAGAGAATTACCATATGAGGAGAGATTAAAGAAATTAGATTTACCATCTCTAATGGATAGGAGGGAGAGAGGCGATATGATTATGATGTACAAATGTGTGAGAGGACTCGAAAAGGTGGACAAGAAGGGTTATATTGTGAAAGATAATGGAAGAACTAGGGGGCATAGATATAAGCTAATGAAAGGAAGATGTAAAGGAGATGTGAGAAAGTATAGTTTCCCTTACAGAAGTATAAGTAAATGGAATCAGTTGGAAGAGGAAGTGGTGTGTGCCAAAAACATTCATATTTTTAAGGCAAAGTTAGATAATTGTAACTCAGGAAGCGGGACAATACGAGCCTAAAAAGCTCAACTCCTGTATACTACAAATAGATAGGTAAATACACACCCATACACACACACGGTAGCCTAAAGTTTGAAGGTATGCAGAAATAATACATTCCTAACCAACAAATAGTGTCAAACTACTGCAATCTGCGCCTCACCCTACGCCCTCACAATCACACATTTGTTGATAGAAATATGCACATTGTGTGCCCCTAACATTTTCGAGTCTATGCTATGAATATCGCGGGTTACAGTGACTAGACCTATACTGGGTTTTTTCCAGCTGATACTAAATTGCTATCTCTCCATCCTGCTTACTCGGCTATTACCATGATTTTGTAGTTAAATTTGTTGCTAATTATGAAAATTTGGCAATAATATGACGTACAAACATATAAGAGGTTTATTATAACGGTATCTCCGGCATCGACTACATTAAAACAACGACAACAATAAAAAGTCAACGACGCGAAGCTTCTGCACATCCACTAGACACGTAAAAAGTCCGGAAAACGTATCGTACTAAAAGGAGTTCTCCAGCGACTTCTTAACACGGGGTAAAAATGTAGTCAGCTGCGCGCAGGCAATATTCTCGAGAGAATATCTCGGAGATTCAATGGATTATAATACGGGATATGATTAAAAAGACGGAAGCGAAGCATGGACGTTGGTTGAGAGACTCAGACCAAGAGTGAGAGCAGTGGAAATGAATTACTTAAGGAGTGCGTGCGGAGTTACATGGAGGGATAGACAGACTAATGAGGAAGTAAGAAGGAGGTGTGGTGTGGAGGTAGATGTGCTGGAAAGTGTGAAAAGGAACAACTTGAGATGGTTCGGCCATATGGAACGTATGGAAAGCGAGAGAATGACTAAGAGGGTGTATGAGAGCGAGGTGGAGGGACAGAGGGGGAGAGGTAGACCGAATATGAGGTGGAAGGATGGAGTGAGGAAGTACATGAACGAAGGTGGTGCTGGTTGGGGGGAGGGGCGTCGACTGACTGGGGACAGAGGTGCATGGGGGCGGTTCGTTCGTGGCCACCCCTTCGGGGATCACGGCGTCAGGCAATAGATAGATAGATAGATAGATTAAAAAGAACTAATGTAGCAGCCCATGCCACTGAAATTTCCTCTTGGGTATAACAGTGTTGTGTATTATAATGCTTTAACGGTCGTCAGTGGGTAAACAGAATGTTAGACCAGAGAATAAATTAAATATAATATACAACATTATCGCTCACCACCACCCTCCACCCAGATTCGGCCGACCAGCGTTTCTCCGCTTTCTCGAAATTCTCGTTTCAGTTTTGTGTTTACATCGATGGGAGGTAGTGGTTGCATGCCTCTCCCAATCTAGAGTAGTCTGCATACCATACATATCTTCGAATATAGGAATAATAATGTGTGGAATATAATAGTTGTGTTTAAATTATCGGTAAGAGTTACCGACCAACCAGTGACGGGCCCCATCGATGATTATTAGTGTATCACTTTCATGAACGATACTTTGTTGGTGTATATGTATTTACCGTCGCAAATTCGCTATAATTGAAATACAAGAAACTGTAAAAAATACCTCCCTGTCGATGGCCGCGGCGCAATAGTACACAATGGCCGTCGTTCGGGAGATCTTACCCTCAGTCTTTCAGTCGAACGTCACTACACCTAGCGGTCTTTTTAGGAATCATGAACCATAGCATCAACCAATGACAGCCTTCCATCAAATTATCAACCAATCACACAGTCTTTCAGTCGTCACGTCACGCGCCACGCCCCTCGCCGGTCCGGGCGCCGGCAGGCTTAGTTTGAAGATGGAACCCTAACATGGAGGTCGTGGTGGTATGTGCTACGAGTTTTTCAGGTAATTTGTTGTACTTTAGTATTTTTATTTACCGGATCAGTCTGAAGATGTTTTTTTCTTTGATATACAGTGTTGTTTAATACCAAGGACTGTCGCATTTTACTATTTTCCCATTAGCCTATCCATCAATCTTAAGACACGGCCCCCGATAGTGGGGAGAGCTATGAAGATCAGGGAAATTGCGGGGTAAAAGCCGTAAATAAAGGGGTAATAGGCCTATTGAAAGAACTCTGAAAATACAATATTGAAAAGTAACTATCTATCTCTATCTATTGCCTGACGCCGTGATCCCCTAAGGGGATGAAAAGTAACACAACCTGAAAATAGAAAAACCCGAGCCAAGTTTTGACCAAATTTGGCTCGGATTTTTCAGAGTCCAAAATCACAGTAACCTCATTTCGAAAGTTGGCTCGGATTTAAGGGATTTAGCGGGGGTGTGGGGGCAGCAGCCCCCACCCATAATACTAGGTTAGGTTAGGCTAGGCTAATGCTAACCCCATAATACTAGGTTAGGTTAGGTTAATGACAAAACTTGGCTCGGATTTCATGGATTTAGCGGGGGTGTGGGGGCGGCAGCCCCCACCCATTATACTAGGTTAGGTTAGCCTAATATTAACCACATTCTTACTGGCTTTATCCACGTTGAAAAAAGAAAAAAACCCGAGCCAACTTTCGAAATGAGGTTAGGCTACTGTGATTTTGGACTCTGAAAAATTGAAAAACCCGAGCCAAGTTTGGTCAAAGCTTGGCTCGGGTTTTTCCATTTTCAGGGTTTGTTACTTTTCAGTATTTTCAGAGTTCTTCCAATATTACCCCTTTATTTACGGCTTTTACCCCGCAATTTCCCTGATCTTCATAGCCCTCCCCACTATCGGAGGCCGTGTTTTAAGATTGATGGATAATGGGAAAATAGTAAAATGCGACAGTCGTTGGTATTAAACAACACTGTGTATCAAAGAAAAACAAAAAACAACCAAAAATAACCTGAAAAACTCATCACTGGTTGGTGATAAACATTTACCAAATTATCCTATATGAATAACAAAAGTGAAATGTGAAAGCCAATTGGACATAATTACATAACTAAAGCGACGTGCCTAGGCCTGTAGGCTAGCCTATGCCTCTCGCTCTCAAGTCCTTAAACAGGCTGCTAGGCTAGCCTAACATGCTTTCAATGCCTAGATAATTATTTCGATAATTAGTATTGAAACAGGATTAGGCCTACGTAATATTAAGGGTTACTAGTCAAAGACTAAATACTGTACTTCAATAGGCCTATTTGTATTTGCCTAGGCTAATCAAGTCTATTTTGGCCTAGGCCTAGGGGGTACATTCAATTTGGTAGTGAAAGAGCCATGAAGGAAAATTAAATTGTGGTTTGGATTAGGCCTATGGTCTAGGCCTAGCCTACATGTAGGCCTATTTCTGGACATTTTATTTTAGGCCTAGGCTATGCATATTTTAACTTTAAGGGATGGAGCGAGATGCAGTGTCCTAATCCACTCGAATAAAGATAATATAAATCCCAATACTAGGCCTAGGCTATAGGCTAGCCTATTCAAGGGTTTGTCATAACTTGTCCCAGTAACAGGTAGGCTAGGCCGGATTTTTTTTATTTTAATACCACAAATTTTCAGTGTTTTTTATACAAAAAAATTTGGTCAATATTTACGAGTCACACCACAACTGGAATCTCATTTCTAAGGGTAGTTTTGGGTTCCTATCATTCTATGTTTCATTGCTATATACTTTTTATCCACCGGAAAATATATATATATATATATATATATATATATATATATATATTTTTTTTTTTTTTTTTTTTTTTTTTTTAGCATTAACCTAACCTAAAAACCTAACCTAACCTAACCTTAATGTATTTGGGGGCTATTAGGTTAGGTTAGGTTAGGTTAGTTTTTTTGGTTAGGTTAACCCTCCAGCCCCGGGGGCTATAGCTTACGACTGTGCTCCGGTACCGGGTGTTTTGACGATCTTTGGCCTATGTTAACTACTCTGTAAGTCAATGAATATGTCATGTAATGTTGTGAATAAAAAAGAATAATGTTCCACAAACCTTCCTCTGTCGAATGGCGTTGAGTAGAGGTCTCTAGCCCCTCTGGTTGCATAATGGTGAGCGTGGGAAGACGAGTGCTTTTCGGCGGCAAATTCTTCCCGCGTTCGGACGCGTCGCCTCGGCCATGGCTACGACGCACCTAGCCGCTCGCCGCGCCAAAGTATTTATCTCCCTTAGACGATTTTAGTGTTTGATATTGAGAATGTGATGTTTATTTGATATTTTCTAGTTATTTTGAGGCCAATTATATAAAATATGTTTATTAGGGTATCACTGTCACTGATATTGCTAATTTTCACTCGATACCGTACATTTTATTAGTAATTGAGGTAGCTTATTGTTGTATTAGGCACTGATTATTCGTTATCACAGGTGTTTATTATACTTTGGCCATCAAATATTAGGTCTTGTGTCACTTTCACTTTGACAAATATGCTTTAGAGAGTGTCACTGTCACTGATAATGCTCATTTTCACTCGATACCGTACATTTTATTAGTAATTGAGGTAGGTTATTGTTGTATTAGGCACTGATTATTCGTTATCACAGGTATTTATTATACTTTGGCCATCAAATATTAGGTCTTGTGTCACTTTCACTTTGACAAATATGCTTTAGAGAGTGTCACTGTCACTGATAATGCTCATTTTCACTCGATACCGTACATTTTATTAGTAATTGAGGTAGGTTATTGTTGTATTAGGCACTGATTATTCGTTATCACAGGTGTTTATTATACTTTGGCCATCAAATATTAGGTCTTGTGTCACTTTCAGTTTGACAAATATGCTTTAGAGAGTGTCACTGATAATGCTCATTTTCACTCGATACCGTACATTTTATTAGTAATTGAGGTAGGTTATTGTTGTATTAGGCACTGATTATTCGTTATCACAGGTGTTTATTATACTTTGGCCATCAAATATTAGGTCTTGTGTCACTTTCACTTAGTTATATGATTTGTAAACGTTTTATATACAATTTATTGTGTCTTTTTTCACTGATTTATATATTTCTATAGGTTCTAATCATATGAATGTCACTTGGTATATACATATGTGTCACTTTCACATATTATTATGGTGTAATTGTATTTGTATCAATGTTCTCATAATACATGACTTTTGTATTACTATTACAATACATTGGTTTTCTTCCACTTTTTGCCTATATATAATTATAGTGTACATATTGTCATTTTATTTGGCAATTTCAGTATGATTATTAGAACTCCAGCTTGGAGTGGTAATCAAAGAAGCAATCTACAGCACAGAGTGCCACCTTGCACTCCACACACTCCAGGGTTGACTTTTTACCTGACCTCGGCTTCACCCTGCTGTTGTAGCAGACATGGCACCGCTTCTGCTGTGTTCTTCCGGATTCATTCTGAGGCAGGGAACCAAGCCTGTGCCTAATCAAGTATTGAGCAGACTGCAAGCGGTCAATAACGGCAGGCCCAGGATGTGCCACTGCCCTCTGTGGCATAGCATACTTCTCCAGGAGCTCCGTCAACACCTGCTTTTGGAACCTCCGCAGGCTATTGAACTTCATGGGTGTGTTCACATTCCGAAGCTTGTATATGTTGTAGGCATTCAGAACTGACATGTCCACCATATGCAGAAAGAACTTTTTGTACCATCTGCACGAGGTACGCAGGCAGTCAATGAAGCCTATCTGCATGTCGGACTTGTCCACCAGCCTCATGTTGATGTTGTAGTCCAGGACAGCATCGGGCTTGGTCACCCTGGCCTGGGTGCGGCGATCCACCTTGCCAGTCTCCACCATTTCCCCCTTGTGGATGGTGGTCAGGAGGTTGACCTTCCGCTGGTCGTGCCAGTGGATAGCCAGAATGGGCCCCGACTTCTTCTTGAACACATCACCTTTTTTGGTCTTTGGAGGGAAAGGTGGCATGCCCTTCCTTTTCCCTCGTACTGTGCCTACAGTCCCCGTCTTGCGCTCATGCAGGTACTGTGAGAGAGTGGGGGACGTGTAATAATTGTCCGTGTAGAGGACGTGATTCTTATGAAAGTAGCGGTCCATCATGGCTTGCACCACTGCTCCGCCAAAGCCAATGAGGGGTTCCACAAGCAAGTCCCCTTCCTTCCCGCTGTAGACCAGGAAGTCCAGGACATAGCCAGTTTGGCAGTCGCACAGCACAAAGAATTTTATGCCAAAGCGATGTCTTTTTGAGGGGATGTACTGCCGGAAGCTGAGTTTTCCCCGGAACAGCACAAGAGACTCGTCAATGACGACCTTGCGGAAGGGCTTGAAGTAGGAGGTGAAGCGTTCTCGCATCATCTCATACAACGTCCTAATCTTCCACAGCTTGTCTGGGAGGTGGACGTCAAGGTTGGTGACAAGATGGAGCGCTGCGAGGATATCAAGGTACCGGTCGCGAGACATATATTTCCCGAAGGCAGGGGTGGATATCAGATCATTGGTGATCCAATAGTCAGGCAACCTATGCTTCTTGACATGAGGCATTAGCATGGTGAGTGCCAGGAACACCATGAACTCTTTATGAGTCACTGGGGTCCACTGCCTCATGTGGCCCTTGGTCACCTTTCCCAAAAAGTGGACCTGGAATTGGTGCTGCTTATTTGTCTCTTTGACAACATAGCCTACCACCTCCTCATCAAAGAAGGCCTCAAACAGTTCGTGTGGTGGAGCATTGGGGCCTGCAGGAAAATTGGGGGTAACGCCTGAACCCTCCAGTACCTCATCAAAAGCTGGCACATCAGGGTTGTATGCATCCTCATCAACTACGTCTTGCCACTGAAAAACGTAGAATGGGTCTTGTCTACGCTGACGAGGAGCTCCAGCTGGTGGCCCAGCACGCCCACGGCCAACTCGGGAGGCGCGCGCCCTAGGGCGGCGAGGGCGGCGGCCAGGGCGGTGGGCAGCACGTCGGGCAGCACGACGCCGGGCCAAGCGGATGGGTCGAGGGTCGTCGATGTCCATATAGTCATCGTCAGAGTGGTCATCTTGCCCTGACGGTGGACCTATGTAATCATGGCCAGAGTCTTGAGAGAGGTGCCCTTCATCATCAGTGGCCCCCACATAATCTGGCGGGGAACCAGTGATGCGTGGGCGGCGTGCGGGTGGGCAAGGTGGGGAAGGAGTGGCAGGTGAGGCTGTGTCCCCCCGAGGTCCCGGGCTCCTTGGCCTGCGACGAGTGACAGAAAGCAATGTTTCACTGTCACTAGGGCCAGGTATTGGTGATGCGAGCTCAAAGACTTCTTCAGGAAGACATGTTGAAGGCGGGAGAGGTGGGGAGGACCGTGGGGAAAGTTGCGGGGACGTATGGCTGGGGCCGGCCGGGGTGGACGCCGCGGGAGCCTCGAACAAAACTCTCTTACTTTTCTTAATTTTCTTGGTATATTTCCTACCTTTCCCCTTTTCGGCAGCAGTATGTCTCCTGTCGGGGGACCTAGGAGGCAAATAGGCCGAAAGTGTTTGGGTCCTCAACCCTTGGCAATGGTGGGGGTGGTGGGGAAGAATGCGGGGCATCCGGGTCATCTTGGGTGGCGTGGGTAGATAAGGGAGACAATGGCGGACGAGAAGGGTCACCACGCTGACCCTCACTCACAGCCTCATCCTCACCAAGTAGTTTTGCTTGTTCCCTAGCTGCCGCGGCCGCCTTCTCAAGTATTTTCTGCTTATACAAATGTAGCTTGAAAGGCGATTTACCTGGGGAAGGGCTTGGCGTCGTGTCACTTAAGCGAAATTTGGTGAGTGACCTTGAACTCTCCCACTCGCTCACTCTCTCAAGTTCACTGTCTTTAGGTAAACCAGCTTCCTCAACAACTGGTACATCACCTTCATCACTCTCATCACTGTCATGTTCTCTCGCAAATCCCAGGAATTGCTCTTCTTTATCACTCTCATGGCCATAATCACTCGACTTATAATTACTGGAGTCGTCACTGACTTCATCATCAACATTATGCTTGGCATCAGCTCGCTCATAAAGTCTCAATGTCGTCTCAATACCTCCGGGAGATAACACATTTAGGCGATGGCGTCGGGGTAAGGCGCGACGAACAAGCAAGGGCGTCGTAGGAAGCACGGTATCGGACACAGCGGATTCACTATTTGGCGTACTGTCCATGATGGCGTCGGGGTAGATACTGTTGCTGTGGCGGAGTTTACGCCTGGTGGCGCCACCTACCGTCCCACGATACCGAAAATGTACGCGCGGCATTCGAAAGCACGCATGCAAGCAATGGGCGTTCAAGAGCCCTTCCGGGTTGCGCGGGCCGAGGTTGTTATGGGCGTTCAAGAGCCCATCCGGGTTGGAGGGGTTAATGCTAAAAAAAAACAAAAAAAAAAACAAGAAAAAACAAATTCCGGTGGATAAAAAGTATATAGCAATGAAGCATAGAATGATAGGAACCCAAAACTACCGTTAAAAATGAGATCCCAGCTGTGGTGTGACTCGTAAATATTGACCCAATTTTGTTTGAACACTGAGTGAACGTGAGAAGGAATATAAGAAAATTAACATGAAATACCATTGATTTGGCCATTTCATCACTTCCAGACATATTTGGCCATTTCATCACTTCCAGACATATTTTTAACCATAAACCAAAACTTTATCTTTACATATTAGTAAAATTTACCAGAACGTCCCGGACTTCCCAAATTGACTAATTCCTTGAACGTGACGATACTGCGTTGTTATGTGTGCGATTAGTTTGATTGGGAACCAGATTAACTTGCTCATGTAGTAGTGTACACCCTATGTGGTGGATTGTGTTCTTTTATTTCATAAATTTTATTTTAGTAAATGTTGTTTCCACATAGCGATTTTGATAAGTTAATTTGACTTTATATTGTCTTTGTCCCAGTTTTGGTTTGTTTAGTTTACAAGTTTTACAATTTAATACAATAATAAAGATTGAAAATAATAGTCTTGGCTATCGATCGACACTCTGGCTAGAGACTATGGTATTAAAATATAAAACTTGCAAAATAAACAAACCAAAACTGGGACTACACAATGTAAAGATAAACGAACTAATATCCCAGATTAAGTTGCACATGTAGTAATGTACACCCTATGTGGTGGATTGTGTTCTTTTATTTATAAATTATTATTTTACTTTTTTAAGCGTTGTTTTCACATAGCAATTTTGATTAGTTATTTTGTCTTTTTAGTGTTCGTATAGGTTTTGGTTTGTTTATTTTGCAAGTTTTACATTATAATAGTCAAATATAGAGGCAAGAATGTTAAGTGCGGGCGTACCGCCAGCCTTGTTTACACTACGCATAGTGGCGTCGGACCTTTGCCATCATGTTCCCGTCTATTTTGACTGCCTTTGGATACAATAATATGTTGAGGGGGGCTTTGACCCCCTCACCCCCTCATGACATGTTGTCATCATCATATATATTGCCAGCAGGGGGAAAATAACCGAATTAATCGCCGTCAAAATAGACGCGAAGTTAACCGCTCTATGTAAACATGACGACCGTACGCCCGGAATCTACATCCATCCCAATATAAATACAACAAAAACTGGCAATGTACCGGTACTCACATTTTTCAACGATGCTTGAAACTGTGACTGAAAAGAAGAAAAATAATGATTTATTACAAAATTTATCATTAAATAATTAAATTTATTTATTTATTTCAATCACCTCCCAATTAACCCTTTAATTACCAGCGACATATGTTATATTCTATTCTAGCTATAACCAGACGATATTATGCAGCTTAGGAAGGATCTGTGGTAGTTAAAAGGGATGGTTGAGATAGTTTGAAGCCTTATTAGTGCTTATTAGTGCTAGAGGTCCTTCCTAAGCTGAATAAAATAGACTAATAGTTGCCAGAATAGGATGAATCGGACGTCCCTGGTACTGAATGGGTTAAATTAACGAAAGCGTGTGATCCTCCCGGGATTCGAACCTGGGTTACCACATACAGATCCTAAACACTCTAAGCATTACACCATCAAGATAGTTAAGGGGGGTCACCGTTTTTTTTTCTTTTCTCCTTTTCTCTGGCTTGTATCCATTCGGCCCCATTCAGCCTACTGTTTTAAGACGTTTATCCCCATCCAGGTGTCAGTTTTTTACTGGTGAGCGGTAGCGAGCCAGCATATTTTAAAAATGTATTTGACAGCAGGCTAAATGTGTACATTTTTCGATAGAAAAATTTCTCCGGCAAAGCCGGATTTCTTCATATAATGCTGGCACGCTATCGCTCGGCAGGAAAAAATCGACACCTAGATGGGGATAAACGTCTTAAAATAGTTGGCTGAATGGGGCCGAATGGATACAAGCCAGATAAAGAGAGAAAAGGACAGAAATAAACAAAAACAGGTCACCCCCCGTTAAGTGAATTTTTTTTTTTTTTTTTATTAATACTGAGTCTAGTTTTAATAAATATAATATTAATATACAGTATAATAATTATATAATATGATATACGAGTCAGAAACAAGGTGAATTTTCTATTTATATTATATTTTGTTGTTTCTGTTCGGGCTCTGTCTCGAGTCGGTCACCCCCAGCTATGTATGATGTATATACAGGTAGTACCTGGTACTGTAGATCTCTCTCTCTCTCTCTCTCTCTCTCTCTCTCTCTCCTCTTCCTCTCCTTCCATCTATCTCGTCTCTCCTCTCCTCTCTCTCTCTCTCTCTCTCTCTCTTCTCTCTCTCTCTCTTTCTCTTCTCCGCTCTCTCTCTCGCTCTCTCTCTCTCACTCTCTCTCTCTCTCTCTCTCTCTCTCTCTCTCTTGCTCTCTCTTTCTCGCTCTCTCTCTCTCTCTCTCTCTCTTAATCAGTTTTGGTTTGTTTGGTTTGCAAGTTTTACATTTTAATTAAGCCGCTGTCACACGAGCGCTTTTTCCGTCAATTTTCCATGAGCAAGTTTTTTCTCGTTATATTTCGGGACTTTTTTGCACTGGTACTGGTAACTAGACTGAAGGTAGATTGTGTTAGGCGGCTGAATTCTGATAAAGTGTAATTTTTTAAGCTGTCAGACCATAATTGCCCGTAAAAACTGCTCGAAAAACTGCTTGTGTGACTCCGGCTTTACTAAGGTTAAATTGTATGACCGTCACAATAAATAAATAGCGCTCAGTCTCTCTCTCTCTCTCATAAGAAAAAATTTCTACCGAAAAATTTACATATTTATCTTGAAGGGGTCTGGGTGGCCCTTCTTTTTTTAGTTTGAAGAGGGACTGGGGAGGTGGGTTTTTTTACATCAAGGGAGAAAACTAAAAAAACATGTTGCTCAAAAATGGTATTGTAACAGAAATACAGTACTGTACTGTACAATTTTTTTATTTTGTTTTCTATGTGAGTGAGGGAGGCAAAAGGCAGAGCTGCCTGTATCGAGTGCCTCCCCCAGAGTTGAAAGAGTGGTAGGGCCAAAATCAAGGGACGTTCGAACCAAAATGCCTGGACACACAGAGTTTGAAGCAATTTAAGTCATAGGAAGAGGGAAAGACTGATTCAGGGAAAGAGTTCCAGAGCTCAGCTGTTGAATAGAAGAAAGTTTGGGAGTAAAGTTTCACTCTTGGGTTGGAGAGTTGCACAGAGTAGGGGTGGGATTGTGTTGCAAGACGGGTGCTACATACCCTACATAGAGGAGGTGGTATACACTGGGAAAGCTCCGAGGAACACTGATTAATGTAGTAGCGATAGAATAGTGAGAGATGCAACATTGCGGCGAAGAGAGAGAGATTGCAGAGAGTTGGTGAGTGGACGGGAGTTAATGATATGCAAAGCCTTCCTTTCTACTTTATCTAGGAGAGCGGTGTGAGGGGAACCTCCCCACACATGTGAACAATATTCAATACAAGGACGCACCGTGCCCCTGTACAGAGCAAGAAGCTGTGCAGGGGTAAAGAACCCCTTGAGCCGGTTGAGCACACCCAGCTTTTGGGAGGCTGCCTTAGCAAGACTGGTAATATGGTCCTTCCAAGTGAGAGCAGAAGAAAAAGAGACACCATGAATACTGAGAGAAGATGAAGGATTGACTTTTGTATTGTTAAAGTACTGTATAAGGGAAAGTCCTCTGGGAGTTCCGGACGGGTAGACAGATGGAGAAATTGGGTTTTGGAAGCACTTACAAAGGTTAAGGGGAGGTTTTTAGTTGGTTCCCTAGACTTCCATCAAGCTTAAAATTACTCCCCCTTGACCCCCTTTCAAGATAAATTTGTAAATTTTTCGGTAGAAAAATTTCCCGGCCAAAGGCCGGTTCCTCTTAAATTACAGGCTCGCTATCGCTCACCAGGAGAGTTCTTAAAATCTCCAAACTATTGGGGCGAACATCTTAAAATATCAAAAGCAATGGGGCTAAACATGAGGGAGAAAGGGGTCCAGAAAAAAATCCTTCAGGTGGAAATCTCCCCTTAAATTGTATGACATAGGCGTAGTAGGACCACACCACCACCGTCACAATGAACAACACTCTCTCTCTCTCTCTCTCTCATAGACACATACACACACACCTCTCTCTCTCTCCCCCCCTCCCAGGGCGTCAAACCGGAGCAATTTGTTTGAAGATTTGATTGAATATGACAAGAAATACAAGACAATTGACATAAAATAGCATTGTTTTGGCCATTTTACCACTTTCAAGGACTTATTCTGAACTGAAAACCATAATTATATCTTTACATATACAGTACAATAATAAGAACTAAAAACATTGCACTAGGCTTTCGTTTGACACCCTGCTCCCTCCCTCCCTCTCTCATAAGAAATATTTGTCTACCGAAAAATGTACATATTTAGCTTGAAAGGGGGTCTGGGTGGCCCTTTTTTTTTTTTTAGTTTGAGGTGGTTTTCTTACATCTAGGGAGCAAACTAAAAATAAATTGCTCAAAAATGGCAACAGAAATACAACTTACGAAGGTTAAGTTGTATAACGTAGGCGTAGTAGGACCAAACCACCACCGTCACAATAAATAACACACTTTTTCTCTCTCTCTCTCTCTCACCTTTCTCTCCCCCTCCCTCCCTCTCATAAGAAATATTTGTCTACCGAAAAATGTACATATTTAGCTTGCAAGGGGTCTGGGTGGCCCTTTTTTTTTAGTTTGAGGTGTTTTTCTTACATCTAGGGAGCAAACTATATATAAATTGCTCAAAAATGGCGACAGAAATACAACTTACGAAGATTAAGTTGTATAACATAGGCGTAATAGGACCAAACCACCACCGTCACAATGAACAGGACAGGGAGACACTTGGCCGCGCGGAAACACAAGCGACACGGAGCGGTCACCATCCAGAACTTCCCCGACGCTGAGGACGCAGGCATCTTGATAAACACACCTCCTCACACTGTAACACAAAGGAAAACACATGGATTAACATTATTGATAGCGTAATGGTTAGTGCACGGAATTTCGGTGTGAGTATCCTAGGTTCGAATCCTTGGAGTACCACATGTATTCATTAGTTTAGGTTTATTTGTAAGTCAATTGGTAGGTTGGTGATAATATGAATGTAACCAACTACATCCACCACTGCAACCCTCCACATCATACCCATACTCAAATCACCCAGCGATCCATCCAGTCACTCAAAGACAACACTCAGCTACATGCACGGCTCCCTGAAGTCCATCCCTCAGAATCCCTCCTTTCCCGTGAGGACACAGTCCACCTGGCTAGGCTGCGATGTGGGCACCATCCAGCCCTTCTGAGTTAACTGAAGAGGCTGTATGACTCCGTCCAGGACACCTATCTAGCTAGTAACACTACACTGCACACTATCAAACACATTATGGAAGACTGCATAACACACAACCACTTCTAAGTTATTATAAGAAGCTGGATGACTCCGTCCAGGACACCTGTCACAGTTGTAACACTACACCACACACTATCAAACACATTATGGAAGCTCAGACACAGGGGTGTTCCTAGGGAATCGCAGTTTGAGTAGGAAGAGAATCATCAGAGTCGTAATAAAAATCATCTTTATTTTCATAATTTTTCCTTCATAGATGTTTCAACATTTGATTATGTCATCACCAGTATTTTCTGTGAAAACAAAACATACGTATACAAATATTGAATATATATTACATTGCAAAAACAATTTTTGTTAATAACTTACAAATAATGAAAGCTGTAACGTAATCAAAAAAACTAAATATCTAGATCAGACAGAACTATACAATAAGATAAAATAATGCAAAATGTTATGACAATATTAAGCTTAGTGGGAAATAAGCGTTCGGGAACAAGGTACAGTCACTCAATTAACGATCCATATAGATTCGATGATCCATAAGAAATATTAAACTGGGTAATTTTTTAACTATGATCGGAAGTAATATAATTATATACTCTATGAAACTATTTAATTTGTAAAAGGAGACACAACATAGCTATTTAAGTGAGACAAAATTAAAAATATAGTAGTGAAATCAAATCAAAGTACAGTACACAGTCAAAGTTCCCTGCCTAGAATATGAGAGTTCTACGTTTCATTGAAACTTAGCAATCTAGTTACATAATAGCCTAGAACTAAATATCTATTACAAAGTACTGTATCTAGACACAACCAAATTAGATTATATTTAAGGGAAATGAGGAAAGGGTATTATTCAATTGGGGACGAAGCTTTTTAATATAATACCTAGGAGATAGCATCTCTGCCGGTGGTGGGGCCGAGGCTGCCACTGTCGCTAGAATTAGATGTGGCTGGGGGAAGTTCAGAGAACTGCTGCCAATTCTGACCATGAAAAGAATGCCTCTCCCCCTGAAGGGAAAGGTGTATGCCTCATGTGTTAGGAGTGCAATGACGTATGCCTCAGAAACATGGGCCGTTAGAGTAGAGGATGTCAACAGAATGGAACGTAAAGAGATGAGAATGGTGAGATGGATGTGTGGGGCCAGGCTACAGGATAGAATAACAAATGTTGAGCTGAGGAGACGTTTAGGTATAAAGAATATTAGCGAGATGATGCGTACAAGTAGACTGGGATGGTATGGACATGTGGAGAGAATGGATGAACAAAATTGGGTGAAAAAATGCAGGTCTGTGATTGTGGAGGGAGCTGCACCAAGGGGTGGACCGAGGAAGACCTGGGATCGGACTATACGTGCCGATCTCAAATCCAAAAACTTGACAAGTGAAGCAGCCCTTAACAGGGTTGCCTGGAACGCCGCCATTAGGACAAGAGACTGAAACTGCACATATGTGTGGAGCACTCAGTCTTAAAATTTTATGTATGTAAAATGTTATGCATAAAGTGACTAAAATTCTAACACTGTCCGTGGGACAGCTATCTAATATAGTAAAATGTTCATTACTGGGCGTAATATTACACGACTCACAATGTTCCCTGACTGCTGACTGTGGGGAGGACTCTGCAGTCTGCGACTGGTTTTGACAGACTGGCCTAAATGCTCTGTGATACAAGTTTTGAAGGAACGCACAGTGCTTCCAACATACCCTGCTTGTCAACAAGGGCAAGAAAAACAATAAACGATCGACGAGCATAGGTCAACAGGTAGGCGGTCTTTGAATTGTAACATGGAGCGAATTCTGAATGGGTTCATAGCTATGAATCTAAAGACTTTATAAGGGTAAAATTTACAGAAACTCTCATTTAGTGATACTGTACTTCAATTTTCTTTGTCAAAATACTGATGATGACATAATAAAATGTTGAAACGTATATGAAGGAAAAATTATGAAAATAAAGATTATTTTTATTACGACTCTGGTGATTCTCTTCCTACATTATGGAAGACTGTATAACACACAACCACTTATGCCAACAACACAACACACACTCCTTGAGAACTTTATGGGAAAACCCAGTCTCGGCCATGGCCTTTCTTAGAAGCTCGGGGCTGTTCGGCCAGGCAGCCTAGGAACCACTACTACTATTGCAACTCTTGTCTGTTTCTTAACCAATGGACTGTGAATAAATGGGCAAAGAAAAAAAGAAAAGAAAAAAAGTCCAGAACACTTCAAATACCATACCAGTGCCGGGAAATGTCTCAAATTGGGTGATACCGGTACAGTCGCGCTAATAAGTCATGTCTCGGCACCCTAATAAGTCGTGTCTCGGCACCAAGTATGTTTTTATCGATAATTGGTATCAGCAATATCTAAGCTTCATTTCTTCATATCGAGTGAAATATACAAACATGATCCTACACATACCCACCCTATTCTATTCAACATCTGACAGACAGTATTACAGCACAGAGCAAGCCAAACGTAATGACAGCTGGGACATGACTTATTAGCGCGACTGTACATAGAAAGTAGCAGTACTGTATCTCCCTAAACCACGTCCTCCCAAACTCCTCCTCCCTCCCTCCCCTCCCCCCCCCCTCTCCCTTCCTCAACTTGACTTTTGTTTTTGGTCTATTTATTCCCAGTCCATGGGTTACCAGAGTACAACTACAGTAGGCCTATAAAAGCTAGCACCCTATAATAGTGACCACGAATATATCTGACGCCAATGACCAGGCTGTCAAACCGGATCATTTTTGTTTGAACACTTGAAGGAATACAAGAAAAGATAGATGAAAAAACCATTGTTTTGGCCATTTAGTCGCTTCCAAAGACAATATGAGAGATGAAAGACCATTGTTTTGGCCATTTAGTCGCTTCCAAAGACAATATGAGAGATGAAAGACCATTGTTTTGTCCATTTAGTCACTTCCAAAGACAATATGAGAGATGAAAGACCATTGTTTTGGCCATTTAGTCGCTTCCAAAGACAATATGAGAGATGAAAGACCATTGTGTTGGCCATTTAGTCGCTTCCAAAGACAATATGAGAGATGAAAGACCATTGTTTTGGCCATTTAGTCGCTTCCATAGACAATATGAGAAGGAATACAAGAACAGACAGATGATGAAATAGCATTGCTTTGGCCATTTAGTCGCTTCCAAAAACATAATTTTGGAAGGATGCAGTATCCGGTTGTACGGTCCGACGGTCGTCATGTTTGCATAGGTCGATCGCTCGTGGTTAAGGGGAGGCAGACCATTTTTATGGACCCCCCTTCTCCCTAATGTTTAGTCCCACTAGTTTTGAGATTATAAGACGTTCGGCCCATTAGTTTGGCGATTTTAACGTCTTTCGCACCATTTCATTGTCAATTTTAAGACCTTTCGTGCCATTTAGATGTCGATTGTTTCCTGGCGAGCAACAGCGAGCCTGCAATTTTAAAAGGAACCGGCCTTCGGCTGGGAAATTTTTCTACCGAAAAATTTACAAATTTATCTTGAAGGGGGATCTAGGGGTTTTTCTAAGCTTGATGGAGGTCTATGGAGGAAACTAAAGAAATATATGAATACATTAATTAATAGACCAAACAAACGGTCAGTCTCCCCTTAAGTTCCTGTCTATTTTTTTCTGTTATTTGCCCCCTGCTGGCAATATACAGTATATGATGATGACAATAAGTCATAGGGGGTTGAGGGGGACAAAGCCCCCCTCAACCAATTATTGTATCCCACGGCAGTCAAAATAGACGGGAACATGATCGCGAGCGTCCGCGTAGTGTAAACAAGGCGAGCGGTACGCCCGGATACTACATCCTTACCGTCTTCCTTTATCTACTAACCTACAGAGGTGGGGTCCTAAGGTGAGGGTGAGAGTAGGCTGCTGGGGCCAGGACGGAGAATCATAGTGCTGGTAAAACAACAACGCGGCCCCAACACCAACTGTCCAACACCATACCTCCTGATACTGCCGGTAGTCTGCCACTAGTAGTACCTTATATACCACTCTGAAAAACAAGGAAATACAGTACATAAGTAATGGTATAACATACAGTCATCGTATAATCCACTGTGAGAGAATAATTTGGCAAGAATGTAGTTACCGGGTGTACCGCCCGTCTTGTTTACACTACGCGGACGCTCACCATCATGTTCCCGTCTATTTTGACTGCCTTTGGATACAAAAATACATTACCCTAACCAAACAACCTAACCTAACCTAACCTAGTATTATAGATTTATAAGTAGGTATTTATTTTATTATAAGTATTTATAGATGATTTATACTGGGTTAGGTTAGGTTAGGCTAATTTTAACCACATTGTTACTGGCTTTATCCACGTTGAAAAAAAAAAAAATCCGAGCCAACTTTCGAAATGAGGTTACTGTGATTTTGGACTCTGAAAAATTGAAAAACCCGAGCCAAGTTTGGTCAAAACTTGGCTCGGGTTTTTCCATTTTTAGGTTTTGTTACTTTTAAATATTGTATTTTCAGAGTTCTTCCAATATTACCCCTTTATTTACGCCTTTTACCCCGCAATTTCCCTGATCTTCATAGCCCTCCCCACTATCGGGGGCAGTGTTTTAAGATTGATGGATAATGGGAAAATAGTAAAATGCGACAGTCCTTGGTATTAAACAACACTGTGTATCAAAGAAAAAAGAAAAAACAACAAAAAATAACGAAAAACTCGTCACTGGTTGGTGATAAACATTTACCCACCCGTCACTTATGTCATCATAATCTGTTGTACTTCATAGGGGGTCCAATTAACCTGGCAAGCGCGATAGGCCTCACGGAAGGCTTCCTATAGGGAACGCGATAGGCCTCACGGAAGCAAGACCATAAAAAAAGCCTTCCAAAAAAAAAAGGGCCTATCAAAACAAAGGATTTTGTCTCTAGGTGAGATAATTCCCCTCTAGTACTCATCCATGCGTTTCTCACCCCTCCCCCTCCCCCCCCTCCTCAATTATCACCTATTTATCCTCTTATTATCATCATTTATCGGTTATTTTTCTCTCCCGCGATAATGTAGCACAAGTGGGTTGCATAAAAGATCGTTATGCAACACCCAGACACCGGCACACACCGCCCCGCTCGTCTCAGTTGACTCCCAGACAGCGAGAGGGGAGGGCTGCCTGTGGCTCTCTCTCGCCTGAGATTATGACCGGGTGGCCAATATCTTCGTTTTTCACCACCCAAATGCTTTTCCCACTTATTTTAGCACTCTTGAAGGTTCATATATACATCATATATGTAAAATAAAAGCATACCGAAAACAAATAATGCTTTATATTGTAAATATAACGAATTATGTCAGAATCTAGGGCTAGAAATGCACAAATAACTACCCTAGCACCTAGGTCTATATCGCGCTTGTCAGGTTAAGGAGAAAGTGAATTAACAGACGAAATTAGGCCGCAAATTACAATAACATAGCGGGCCGCTGGCGATGGGCTGGTCTATCAGAGTGAGACCTGAGCGATCTCTGCCATACCCATAGCTTACTCTGACTGTTCCTTTTACTTATATATTTTCTAAATCTCAAGTGACGGCGTCTCTTCCGTGGATTGACCTCCCAATCTACCAAGATTGGAAGCTAAAGCATCACATTATTCCTTTGCCCCTCAACTTTCTCTTCATAATTTCTGAGGGGCACAGGGCCCTGGGTGGGGCTTTGGTTTCCCGGGCGTTTACGCACCCTCTCAGCTCCCAGCCATGGAGTGGCTTCGGTCACCCAGGCTTTATTGTGGTCGGCAGGGAGGGTTCTGTGGGGGCGCTCGTTTATGGCCTTGGCCTTACTCGGGGCCTTGGGGCTGTTCGGCCAGGCAGCTTGGGGAACAACAACAACATAGCGGGCTGCCATTTATGGCTAATAAATTATGGAAGACTTTTTACACAACATTTTTAATTTTAATTTTCTCCCTTAGGCTAATCGATTTTTCCAAATTATCAAACT
This sequence comes from Paralithodes platypus, assembly GCA_032716605.1. Classification (NCBI taxonomy): domain Eukaryota; kingdom Metazoa; phylum Arthropoda; class Malacostraca; order Decapoda; family Lithodidae; genus Paralithodes; species Paralithodes platypus. The sequence continues at coordinate 6,937,042 of CM064560.1, forward strand.
TACCGGTTACCGGTAGCCTACATAAAAATTAAGTACAGTTTATAGGGATTCCAACATGCATTTCAAAATTGTCACGAAAAGTGGTGGGTGGTTTGCTTAATAGGCCTATAGCCTACCTGGTAATGTAAATTATATTTTTACATTTTACATTCATAAATAGTACACTAGGCTATTAGGCCTATACTAGGTTAGTTTAGGTTAGGTTGAACTAGGCATATCATATGAAAAAGTTAGGCCTACCCGCTACACAATATCATAATACGGTACCATAACAATTTCCGGGGATTGCAACTAATTTCAACTAGGCTAGCCTACTGTATAGGCTAGCCTAATGATGGATAAATCAACAGTTATACTACCCCTATTTTGTCGCTATTCTGTTGGTACTATTGGGTTAATATTATTAGTAGTAGACTTAGTATGGTTTGATGATGCGCGGAAATGTATATTTGACTTGAAATAGATACATTGAAGTATTACAAACCTTCGCGAACCCATAAACAGGGAACGTGAGCTGGATTAAGACCGTCGCGCACCCATAAACAGGGAACGTGAGCTGGGTTTAGACTGGTCGCGACTCGCGGGACAGGTTAGTTTTCGGTTAGGTTAGGTTAGGTTAGGCTAATGTTAAAAATACTAAAATGCGACGGCCCTCGGTATTAAACAACACTGTATATCAAATAAAAAATAAAAAACAACAAATTAGGCCTACCTGAAAAACTTGTATCTGGTTGATGATAAATTTTTATCAAAATAATTGTTTTTTCCAGTTTCCGCGTCTGCTGAACCATCCAAAAATACGCTAAAAGGCGTGTTTTGAAGGGGGGAGGTGGTGGGGGTAGTGGGGGAGGGGTAGTATAACTGTAGATTTACCTAATGATGAAAACTAGCCTACCTAAAACCAAAAAGAAAAACCATTGTCAAATTAGTGGTAGCCTAGCGCCCTAGTTTCGGTAATATTTTCCCTCCTTTGGGTTATACTGATGTTTTGGACCGACAGTTAGCCCATCGATCTTTTTAGGCCTAATAGGTCCGGTAGAGCATATACATCATTGCTATATATGTCATTAAGAGCTGAAATGTATTATAAGCGAGAAAGAAAAAAAATCGCTAAAATACATAGGCTATATACTGTAAAACAATAAGTTTTTCAGCCAGTACCCAACCAGTGGGGGTGTGGGGGCAGCAGCCCCCACCCATATACTAGGTTAGGTTAGGTAAGGTTGTTAGGTTACGGGGTTATACTGATGTTTTGGACCGACAGTTAGCCCATCGATCTTTTTAGGCCTAATAGGTCCGGTAGAGCATATACATCATTGCTATATATATATGTCATTAAGAGCTGAAATGTATTATAAGGGAGAAAAAAACAAAAACGCTAAAATACATATACAGTATACTGTAAAACAATAAGTTTTTCAGCCAGTACCCAACCAGCAGGGGCGGCAGCCCCCACCCATATACTAGGTTAGGTTTGGTTGTTAACCCCTCCAACCCGGATGGGCTCTTGAACGCCCATAACAACCTCGGCCCGCGCAACCCGGAAGGGCTCTTGAACGCCCATTGCTTGCATGCGTGCTTTCGAATGCCGCGCGTACATTTTCGGTATCGTGGGACGGTAGGTGGCGCCACCAGGCGTAAACTCCGCCACAGCAACAGTATCTACCCCGACGCCATCATGGACAGTACGCCAAATAGTGATTCCGCTGTGTCCGATACCGTGCTTCCTACGACGCCCTTGCTTGTTCGTCGCGCCTTACCCCGACGCCATCGCCTAAATGTGTTATCTCCCGGAGGTATTGAGACGACATTGAGACTTTATGAGCGAGCTGATGCCAAGCATAATGTTGATGATGAAGTCAGTGACGACTCCAGTAATTATAAGTCGAGTGATTATGGCCATGAGAGTGATAAAGAAGAGCAATTCCTGGGATTTGCGAGAGAGAACATGACAGTGATGAGAGTGATGAAGGTGATGTACCAGTTGTTGAGGAAGCTGGTTTACCTAAAGACAGTGAACTTGAGAGAGTGAGCGAGTGGGAGAGTTCAAGGTCACTCACCAAATTTCGCTTAAGTGACACGACGCCAAGCCCTTCCCCTGGTAAATCGCCTTTCAAGCTACATTTGTATAAGCAGAAAATAGCTGAGAAGGCGGCCGCGGCAGCTAGGGAACAAGCAAAACTACTTGGTGAGGATGAGGCTGTGAGTGAGGGTCAGCGTGGTGACCCTTCTCGTCCGCCATTGTCTCCCTTATCTACCCACGCCACCCAAGATGACCCGGATGCCCCGCATTCTTCCCCACCACCCCCACCATTGCCAAGGGTTGAGGACCCCACACTTTCGGCCTATTTGCCTCCTAGGTCCCCCGACAGGAGACATACTGCTGCCGAAAAGGGGAAAGGTAGGAAATATACCAAGAAAATTAAGAAAAGTAAGAGAGTTTTGTTCGAGGCTCCCGCGGCGTCCACCCCGGCCGGCCCCAGCCATACGTCCCCGCAACTTTCCCCACGGTCCTCCCCACCTCTCCCGCCTTCAACATGTCTCATGAAGAAGTCTTTGAGCTCGCATCACCAATACCTGGCCCTAGTGACAGTGAAATATTGCTTTCTGTCACTCGTCGCAGGCCAAGGAGCCCGGGACCTCGGGGGGACACAGCCTCACCTGCCACTCCTTCCCCACCTCGCCCACCCGCACGCCGCCCACGCATCACTGGTTCCCCGCCAGTTATGTGGGGGCCACTGATGATGAAGGGCACCTCTCTCAAGACTCTGGCCATGATTACATAGGTCCACCGTCAGGGCAAGATGACCACTCTGACGATGACTATATGGACATCGACGACCCTCGACCCATCCGCTTGGCCCGGCGTCGTGCTGCCCGTCGTGCTGCCCACCGCCCTGGCCGCCGCCCTCGCCGCCCTAGGGCGCGCGCCTCCCGAGTTGGCCGTGGGCGTGCTGGGCCACCAGCTGGAGCTCCTCGTCAGCGTAGACAAGACCCATTCTACGTTTTTCAGTGGCAAGACGTAGTTGATGAGGATGCATACAACCCTGATGTGCCAGCTTTTGATGAGGTACTGGAGGGTTCAGGCGTTACCCCCAATTTTCCTGCAGGCCCCAATGCTCCACCACACGAAACTGTTTGAGGCCTTCTTTGATGAGGAGGTGGTAGGCTATGTTGTCAAAGAGACAAATAAGCAGCACCAATTCCAGGTCCACTTTTTGGGAAAGGTGACCAAGGGCCACATGAGGCAGTGGACCCCAGTGACTCATAAAGAGTTCATGGTGTTCCTGGCACTCACCATGCTAATGCCTCATGTCAAGAAGCATAGGTTGCCTGACTATTGGATCACCAATGATCTGATATCCACCCCTGCCTTCGGGAAATATATGTCTCGCGACCGGTACCTTGATATCCTCGCAGCGCTCCATCTTGTCACCAACCTTGACGTCCACCTCCCAGACAAGCTGTGGAAGATTAGGACGTTTTATGAGATGATGATGCGAGAACGCTTCACCTCCTACTTCAAGCCCTTCCGCAAGGTCGTCATTGACGAGTCTCTTGTGCTGTTCCGGGGAAAACTCAGCTTCCGGCAGTACATCCCCTCAAAAAGACATCGCTTTGGCATAAAATTCTTTGTGCTGTGCGACTGCCAAACTGGCTATGTCCTGGACTTCCTGGTCTACAGCGGGAAGGAAGGGGACTTGCTTGTGGACCCCCTCATTGGCTTTGGCGGAGCAGTGGTGCAAGCCATGATGGACCGCTACTTTCATAAGAATCACGTCCTCTACACGGACAATTATTACACGTCCCCCACTCTCTCACAGTACCTGCATGAGCGCAAGACGGGGACTGTAGGCACAGTACGAGGGAAAAGGAAGGGCATGCCACCTTTCCCTCCAAAGACCAAAAAAGGTGATGTGTTCAAGAAGAAGTCGGGGCCCATTCTGGCTATCCACTGGCACGACCAGCGGAAGGTCAACCTCCTGACCACCATCCACAAGGGGGAAATGGTGGAGAATGGCAAGGGGAATCGCCGCACCCAGGCCAGGGTGACCAAGCCCGATGCTGTCCTGGACTACAACATCAACATGAGGCTGGTGGACAAGTCCGACATGCAGATAGGCTTCATTGACTGCCTGCGTACCTCGTGCAGATGGTACAAAAAGTTCTTTCTGCATATGGTGGACATGTCAGTTCTGAATGCCTACAACATATACAAGCTTCGGATGTGAACACACCCATGAAGTTCAATAGCCTGCGGAGGTTCCAAAAGCAGGTGTTGACGGAGCTCCTGGAGAAGTATGCTATGCCACAGAGGGCAGTGGCCACATCCTGGGCCCGCCGTTATTGACCGCTTGCCAGTCTGCTCAATACTTGACTAGGCACAGGCTTGGTTCCCTGCCTCAGAATGAATCCGGAAGAACACAGCAGAAGCGGTGCCATGTCTGCTACAACAGCAGGGTTGAAGCCGAGGTCAGGTAAAAAGTCAACCCTGGAGTGTGTGGAGTGCAAGGGTGGCACTCTGTGCTGTAGATTGCTTCTTTGATTACCACTCCAAGCTGGAGTTCTAATAATCATACTGAAATTGCCAAATAAAATGACAATATGTACACTATAATTATATATAGGCAAAAAGTGGAAGAAAACCAATGTATTGTAATACAAAAGTCATGTATTATGAGAACATTGATACAAATACAAACACCATAATAATATGTGAAAGTGACACATATGTATATACCAAGTGACATTCATATGATTAGAACCTATAGAAATATAGAAATCAGTGAAAAAAGACACAATAAATTGTATAAATTTTACAAATCATTATAACTAAGTGAAAGTGACACAAGACCTAATATTTGATGGCCAAAGTATAATAAACACCTGTGATAACGAATAATCAGTGCCTAATACAACAATAACCTACCTCAATTACTAATAAAATGTACGGTATCGAGTGAAAATGAGCATTATCAGTGACAGTGACACTCTCTAAAGCATATTTGTCAAAGTGAAAGTGACACAAGACCTAATATTTGATGGCCAAAAACTATAATAAACACCTGTGATAACGAATAATCAGTGCCTAATACAACAATAACCTACCTCAATTACTAATAAAATGTACGGTATCGAGTGAAAATGAGCATTATCAGTGACAGTGACACTCTCTAAAGCATATTTGTCAAAGTGAAAGTGACACAAGACCTAATATTTGATGGCCCAAACTATAATAAACACCTGTGATAACGAATAATCAGTGCCTAATACAACAATAACCTACCGCAATTACTAATAAAATGTACGGTATCGAGTGAAAATGAGCATTATCAGTGACAGTGACACTCTCTAAAGCATATTTGTCAAAGTGAAAAGTGACACAAGACCTAATATTTGATGGCCAAAGTATAAAAAACACCTGTGATAACGAATAATCAGTGCCTAATACAACAATAAGCTACCTCAATTACTAATAAAATGTACGGTATCGAGTGAAAATTAGCAATATCAGTGACAGTGATACCCTAATAAACAGATTTTATATAATTGGCCTCAAAATAACTAGAAAATATCAAATAAACATCACATTCTCAATATCAAACACTAAAATCGTCTAAGGGAGATAAATACTTTGGCGCGGCGAGCGGCTAGGTGCGTCGTAGCCATGGCCGAGGCGACGCGTCCGAACGCGGGAAGAATTTGCCGCCGAAAAGCACTCGTCTTCCCGCGCTCACCATTAGGCAACCAGGGGGGCTAGAGACCTCGTACTCAACGCCATTCGACAGAGGAAGGTTTGTGGAACATTATTCTTTTTATTTACAACATACATGACATATCATTGACTTACAGAGTAGTTAACATAGGCCAAAGATCGTCAAAACACCCGGTACCGGAGCACAGTCGCAAAGCTATAGCCCCCGGGGCTGGAGGGTTTAAGTAGGACTAAAAAAAAAAAAAAAAAAAACAAACGTAACCCAACCACGGTTGTGGGAGCGCTATTAACTAGGTTAGGTTAGGTAGGTTTTTAGGTTAGGCTAATAGCCTATAACATTAAAAAAAAAAAAAAAAAAAAAGTCTAACCCAACCAGCGGGGGTGTGGAGGCGGCAGCCCCCACCCATAATACTAGGATAGGTTAGGTAAGGTTGTTGGGTTAGGCTAATGTCTTCCCAAAGTTCACTATTTTTATAACATAAGATATTAGGCTACCCACTCCACCCCGTGAAATCCGAGCCAGCTTTCGTCAAAAGTTGGCTCGGGTATTCATAAAATTGGGTTTTATGGGTTTGCAATTGGGAAAACCCGAGCCAAGTTTTGATGCAAAACGCTATATTATTGTATTTTTACGCTTTTAACCCCTCATTTTCCCTGAACTTCATAGCCCTCCCCACTAGTGGGGGGCGTGTTTTTATATTGTTGGATAATGGGTAAATACTCATTTCCGCTCCTCTTCAGTATAAAACAACACTATATCTGAAGGAAAAATTACAAAAAACAAAATAAAACTTACTGAAATCGCTGTCGGTCCAAAAAGTCAGGTTTACCGGTTACGGTTAGGCTAATAGCCTAGCAAAAAAACAAAAACAAAGGTAGCCTAACTCAACCAGCGGGGGTGTGGCCACCCATAATACTAGGTTAGGTTAGGTAAGGTAGTTAGGAGGCTATTCTTCCCAAAGTTGACCTATTTTTATAACCTAATAGATATTGGGCTAATTAGGCTACCCACTCAACCCCGTGAAATCCGAGCCATTTCGTCAAAAGTTGGCACGAGAGGCTATTCACAAAATTGGGTTTTATGGGTGCAATTTGGGAAACACGAGCCAGTTTTGATACAAAAACGAACTAAGCCCTCTCCTAGTGGGGGGCGTGTTTTTAAGATGTTGTGGATAATGGGTAATACTCATTTCATCTCCTCTTCAGTATCAGTATAAAACAAGGTACAATTTCGTAGTTTCACATACACAGCGGACAGAAAGGGAGGGCGCGCGGTGTAAAGGGCATTAGTTCCCCGACCAACTATGAAGATCAGGGGGAAATTGCGGGTT
>CM064560.1:6944188-7085287 GCA_032716605.1 Paralithodes platypus
GTGAGCTGGGTTTAGACTGGTCGTCGAACTCGCGGGACAAGGTTAGTTTTCGGTTAGGTTAGGTTGAGGGTTAGGCAAATGTTAAAAATACTAAAATGCCGACGGCCCTTCGGTATGTAAACAACACTGTATATCAAATAAAAAAATAAAAAACAACCAATTAGGCCTACCTGAAAAAACTTTTCATCTGGTTTACTGAATATTTTTTTCAAAATAATTTGTTTTTTTCAGTTTTCCGCTTCCGGCTGAACCCTCCAAACATAACCTAAAAAGGCGTGTTTTGAATGGGGGAGGTGGTGGGAGGTAGTGGGGGAGGGGTAGTATAAGCCTGATATTTACGCTAATTATTGAAAACTAGCCTACCTAAAACCAAAAAGAACCCACCATTGTCAAATTAGTGGTAGCCTAGCGCCCTAGTTTTCGGTAATATTTCCCTCCTTTGGGTTTTCCTGCTGTTTTTGGACCGTACAGTTTCGCCCATCGATCTTTTTAGGCCTAATAGGTCCCGGTAGATCATATACCTCTTGCTATATATGTCATTAAGAGCTGAAATGTATTATACGCGAGAAAGAAACAAAATCGCTAAATGACATATCTATATACGGTAAAACAATAAGTGGTTTTCAGCCAGTACTCCAACCAGTGGTGGTGGTGGGGCAGCAGCCCCCACCCATATACTAGGTTATGTTAGGTCATTTTGTTCGGTTTTACGGGGGTATACTGATGTTTTTGACCGACAGTTAGCCCATCGACTCTTTTTTAAAAGTGCCTAATAGGTCCGGTAGAGCATATACATCATTCGCGATATATATATGTCGATTAAGGAGCGTGAAATGTATTCTAAGGGAGAAAAAAACAAAAACGCGATAAAATACATATACAGTATACTGTAAAACAATACGTTTTTCAGCCAGTACCCAACCAGGCATGTGGCGGCAGCCCCCACCCATATACTAGGCTTCAGGTTTGGTTGTTAACCCCTCACAACCCGTATGTGGCTCTTGAACGCGCCATAACAAACCCGTCGCCCGCGCACACCCTGAAGGGCTCTTGAACGCCCATTGCTTGCATGCGTGCTTTCGAATGCCGCGCGTACATTTTCGGTATCGTGATGCGGTAGGTAGGCGCCACCCGCGGGCGTAAACCTCCCGCCACAGCAACAGTAATCTACCCCGACGCCATCAGGGACAGATAACGCCACAATATTGATTCCGCTGTGTCCGATACCCGTGCTTCCTAACACGCCCTTAACGCTTGTTCGTGCGCGCCTTACCCCCTACGCCATCCCTTGCCATTAAATGACTGTTATCTTCCCGGATGTAGTGAGACGAGCATTGAGACTATTATGAGCGAGCTGGATGCCAAGCCAATATCTGTTGACTGATGACGTCAGTGACGACTCCAGTACATTATAACTCGAATGAATTATGGCCATATAGAGTGATAAAGAAGAGCAATTCCTGGGATTTGCGAGACGAACATGACAGTGATTGAGAGCTGATTAAGGCGATGTATCCAAAGTTGTTTAGCGAGCTCGCGTTTACCTAAAGACAGTGAACTTGAGAGAGTGAGCGAGTGGGAGAGTTCAAGGTCACGCACCAAATTTCGCTTAAAGTGACACGACGCCAAGCCCTTCCCCTGGTACATCGCGCTTCAGGCACTACATTTGTATAATCGCAAAATACTTGAGAAGGCGGCCGACGGCAGCTCACATGGAGAACGAATGGGGGACGGAGCAAAAACTACTTTGGTTAGGATGAGGCAGTGAGTGAAGGGCGTCAAGCGTAGTGACACCCTTCCTCGTCCAGCCATTGATCCTCCCTTATCTAACCCACCCCAGGCCACCCAATGGGATGACCCGGATGCCCCGCATGCTTCCCCACCACCCCCACCATTGCCAAAGGTTGAGGACCCCACAACTTTCGGCCTAGTTGCACTCCTAGGTCCCCGCTGCCATGAGTACATACTCTTGCACCGAAAAGCGGTAAAGGTATGAATACTCTATACCAATGAAATTAACGAAAAGTAAGAGCGCTATTTGCCATTCGCGGCTCCCGCGGCGTCCACCCCCGGCCCGAGGCCCCAACCATCCGTCCCCCCCCTGCAACTTTCCCCTACGGCCCACCACCCACCTATCTCACCCCAGCCTTCAACATGTCATCTACCTGAAGACCGTCCTTTCGAGCTCGCATCCACCAATACCTGGGCCCTAGTGGTCGACAGTGAACATATTGCTTTCTGTCCCTCGTCGCCGGCCAAGGATTCCCGGGACCCTAACTCGGGGGGACCCCAGCATATCAACCTGCCACCTTCCTTACACCCACCTCCGCGCACCAAAACCTCCGCACGCCGCCCACGGCATCACTGGTACTCCCAACGCCAGATTATGTTAGCTGGGCCCCTGATGATGCAGGGCACCTCTCTCAAGACTCTGGCCATGATTCCATCGCGTCCACCGTCAGGGCAAGATGACCACTCTGACGATGACTAAATGGACATCGACGACCCTCGACCCATCCGCTTGGCCCCGCGTCGTCTGCTGCCCGTCGGGCTGCCACCCGCGCCCTGGCCTGCCGCCCAGACGAAGCCGCCCTATGGCTCCGCCGCGCCTCCCTAATTTGCCGCTTCGGCGTTAGCCGGGACCCATCCCATCTGGAGCTCCTCGTTCAGCGTAGACAACACACCATTCTAGTCTACGTTTTTCCACAGTGGCAAGACCGTAGTTGATGAGGAAGGCATACAACCCGGATGTGCCATCTTTTGATGAGGTACTGGAGGGTTCAGGCGTTACCAACCCTAAGTTTATCCCTGGCGGCCCCAATGCTCCACCACATTTAGACGAACTGTTTTTGAGGCCTTCTTTGATGAGGAGGTTGTAGGCTATGTTGTCAAAGAGACAACTAAGCACAACCCATTCCAGGTCCACTTTTATGGGAAAGGTTGCCAAGGCGCCACATGAGGCAGTGGAACCCCAGTGACTCATAAAGAGTTCATGGTGTTCCGTGGCACTCCCCATTCTAATGCCTCATGTCAATAAGCATATTTGCCTGACTATTGGATCACCAATGATCTTTGATATCCACCGCTGCCTTCGGGAAATATCTGTCCCGCGGCCGGTACCTTGATATCCTCGCAGACGCTCCATCATTGTCACCAACCTTGACGTCCACGCTCCCAGACAAGCTGTGGAAGATTAGGAACGTTGTATGAGAGTGATGCGAGAACCGAGACTTCACCCTACCTACTTTCAAAGCCCTTCCGCAAGGATCGTTCATTGACGAGTCCCCTCTTGTGCTGATTCCGGGACAAAACCTCAGCTTCCGGCAGTACAGTAACCACCCTCAAGAAAGACATCGCTTTGGGCCATAAAGTTCTTTGTGCTGTGCGAACCTGCCAACAAACTGGCTCCATGGTCCTTGGACTTCACTGGTCTAACAGCGGGTACAAGGAAGGGGACTTCAGCTCTTTGTCACCCCTCATGTGGCTATTGGCGGAGCAGGGGTTGCAAAGCCATGAATGGTACCGCTACTCTTCATAAGAATCACGTCCCTCTACACGGACAATTTTTAATTACACGTCCCCCACTCATCTCACAGTCCCACTGCATGAGCGCAAGAACGGGGACCTGTAAGGCACAGTACGGAGGGAAAAGGAAGGGCATAGCCACCTTCTTCCCGTCCAAAGACCAAAAAAGGTGATGTGTTTCAACAGACAAGAAGTCGTGGGTGCCCATTCTGGCTATCCACTGGCAACGACCAGCGTGCAAAGGTCACCTCCTGAACCACCATCCACAAGGGGGGAAATGGTGGGAGAACTGGCAATGTGGAATCGCCGCCCCCCAGGCCAGGGTGGCGACCAAGCCCGATGCTGTCCTGGACTACAACATCCAAACATGAGGAGCTTGGTGGACAATTCCGACATGCCCAGATACAGGCTATTGCATTGACTGCCTGCGTACCTCGTGCCAGAATGGTACAAAACAGTTCTTATCTGCATAATGGTGGAACAATGTCCAGCTTTTCTGAATGCCCTAACAACATATACAAGACTGTCGGAATGTGAACAAAGCATACAACCCATGAAGTTCAATAACTGCGCAGGTTTTTCCAAAAGCATGTTATTGACGGAACCACAACAGCCTCCCTGGAGAAGTATGGCTATGCCACAGAGGGCAGTGGGCACATCCCTGGGCCCCAGCCGTTTAATTGAACACCGCTTGCATGTCTGTCTCAATACTTGACTAGACGCCAACAGCTTCTGATTCCCTGCCAATCAGAAAGTGAATCCGGAAGAACCCCGCAGAAGCGCGTGATGCCACAATGTCTGCCTACAACGATAGTCAGGGTAGAAGCCGAGTGTCAGGTAAAAAGTCTACCCCTGGAGTTGTGTGGAGTGCAAGGTGGCACCTCTGTGTCGGAATAATTGCTCTTCCTTGATTACAACTACCAAGCTGGAGTTTCTAATTCCTACAATCATAAACTGAAAATTGCCAAATAAAATTACAAATATGTACAACTACCAAAAACTATAATTTATATATATTAAATGAGCAAAAAGTGGAAGAAACAACCAATGTATTACATAATACAAAAGTTCAATGTACTTAGACATGATAACGATTGATACAAATAACAATTTAAAAAACAACATACATAATATGTGAAAGTGACACATATGGTATAATACCCAAGTGACATTCATATGATTTTAGAAAACCTATAAGAAAAATTCTATAAATCCAGATGAAAAAAGACACAATAAAATTGTATATAAAAAATACAGTATTACAAATCATATAACCTAAGTGAAAGTGACACAAGAACCTAATTATTTGAATGGCACAAAGTAAGATAATAAACACACCTGTGATAAACGAATAATCAGTGCCTAATACCACACAATTAACCTACCTCCCCCCAATTACTAATTAAAATGTACCCTACGAGTGAAAATGATGGCATTTTATCAGTGACAGTGACACTCTCTAAAGCATAATTGTCAAAGTGAAAGTGACAACAGACCTAATATTTTGCCTGGCCAAAACCGTAACATAATAAAACCACCTGTTGAATAAAACGAATAATCCTAGTGCCTAATACAAACAACTAACCCTAACCACCTCAATTACTAATAATAAATGTCACGGTAAAGCCAAATCTACGAGTGTTGAACAATGAGCATTATCAGTGACAGTGACACTCTCATAAAGCATATTTTGTCCAAAAGTGGCAGTGGACACAAGACCTACATAGTTTGATGGCCAAACTATACATAACAACACCTGTGAATAACGAATAATCATACATTCCTAATACAACAGAATACCTACCTACCTCAATTACTAAGAAACAACGTCACGTTATTTGCAGAGATGAAAATCACCAAGCATTATCAGTGACAGTGACACTCTAAGCTATTTTGGTAAGCATATTTGTCAAAGTGTGAAAGTGACACAAGACCTAATATTTGAAATATCTGCGGACCAATAGTAACTAATAAACCAAACAAAACTGTGATAACGAATAATCAGCTGCCTAATACAACAATAAGCTGCAAACCTCAATTACTAACAAAATGCTACACCGAGTAATCGAGTGAAAATTAGCAATATCAAGTGACAGTGATAACCCTAATAAACATGTTTTTATATATATTGGGGGCCGCAAAATTTTTAAAAACCATAGCAAAATATCAAATAACCATCCACATTCTCAATATCAATACACCTAAAAATCGTCTAAGGGAGATAAATACTATTTTTTGGCGCGGGCGAGCGGCTTAGGTGCGTCGTAGCCATGCGCCGAGGCGACGCGTTCCCGAAACCGCGGCGTAGAATTTTGGCCCGCCGAAAAGCACAATCGTCTTTCCCCGCGCTCGACCTATTATGCAACCAGAAAGGTCGCTAGAGACCTCTACTCAACGCCAATTATCGACAGAGGAAGTTTTTATTGTGGGAACATTATTCTTTTTTTACTTATACAACATTACATGACATATCTCAGTCTGATCTTCACAGAGTAGTTAACATGGCCAAAGAATCGTCAAAACACCCAGTAACACCACGGAGCACAGTCGCAAGCTATAGCCCCCGGGGCTGGAGGGTTAAGTTAGACTAATAGCACATAAAAAAAAAAAAAAAAAAAAAGTAACCCAACCAGCGGGGGTGTGGGAGCGGCAGCCCCCACCCATATACTAGGTTAGGTTAGGTAAGGTTTTTAGGTTAGGCTAATAGCCTATAACATTAAAAAAAAAAAAAAAAAAAAAGTCTAACCCAACCAGCGGGGGTGTGGGGGCGGCAGCCCCCACCCATAATACTTGGATAGGTTAGGTAAGGTTGTTGGGTTAGGCTAATGTCTTCCCAAAGTTCACTATTTTTATAACATAAGATATTAGGCTACCCACTCCACCCCGTGAAATCCGAGCCAGCTTTCGTCAAAAGTTGGCTCGGGTATTCATAAAATTGGGTTTTATGGGTTTGCAATTTGGGAAAACCCGAGCCAAGTTTTGATGCAAAACGCTATATTATTGTATTTTTACGCTTTTAACCCCTCATTTTCCCTGAACTTCATAGCCCTCCCCACTAGTGGGGGGCGTGTTTTTATATTGTTGGATAATGGGTAAATACTAATTTCCGCTCCTCTTCAGTATAAAACAACACTATATCTGAAGGAAAAATTACAAAAAACAAAATAAAACTTACTGAAATCGCTGTCGGTCCAAAAAGTCAGGTTTACCGGTTACGGTTAGGCTAATAGCCTAGCAAAAAAACAAAAACAAAGGTAGCCTAACTCAACCAGCGGGGGTGTGGCCACCCATAATACTAGGTTAGGTTAGGTAAGGTAGTTAGGTTAGGCTAATATCTTCCCAAAGTTGACTAGGCCCTATTTTTATAACCTAATAGGCTATATTGGGATAATTAGGCTACCCACTCCACCCCGTGAAATCCGAGCCAACTTTCGTCAAAAGTTGGCACGAGTAGGCTATTCACAAAATTGGGTTTTATGGGTTTGCAATTTGGGAAAACACGAGCCAAGTTTTGATACAAAAACGAACTTCATAGCCCTCTCCACTAGTGGGGGGCGTGTTTTTAGATTGTTGGATAATGGGTAAATACTCATTTCAGCTCCTCTTCAGTATAAAACAAGGTAAAATTCTAGTTTCACATACACAGCGACAAAAGGGAGGCGCGGTTGTAAAGGCATAGCTTCCCGACCAACTATGAAGATCAGGGAAATTGCTGGGTAAAAGACGTAATATAATGATAATAAACTACATTAACGACATTAGCCTAACCTAACAACCTACCTAACCTAACCTAGTATTATGTAATAGCCTAGCTATGGTGCCGCATATGGGGAGACTTTTTTTCTTTTTTTTTTTACAGTAGGTAGGCCTATAATTCCTTATAATGTATTTCCGCCGCTTTGGACATATATAGGAATTAAGTATGGTATATGACAACTCTAAAGTAGCCATAGAAATTTATGAGTAGGCCTATGCTGTGAAAGCGAAACTAGAATTAAACCTAAAAAAACACTAGGCCTATCTGAAGGAAAAATAAAAACAAAATAAAAATAAAACTTACTGAAATCGCTGTCGGTCCAAAAAGTCAGGTTTACCCTAGGCTACTTTGTAAACATTGATTAAAACCACGACTGTTACCACGGCCATAACTCCTACATCAGCTTAAGAAAGTAATGAGTTCGCCAAATAGGCTACAGTAACAGTAGGCCTAGGCCTAGTTGATGTAAAAAAAATATGCATTAGCCTAGGCCTACTTTACAAACTTACCAGTCTTACCACGGCATCTCCCCCACCAATACACCCACTTAGTTCTCGCCTTCATCTTCATATTTTCGCTTCCACGGTAGCTTAAAAAATGGCACACGAAATTTAGGTACACACACACGCAAATCTAAAGCAACTAGCACTGTATTACGAGCATAAATAGCGAATTATTGAACACTGGCGAGAACACAGGGTAGTTTGTTTTGGTTTTGGTTCTGGTGCCTGGTGGTTCCGCTTGTTCGCAATGTTCGGGGAGATCACCTTTTCAACGGCCCCCCTATTTGTTATTGATTTGGTTTTAGGTTATTTACTGATTTTTCAACTTATTTTGCCTTTCTATCCACATGCTTTGTATAGTTCTTTTTATATCCTCTCTGTTTTCGTCTTCTCTGAATAAAATATCAGCTAATTTAGTATTTGTGTAAGGCCTATCAAATATTTTGCTGGTTTCTAATGTCTTGATAATGTTCACAACAGGCTATAGTACATTATATAGCTTTTCAACTTCTTCACAGGCGATGTGCATTGCACTGTGTGTCTTGATTAATAGAACGATTCCGGTCGTTTAGTTTCAGTGTATTACTTCTACACCTGAAAAAGGTTATTGATGCTGGGGTATTATCATAACACTGCTCTTCCCTTGTCTCACTTTTATTTTCTGTATATAATTTAACACTGGATTTGGTTTCAAGTTCTTGATTCTATCTTTCTGTGTCGATCTTATTTACGATATCTTTTATTTTCTGTTTTGATATCTGCGTTTCTGCTTCACTCATATTGATTTCTTGATATACCTTTTTTCACTTATTTTACTCATTCATCTTTATTGTAAGTTCTTTTCATTTATTCATACATTGCCTTGATCACTGATTCTTCCCTTAAATTTATGTTATTAATGTATAATTGCTTGATGTCTACTTAGTTCTGTGTTCTATTATGATACCAACAGGCGATTTTCTTCAACCTAGGAGTAAAATCACGTATCAAGAGATAGTGAGTTAATTAGCCCTTTCAAGATCAGGTTACGCATTTTTTTTAACGTTTTCTGGCTATTATCACACGATTTTATTCAGATTAGGGAAGGTAGCCTATATGGAAATCAGAGGGTTAATTGAGGCTGTCTTTACCCTTATGGTACCCCCAAATTCCTCAATCCACAATAATATGACGACAAACTATCATAAAAATAAAAAAACTAATATGTCAGATCAGGTAGTGTTAATGCCGAGTCTAGAAATCCCAAACAAACTACTCATTATAATTTTCTCTCTCTCTCTCACTATCTATCTATCTACTGTTCTATCTATCAATCTATCTCAAACTAATTACTCTCGCTTTCACTATCTATCTGTCTATCTGTATATCTATGTACGCATCTATTTACCTATATCTATCTCGTAAACTACTCATTACTCTCTCTCGCTCTCTCAACTTCAACTCTCTCTCTCTCTCGCATAGACCAACTATACCTGTACAATGGAGCTGATAATTATACTCAATAAATAGGTGTGGACGTTTACAGCCCATTTGCTCCAGCCCTTCCTGAGTTACAATATTAAGGGACTAGGTAGGGTGTCACAATGAACATACTATTGATTATCCATTTATTTATATAGCATACATTTATTATACGTGGCATTTCTCCTAATAATTATCATGTGTTTAGGTATTCGTTTCTTCCTTTTCATCCTCTCCCTCCTTTTCCTTTTGGTTCTCCTTTGTACTCTTCCTCTTCTTCGTCATGTATCCTCCTCCTCCTCCTGTGAAAAAGGAAAACATTAGTCACACCCCAACAAAAGAAGAAAACAAATCTATATAACAAACATGGGAACCTGATAAAAACACCATATACTTATAAAAACAGACA
Source organism: Paralithodes platypus (assembly GCA_032716605.1). Lineage (NCBI taxonomy): Eukaryota > Metazoa > Arthropoda > Malacostraca > Decapoda > Lithodidae > Paralithodes > Paralithodes platypus. The sequence goes on from CM064560.1 coordinate 6,953,844, forward strand.
ACATAATTATATAATAATCACCATATGAGGAGGAGCACATTGTTGACAACAGTTCGCATATAGCTTCATCAGGCCAATGTACTCCAAATATTGAGATGAAAGATAACTATAGGCTATACCAAATAACAAAAATCCAAATATATAGCAGTTAAAAACAATACCAATAACAAAAATAGGACAGCAACTTCAAATAATAAAACGAATACAACTCTGAATAAAAAGAGGAAAGCTATTAAATAAAAGGCCAGCCACTAAAAGATGACAACACCAACAGCAAGACACCTAATCCTAACAACAGTGTTAGGAAAGCGACTCTAAATAGAAGGTGATGATGACTGATTATTAATAATGAGTATGATGTTAGTAAAGATGATTATGGTGACTGATAATGATTTAATGATGACAAGGATTATTTATCTATAATGGCTATGATACTGTATTAGTATGATGATTAGGGTGTTGATACTAGGCCTATCTATGACTATGGTAATAGTATTGAGATACATTCACTTAATGATATTCACGAGGATGGGTATGTTCTTTCTAGAATCGTCTATGTCATGCTAAATTTAATCAAAGTATCTCAATGCTTAGGTTCGGTGTGGTACAGTAGGCTACATCCAATCGTCCTGGTCATAATGTTATATAAATATTATATAAGTTGTATGGCTGTAAGTATTTCTTCTATCTATGGCAACAAATATATAAATACAAAAACAAAATTAAATACAAACTTAATTGACGTAGACAAATCAATATCGTGTGTGGTACCCCAGGCCAGGGTTAACAGTGCACCAGGATCCGACCATTGATCTACCAGACTCCAAATGATGGCAGTGATAATGGCGCAAGTCGACCATGATAATATAGCGTAGTACAGTCACCTCCGTATGTTCATGGTCCAAAACAGAGGCCGAGTTACGGTGACTTGAGGTACTGGTCATGGTGATTACAGTGACCTAGTACTACTACTATTGGTCATGGTAAACAAGGGTCAAAGCACGAACCATCATATGACCTGTTGGTGAGTCATCCTAGGTCATCACCAGGACACGTAGGATATGGTCACTCGGATACCACACACGATTAACAGTTATTTAGTTAGTTAAAATAGGACTTCAGAGGCTATCAACCCTTCCGGATTATCAAGCCAGCACACTGTAAGTCAAGTACATTTTCAGGAATGGAGCCCCTTATCGAGAACCCGTCCCTTGATTAACAGGTAAACACAAGAGTTTTTACTTTTTTTTTTTTTTTTTTTTTTTTATTATACTAAACGTTTCATAGTTCGGGCTTGGGATAAAATGAGAATGTGGAAATAACATTGAAAAGTTGACAGAATGAATAACTACACCTGAAGAATATGTATAACTTTTGTGCTAGTGATGTTGATGATAGGTATGTTTTCCGTGTGGGAACGAAAGACAAGGAAATTACAGAAAGAAAACAATAAGTATAAAAGGCCAATACTACTAGGCAAACCCGAGAGAGAGTGAGAGTGAATGAGATTGAGTGTGTGAGAGGAAAGGAAAGACAACATTGAACATAGGAAAGAAAAATACACATGATAATAGACCAAAAATAATGATGCAGATAAAAAATAAAAAATACCTAAAAATACCAGCATATGTTACAGATTGCACACCAAATAATTCCAACGCAGAGCACGACAAATACGTAGTGTCCACCCTCGAGGCACACAGACAACTGAATACCCCCTACACTCTACAGAGTACAGATTCTCCGAACTATATGGTATCGAATCAGCTGGCTTCGAATTCACAGAACTAACCATGCACTGCTAGAAATCGAGGTAAAAAAAAGTGTATGAATAAAAATGTTAGAGGGTATATAATTGATATATATATAATCATTGGGTATATTGATGGTGATATACCTTCCTATTCTTAAATACATAAACTCATTGGATATAATTATAGTGAATTACCTCGATCTGTATCCTTATATGAGATGGGTCTATTAATACTAATATATATTATATATCCAATGATTACAGAAGATATATACAATATGTACTAGAGAGTGTTAGCCTATATAGTATATTAACCCTAATAAATTAACTACAGAGAGAGAGAGAGAGAGAGAGTGAGTGAGTCCAGTAAACAAGACACAATAATAGTTCCCAGCGCGATTTTCAGGTTCAGGGCTTCATAGGAGAGGGCTGCTCGGTCTGAGAGGTTTAATGCCGCGACTCACTATTTGGCAGGTTCGGAATAAAAAGGTCGATTTGGCGCGATTTGCTGACTTGGTGATGAGATACGAGATTTCAGATTTTTTATTTAGATTTTGTACTTTTTTATTTTTTATAATAATTTTATTATTGGTATCGTTTATTATTTTTGTTATTATCATTATTAATATTATTATTAGTATTACTATTATTATCATTATTATTATTGTTGTTGTTGTTGTTGTTGTTGTTATTATCCTTATTTCTATTATTTGTTTTTATTATTATTATTGAATTATTATATTTGGCAGTTATTATTATTATTATTATTTCTCTCTCTCTCTCTCTCTCTAAGCTATTATTATTGATTTATAATTTTGTGATCACAAAATGCATGTCATTGTATTATATAATCATTATTAGAATATATTTATACTTATTACATATATAACTATACGTGCATGACTTTTCCTTTAGCATATAGTTTAGCTAAATGCGAAATTATATGCCTATATAGCTTTCACTCTTTCAATCGCCTTCCACATCCTTTTGTAACATATATAGTATATTATTGGAGAGTTACGTCAGTACACAGACTGCACAGACCTTGCGGTCCCTACTAGGCAGTATGTACTTAATCCTAAAATGGGATTTGCTACAAAGTGGATGGTAAAGGCAGAAAAGCAGAAGGCTCTCTCCCCACCCACCACATCCTCCGACCTTGGGTCAGCATGAAATTGAGTTGGGTATACAGAATGGTAAAATTTCTACTGGGAAATTCATAGTAAAGAAGTTGAGAAATATTGTATACTACTGAACATTTTATTATTACCTTTGTTTCTTCTTTTTGTTTTTTTGTTTTGTTTTTGTATCTAAAATACTCTAAACCTTCCTTGAAATAGATGTCTACCCTCTTTTCGAATGTGTCAATTGTATTACATTGTACAAATTTATCTGGCAATTTATGAGAGAGAGAGAGATGGATAGATAGATAAATAGATATATAGATACTAATAAAGTGCACTTACTGTGAGTCTTCTGTCTGTCTGTTTGCTCACGAACTACTCCAACAGTTTCCAAGATGGAGAGCCCATACTTGGCATGCATACTAAGGGTTGCCAGAATAGGTTTAAAAAGGAGGGAGGGGGGGGGGGGGGCAGATACCCTCCAACACCCTCAGTTTTCAAGATGGAGAGCCTATACTTGGCATGCATACTAAGGGGGTGCCAGAATAGGTCTTAAGTGTCTGTGGGGGGGGGGGGGGGGGGAAGACACTCTCCTCCCACCAACTACCTTCATTTTCAAGATGGACATATTTGGCATGCATAGTAAGGCTCCCCCTCCCCTCCCCATGATATAGACAACTCATACTTGGATTTTCCCCCTGGCAGCCCTGGGTACCTCCGCTAGTAAATACATATTCTGTATACTGTATATATATCTAGTGCCAGCCGCCTTGATCCCTCAAGGGGTGGCCAGGAATGAATAGTTTTTATCCCCTAAACTTTCCTATTTAAACTAAAATGCGTAATATCCCAGTAAATATGAGATATTTCCAAAACTGTCACATACTAAAGTATGTTTATTATTGGTAGGTCTATTCATTCTGAAATGTATGAAAGCTATTTTTGAAACACCCTGTATATATATATATATATATATATATATAAAGAATGAGAGAGAGAGAGAGAGACAGGCAGGCAGACAGACAGAGAGTATTATATAGATTGATACATTATTTGTTCAATGTGTATGAAGGAGACAAAAGGCAGGCTGCCTGTAACGAGTGTCTCCCCCAAAGCCAAAAAGTGACTGAGAACTGAAATCAAAGGACGTTGGGGTCAAAATGCCTGGACAAATGTTAAAGCAGTCAAAGTCTTAGATAGATAGATAAACAGATAGATAGATTGATAGATAGATGGATAAATAAATAGATAGATAGAAAGATAGATAGATAGATAGGTAGATAGATAGATAGATAAACATATATTAGCTATGTCTCTAAATAGTATACTAACCCTAATAATATAACGAGAGAGAGAGAGAGAGAGAGAGAGAGAGAGAGAGAGAGAGAGAGAGAGAGAGAGAGAGACAGACAGAGAGAGAGAGAGCGAGTCCAGAACCTAAGACAAAGCCAAATAGTTCCCCGCGCGATTTTCAGGTTCAGAGCTTCATAGGAGAGGGCTGCTCGGTCTGAGAGGTTTAATGCCGCGACTCACTATTTGCTAGGTGTCGACTAAAAATGTTGATTTGGAAGGATTTGCCGACCTGGTTTTGAGATTCGATATTTCAGATTGCAGATTAAATTTTATTTTGTATATTATTATTTTGTTATTATGTTATTATTATTATTATAATTATTATTATGATTATTATTACTATTATATTATTATTATTATTATTATTATTATTATTATTATTATTATTATTATTATTTCTATTAGTGTTATTATTATTTGTTCTATTATTGTTAATATATATTTACTTATAATTATTGTTAGTATTATCATTGCTATTATTATTATTTACATTATCAATATTTTCTCTCACTCTCACTCTCTCTCTCTCTATCTATATATCTATCTATCTATCTCTCTCTCTCTCTCTGATTATTATCGTTTTAATTGTGATCACGAAATGCCTGTGATTGTGTTATATAATCATTATTTGAATATATTTATAATTATTACATATACGTATAACTATTCTTGTATGAGTTTTTCTTTAACATATATATTAGCTATATGCGATATTATATAGTTTTCATTCTTGCAATCGTCCTTAACATCTTTATGTAACGTGTACAGTATATTATTTAATTATTAGAGTTACATAGTGTTACATAAGTACACAGACTGCACAGACCTTGCGTTCCCTGCTAGGCCGTCCATATTTAATTATAAGATGATAGTTGCTACAAAGTGGATGGTAAAGGCAGAAAAGAAGAAGGCTCTCTCCCCACCCACCACACCCCCATGAAATATAGTTGGGTGAACAAGGCCCCCAGCAGAATGAGAAAATTTCTACTGGGAAATTGAAGAAAGTTGAGAAATATTGTATAATATTGACGCTTAGCCCAACATTTTATTATTGCTATTATTTTCTTTGTTTTACCTAAAATACTCAAAGCCTCTTCGAAATGGATGTCTATCCTCCTTTTGAATGTGTCAATTGCTTTGCATTGTACAATTTTCTCTGGTAATTTTTGAGAGAGGGAGAGAGAGAGAGAGAGAGATAGACAGATAGATAGATATCTACTAATAAAGGTTACTTTATGTAAGTATTTTGTCTGTCTGTCAGTCTGTTTGCTCAAGATGAAGAGCCCATACTTGGCATGCATACTAAAGGGTTACCAGAACAGGTTTTAAGGGGGGGGGGGGGAGGCGGAGCCCCTAATAACTCCCTCAGTGTTCAAGATGGAGAGCCCATACTTGGCATGCATACTAAGGGGGTGCCCAAATAGGTTTTAAGTGGGGGAAGTGGGGAACCCCCCCAACTCCCTCAGTTTTCAAGATGGACATATTTGGCATGCATATAGTAAGGGGGTGACAGAATAGGTTCAAGCGGCATTGGTTTTGCCTCCCCCCCCCCCCCTCCAAGTTAGACAGCCCATACTTGGACTTTTCCCCTGGTAGCGCTGGGTATACCTCAACTAGTAAATACATAATTATACTGTATACTGTATTTCTATCTTTTGCCAAACGTCTTGATCCCTGAGGGGATGGCCAGGAATGAAACGTTTTCATCTCTTAGACTTTCCTATATAAACTAAGATGTGCAATATCCTGGTAAATATGAGATATTTCCAAAACCGTCACATAGTAAAGTACCGGTGTGAATATTATTGCTAGGTCTATCACATCTGAAATTTATGAAAGGTATATATATATATATATATATATATATATATATATATATATTATATATCTATATAATAATTTACGGTTGTCTGTCTGTCTGTTCTTTATAGGCGGCCGCAGTTTTGGACCTGGGGAGCTGAAATTTTGCATGTCGGTATCAATTGACCTGGGTCAGGTCATAGAGGGATCCCCAGGGTGAAAGGGACGGAGAAAATGGGCGCAAAATCGGAAAAGAACCGTTTGGGGCAGAAGGAGGCCTCCGATCGAAAAGTTGTATGGAACGAAAGTTGTTCACAGCCCCACAAAATGGGGGTACAGATGAGGTCAGATCCAAAATCGGAGGTCATTTAGCGGCCGAAATCGAGGTCGCCGTTTAATGAGGCACAGAGAGGTCAAGGCCGGTGATTATGGTAGTATTGATGATGGTGATTATGGTAGTAGTAGTGGTGGTAGTAGTGATGGTGATTATGGTGATTACCCGGGCAACGCCGGGTACCCCTGCTAGTCTATATAATATTTTCGATTGTCTGTGTGTGTGTGTCTGTTCTTTATGCATGGCCACATTTTTAAAGCTAGAGCGTTCATACTTGGTATGCATAGTAAGGGGGTCCCTAGGCAGGTTTTAGTGAAAAAATAGAATTCCCCAGGGTGAAAGGGACGGAGAAAATGGGCGCGAAATCGGAAAAATCGCTATTGGTTTAAACAAAAATTCCGTTTGGGGCAAAAGGAGGCCTCCGATCGAAAAGGTGTATGGAACGAAAGTTGTTCGCAGCCCCCCAAAATGGGGGTACGGATGAGGTCAGATCCAAAATCGGAGGTCATTTAGCGGCCGAAATCGAGGTCGCCGTTTAATGAGGCACAGGGAGGTGATTATGGTACCATAGTAGTAGTATTGTGATGATTGTGGTAGTAGTGATTGATGATGGTGATTATGGTAGTAGCGGTGGTAGTAGTGATGGTGATTATGGTGATTACCCGGGCAATGCCGGGTACCCCTGCTAGTATATATATATATATAGTATATTTATATATATATATATGCTATATATATAAATATACATATATCCAGTATATATGTATATATATATATAATATTATATATATATATATATATATATATATATATATATATATATATATATATATATATATATTTATATATATATATATAGATATATATATATATATATATATATATATATATATATATATATGTATATACTATATATATATACTGTATATACTGTATATATATTTATATATAAGGTAAATATTATTGGTCCTGACCACCTACTAATTAGTGCTCCGGTGTAAATCCCATAAGTTCCCAGACACCCACTTCGCACCTTTTTTTGATGTAGGACATATATAATTATGGACTAAGATATTGACAGGTAAAGATAGATAGAATTAGAACCTAACCACTTGGTCTAAATACTGCAGCGCTTTGAATTTCACTATGTTTGAGCGACTCGTTGCATAGACAATAAATACAAATATAATCCAGTTAATTAATTTGCATGTATAAGTATATATTCACCCAATTACTATTATTTACGTTGTCTTAAGTTTCAATTAAATTTGAACTCAACTTCATCAACTTTTGATTCTCTGCCTCTCTTCTACATAGATACTTAGACATATAGCTAGATGAAACGCTATTGATTATTGTTGACATTAACAATATAAATCACCAGTACACCTACACTGTCAACAAATCTCCATAAATATACACTATAGAAGACCGTACAATACCGCTACCGAAAACAGTAGACCTATTAAATATTACGTAATAATAGTTTAGCTGTGGTCTACCTTCAGAATACAACACTGAGACCGTAAATTGTATTTCAGCTGAAGGTAAATTACATGTCTTCATTTTGATTACTCAGCTACCGTGAAGATTCTGTAGCCAAATACGTTGTTGATTATTATAATCATTTCGTATAAGCTAGATAATTATAAAATACGCTTGATATATATAAGCTATAGTTTAAATGTGATAAGTAGTTTCAATTAAGTGTGCTATTTTAACTTAGCTTATACATATCGTGGCTTAATTACATACTTTTTCCTCATCATTTGAAGAAAGGTAGTTTGTAAATGATGATAAGATGTGGTAGCCTTAATTAGACTATGTGAGTCTGATAAAAATAGGCTAGACAAATTATTTACTCTAGAGTCTAGGTTATTTAAATTAGGCTAGACATAAATGATTTACTCTAGGTTATTTTGCTAATTAACTGACATGCCTGAATTAGAAATATCAGACTGAGAAAGATCTAGGTGTGTTTGTTAGCAATTAATTTTGAAACCTAGAAAACAGTGTATAAGCGTTCGTATCAAGGCAAACAGGATTTTCGGGTTCATCTCTAGGAGTGTGAGTAACAGAACTGCAGATGTTATCTTAAAACTTTACTTGTCATTAGTGAGACTCCATATGGATTATGCTGTTCAATTTTGGTGTCCTTATTACAGAATAGACATAGATTCCTTATAGAGAGTACAAGTAGAATGAAACAAATTATCCATAATATTAGAAATCTCCCATATGAAGAAAGGTTGAAGAAATTAGGCTTACATTCGTTAGAGAGACGCAGAGTTAGAGGGGATATGATAGAAGTGTTCAAGTGGGTTTAGTGGGATTAATAAAGGGGACATGGTAACAGAGTTGTAGATAGGTGGAATAGGCTACCAAGTGCTATAGTGTGATCAAGAACGATAGAGACTTAAGATAAAATTATATAGGCATATGGACGAGATGGTTTGAGTGAAGGGGATCTGCTGTCAGGTGTGAGCCAATGGGCGCTCTGCAGACTCCGTGTTCTGACCTCTGACCGTTTTGGTGAGGTTGGTCCTCACGGTGTTAGTAAGCTGGGCCTATAATTAGGCCTTATAATTAGGGTTGGGTGTGAGAGGGATCTGTCTTTTGTGGGCCAATCGGCTTTCTGCAGACTTACATTTTCTTATGTCCTTATGCCTTATTTTAATCGTCACCCTTACCCACAAAGTTAGATACAATGACGAATTACAAGGCTATAACCATTTATGTATTGTGCATTTATGTGCATTACGTATCCAGGCTCCATCTGTAAGGCAGGTAGCGTATAATAAAGGACTGCTGTATTTATTACCCTTCCGTACTATTGCAGAGCGGTCCAATCTGCAAGGCAGGTAGCGTATAAGAAAGGACCTCTGTACCTAGTACCGGTACCCTTCAGTACCTGTCTGGGGTGCGGAGCGGTACATACTGACGGCCATACGTGCGGAGTGGGCATTTTGACAATTTATTCTGCCTACCATTAGACGATTATATACAGTTTAGAAGGAAAGAACAGACGTAAGAGTTGCAACATGGCGGGTATTGTAAAACGTATACGCATAGTTCCCTATAAACGGCCTAGCTTCCTCTATTGTTCCCCAAGACGATGCTCAACTGTTTATGCTTTCACTTTTTGTGTTTTTGCTGGGTAATAATAGTCTAACTAAATAGCACAACAAGTCTTAAAATCGGCAAACTAATGGGGCAATCATCTTAAAATATGAAAAGTAATGGGACAAATATCTTAAATTATGAAAACTAATTGAGTTAAACATGAGGGAGAAGGGGGTATAGAAAAATAACCTATCTCCTTGTGGTGTAATTTGATTGATGTTGGGTAGTTTCAAGTATTTGAAAAGGAGCCTAGGAGGGGATTTTTTTTGGCGGGAAAAGTGAGATCGTCAGTCAAGTCGGCAGGCGCTCGGGGGAAGACCTTTGTGTGCAGGTTGTAGGGAGCTCCCGCCTTATTACGTGTGTTAAGTGTTCCTGTGGTGGGTGAATTGATGCAGCCGAAGTTGGTGGTTCTTGTGGGCGTCACTGCAGCCATAGGTTGGGTTGGTTATGGACTTGTGGTGCCAAGTTGAAGTTGTTGCAGTTCTGTAGTGCTGGCGGCGCTTGGATGGAGAACCAGTTAGCCTAGCCCTGCGAATATATTTAGTGCCGCGTCTACAGTGATTTTCTCACCGTGAGGTAAGGGTAGTTCAAGTTTTGTATTTTACCACACTATCGTTATTATGTATGTAGGCTAAGGATTAATAAGGATTAATTGTAGTCATAATCAAAGGTAAAAAAACGTCTTCGTGCCAATTAAGCTCAGCCTATGCTTATCTATCCTAATCCTTCCTGAACAACCCTCCCACGTTAGCCTATGCCTCCCGAGAACAGCCCTTTAATCCTCCCCGATCCACAACCAATCAACAGGTGAAGATCAGGTCAGGTGAAGTGAAGGTATTGAGGGATAAGCATTTACAACGGCTGCACGGCACCTCGTAGCTACTTTTTAATTTCCTATGTTCAGAAGAGTGTAGAGAGAGGAGAAGGGATGTTGGAGAGAGAGGAAGCTGTTGGAGTGACTTTGTTATGTGTGTTATAAGTCTGGCGAAGGTGAAGGTAAGGTATTGAGGGATAAGCCTTTGCAACGGCACCTCTTATCTACTTTCTGAAGAGTGTTGAGAGGGGAGAAGCGGTGTTGGAGAGAGAGAAAGCTGTTGCAGTGGCTTTGTTATATGGCATTAGGGCCATTTTATTAAACCATGGTAAGAGCTTTCCCTACGACCTTTCCCAACAATATTGACCCTTATACAGATAAGCGATAAGGGTCAATCTGGTCGGGAAAGCTCTTACTATGGTCGTACTACCACACCCACTAAATATGGACAGCGCAAATTATTTCTGGCGACACAGGTGGGAAATATCAATGGCCCTTATAATAGTGATCCAAAACCTCTACTTCCTCAGTATTTACTACACATTACACATTAATTCTCAACACAAACGTTTTATCAACTTAGGAATAGTAAATGAATAGGATTCTTGAATGAAAACTAATAATTACACAACTTATTAGTTATCAGCAATGTTAATTAGCAGTTCCAGCAAGCTTTTTTATATTCTGTCAGTAAGGATATAAAAAACACATACATACAATACTTACACACACACACACACACAAGTAAAGAGGAAATCCATTGACAGTAACGCCTGAGGAGTACGGCTTGGTCCTTGACCAGGTAAAAATTTCACCTTGCATGATTGTATCCTCAGTGTCGCTCTAAACACGGGAGGGTATACACGCGTTTTTTCGGTGCTCCCGGTCTCGTGTGTGGCTGTGGCTGTGTCTGTGTGCGTGTTTGTTCCCCGTGTACGTAATTGATAGCCATGACCGAAGTGAGGACCATGGAGGATATACCGCAGGAGATACCGCAGGAGGAGGGGTGGGCTAAACTAGGATGGGCAGACGTTGTGGTGATTGTGCTTTACTTCGTGTTCGTACTGGCGGTAGGACTCTTTGTAAGTACTGGAGAGGGGTTCTGTTTTGGTGGCGGGTGTTTGGAATGTCTGTGTGTGTGTGTGGTGGAATATTTGTGTGTGCGTGTGAGTTAATGGATTAGAAGTACCGTATGTGTGTGTGTGTGTGTCAATGGAATGTACTGTATAGCCTATGTGTGTGTGAGTGAATGAATATAATTTGTATGTGTGTGAATGGGAAGTGTGAATTTTGTTTCACTATACACCACTACTTGGTCACTTGTGATTTTGGAGGATTTAAGTTCATTCAAACTGTCTAATAGCAGCCATAATAAAGTTAATAGCAGCCATAATAAAGTTAATAGCAGCCATAATAGTGTTAATAGCAGCCATAATAAAGTTAATAGCAGCCATAATAAAGTTAATAGCAGCCATAATAAAGTTAATAGCAGCCATAATAGTGTTAATAGCAGCCATAATAGTGTTAATAGCAGCCATAATAAAGTTAATAGCAGCCATAATAGTGTTAATAGCAGCCATAATAAAGTTAATAGCAGCCATAATAAAGTTAATAGCAGCCATAATAAAGTTAATAGCAGCCATAATAAAGTTAATAGCAGCCATAATAAAGTTAATAGCAGCCATAATAGTGTTAATAGCAGCCATAATAAAGTTAATAGCAGCCATAATAGTGTTAATAGCAGCCATAATAAAGTTAATAGCAGCCATAATAGTGTTAATAGCAGCCATAATAAAGTTAATAGCAGCCATAATAGTGTTAATAGCAGCCATAATAAAGTTAATAGCAGCCATAATAAAGTTAATAGCAGCCATAATAGTGTTAATAGCAGCCATAATAAAGTTAATAGCAGCCATAATAGTGTTAATAGCAGCCATAATAAAGTTAATAGCAGCCATAATAAAGTTAATAGCAGCCATAATAAAGTTAATAGCAGCCATAATAAAGTTAATAGCAGCCATAATAAAGTTAATAGCAGCCATAATAAAGTTAATAGCAGCCATAATAAAGTTAATAGCAGCCATAATAAAGTTAATAGCAGCCATAATAAAGTTAATAGCAGCCATAATAGTGTTAATAGCAGCCATAATAAAGTTAATAGCAGCCATAATAGTGTTAATAGCAGCCATAATAAAGTTAATAGCAGCCATAATAGTGTTAATAGCAGCCATAATAAAGTTAATAGCAGCCATAATAAAGTTAATAGCAGCCATAATAAAGTTAATAGCAGCCATAATAAAGTTAATAGCAGCCATAATAAAGTTAATAGCAGCCATAATAGTGTTAATAGCAGCCATAATAAAGTTAATAGCAGCCATAATAAAGTTAATAGCAGCCATAATAGTGTTAATAGCAGCCATAATAAAGTTAATAGCAGCCATAATAGTGTTAATAGCAGCCATAATAAAGTTAATAGCAGCCATAATAAAGTTAATAGCAGCCATAATAGTGTTAATAGAAGCCATAATAAAGTTAATAGCAGCCATAATAAAGTTAATAGCAGCCATAATAAAGTTAATAGCAGCCATAATAAAGTTAATAGCAGCCATAATAAAGTTAATAGCAGCCATAATAAAGTTAAAAGGGCGTTGCCGGTACAGAAGGGGTTAAATATCAATGTCTACTGCTTGAGTCTCCTTATAGCTCGAAATGTGTAAGAGGTAATTTAGGTAAGATCATGTGTAGCGGGTAACTGTTTTTCAGATGCCTACTTTAAGGGGAGGTATTTAGTTTGTTCCCTAGACCTCCATCAAGCTTAAAATTACACCCCATTGAGTCCCTTTCAAGATAAATTTGTACATTTTTCGGTAGAAAAATGTCGTTCCTCTTAAATTACAGGCTCGCTATCGCTCGCCAGGATAAAATCGACACCTGAATTGCACGAAAGGTCTTAATATGGGGTGCAAGTTCTTAAAATCGCTAAACTAAAATGGGGCAAACGTTTTATAATATCAAAAGCAATGGGGCTAAACATGAGGGAGAAAGGGGTCAAGAAAAAAATCCCTCAAGTGGAGATCTGCCCTTAACCTAACCAAAACCTAACCTAGCCTATATTAGTGTACTACTGTCAGTGTATTTTATGAATGTAAAATTTATAAATATATTGTTACATTACCAAATTATTGAGATATATGTATACACGGTAGCCCGCTACACAGGAGTATACCGTAATTTACTACTCTTGCTATTTTCACTACGACTACTAGCCTACTACTATGACTATGACTACTATCATTACTACTGAGAGAGAGAGAGAGAAGCGGTAAGGTGGGGGGGGGGGGGGGGGGTTGTCAAGGACAGACACAGGTGCAATAGAAACTGCAAAATAATGTCTTGTGCGCAGTGTCTCTCTCTCTCTCTCTAGGACAATTGTGTACAACTGAGCTATAAGGAGCGTTTTAGACGTAATGATTTTCTTTTCGATGTTAACTCGTATTCAGCTTAATGGGTTACAGTCATCGTGGATTTTAATCAATGGTTTACCCCCAATAGGAATACAACACACAACCATTCATATTATCACCAACCCACCAATTAACTTACAAATAAACCAAATTAAGGGGGGTGACCTGTTTTTGTTCTGACCTTTTCTATCTTTCTCTGGCTTGTATCCATTTGGCCCCATTCAGCCTACTGTTTTAAGACGTTTATCCCCATCCAGGTGTCAATTTCTTACTGGTGAGCGGTAGCGAGCCAGCATATTTTTTATTTTTGTTAGACAGCAGGCTAAATTTGTACATTTTTCGATAGAAAAATGTCTCCGGCGAAGCCGGATTTCTTCATATATTGCTGGCTCGCTATCGCTCGCCAGGAAAAAATCGACACCTAGATGGGGATAAACGTCTTAAAATAGTTGGCTGAATGGGGCCGAATGGATACAAGCCAGAGAAAGAGAGAAAAGGACAGAAATAACAAAAAAGCAGGTCACCCCCCTTAATGTATCAATGAAACTAATGAATACATGTGGTACGCCAAGGCTTCGAACCTAGGATACTCACACCTAAATTCCGCACACTAAACCAAGTACTGTACGTCGCTATCAAGACAATTATTTTAGGAAGTTGGAATTGTAGAGGTTTATATTTAGCGTACCGGTATGTGGTAACCTGTTCACATGGTCTGTAAGATCTGAATACAAATCTAGGACCCGCCCGATTCGAGTTTTTAAGGTGTTCTTTTCACTTTGTCCTTTCATATACCATGGTTTATATACCCATCATCCAGCAATCTTAAAAAGGGGAGATCTCCACTTGAGGGATTTTTTTCTTGACCCCTTTCTCCCTCATGTTTAACCCCATTACTTTTGATATTATAAAACGTTCGCCCCATTACTTTAGCAATTTTAAGAACTTTCACCCCATATTAAGACCTTTCGTGCCATTCAGGTGTCGATTTTATCCTGGCGAGCGATAGCGAGCCTGTAATTTAAGAGGAATCAGCCTTCGGCCGGGACATTTTTCTACCGAAAAATGTAAAAATTTATCTAGAAAGGGGGTCTAGGGGCTGTAATGTTAAGCTTGATGGAAGTCTAGCGAACTAACTGAAAACCTCCCCTTAAAACCTAGCTCTGTTCTACCTGGAATATATTTCGGAATTTCCACCAGAAGTTGTAAATAGTGGTTCAGTAGAGCAGTTCAAGAAGATAGTAGATAGTATTTTGCACACTCTGCAATGAGTGCAAACTGTGCAGTGTTCTAAACAATATGTCCATTAGAATAATTATACAATATCTCTCTCTCTCTCTCTACTTTGAGTATCTCCCCGGAATGGTCCACAAGGTCTTTGAGATACTAACTAGTCCTTGCAACTCTCTCAGGTATTCCAAGAGTGAGTTATTAGGGGTGGTCGGTCACAAAATATCCACACACTATAGTTGCAACATGTCGCTATATGGAAGAGAGCTATATACCTTCTAACACTATACCGAGGTTCAACTATTAAGGGGAGGTGGATTTTAGTTTGTTCCCTATATTTCCATCAAGCTTACGATTACACCCCCTAGACCCCTTTTCAAGACAAATTTGTACATTTTTCGGTAGAAATATGTACCGGCCGAAGGCCGATTCCTCTTAAATTACAGGCTCGCTATCGCTCGCCAGGAAAAATCGACACCTAATTGGCACGAAAGGTCTTAAAATTGGCAGAAATGGGGCGAAAGTTCTTAAAATCGTCAAACTAGAGGGGCGAAAGTCTTAAAATCTCATAAGCAATGGGGCTAAACATGAGAGAGAAAGGGACCCAGAAAACAATCCCTCAAGTGGAAATCTGCCCTTAAGGGGAGATGGGCTGTTTTTCTGGTCCCCCTTCTTCCTCATGTTTAGTCCCATTGGTTTTCAGATTATATGACGGTCGGCCCATTAGTTTGGCGATTTTAAGACCTTTCACTCCATTTCTTGATTTTTCGTATCATTTAGGTGTCGATTTTTTCCTGGCGAGCGATAGCGAGCCTGCAATTTAGGAGAAACCAGCCTTCGGCCAGGCCATTTTTCTATCTTCGACAAATTTACAAATTTATCTTGAAGGAGGGTCTTGGGCGGGTATTATTTTTAAAGTTTGATGGAAGTCTAGGGAGGACACTTAATAAAATAAAACATATACATAAATGAATAAATAAAATGAATGAATAAATAAATAAAATGAATGAATAAATAAATAAATAAAATGAATGAATAAATAAATAAAATGAATGAATAAATAAATAAATAACATGAATGAATAAATAAATAAATAAAATGAATAAATAAATCAAATGAATGAATGAATAAATAAATAAAATGAAAGAATAAATAAATAAATAAAATGAATGAATAAATAAATAAATAAAATGAATGAATAAATAAATAAATAAAATGAATGAATAAATAAATAAAAAAAAGAATGAATAAATAAATCAATAAAATGAATGAATAAATAAATAAAATTAATGAATAAATAAATAAAATTAATGAATAAATAAATAAATAAAATGAATGAATAAATAAATAAAATGAATGAATAAATAAATAAATAAAATGAATGAATAAATAAATAAAATGAATGAATAAATAAAATGAATGAATAAATAAATAAATAAAATGAATGAATAAATAAATAAAATTAATGAATAAATAAATAAAATGAATGAATAAATAAAATGAATAAATAAATAAATAAAATTAATGAATAAATAAATAAATAAAATGAATGAATAAATAAATAAATAAAATGAATGAATAAATTAATAAATAAATGAATGAATAAATTAATAAATAAAATTAATGAATAAATTAATAAATAAAATGAATGAATAAATAAATAAATAAAATGAATGAATAAATAAATAAAATTAATGAATAAATGAATAAATAAATAAAATTAATGAATAAATAAATAAATAAAATGAATAAATAAATAAATAAAATTAATGAATAAATAAATAAAATGAATGAATAAATAAATAAATAAAATGAATGAATAAATTAATAAATAAATAAATAAAATAAATAAATAAATAAATAAATAAATAAATTGAATAAATTAATAAATAAAATGAATGAATAAATAATAAATAAAATGAGAAAATAGAAAAGACCCATCTCCCCTTAAATATTTAATTATTGACACTAACTTAATTAAGGGGGTTGACCTCCTTTTCTCTCTTTCTCTGGCTTGTATCCATTTGGCCCCATTCAGCCTACTGTTTTAAGACGTTTATCCCCATCCAGGTGTCAATTGTTTACTGGTGAGCGGTAGCGAGCCAGCATATTTTTGTTTTTTGTTTGACAGCAGGCTAAATTTGTACATTTTTCGATAGAAAAATGTCTCCGGCGAAGCCGAATTTCTTCATATAATGCTGGCTCGCTATCGCTCGCCAGGAAGAAATCGACACCTAGATGGGGATACACGTCTTAAAATAGTTGGCTGAATGGGGCCGAATGGATACAAGCCAGAGAAAGAGAGAAAAGGACAGAAATAACAAATAGCAGGTCACCCCCCTTAAATTAATAGCAGGTCACCCCCCTTAAATTAATAGCAGGTCACCCCCCTTAATAAGGCAATGTTGATGTGTTTGTGTTGTATAGTATATTGCATAATGGTTACTATTGGCATTCCATAAGCCTTAGTGGAATTGTGTAATATTGTATTGGGTTAAGGGGAGGTTTTTAGTTTGGTCCCTAGATATCCTTCAAGC
This sequence comes from Paralithodes platypus, assembly GCA_032716605.1. Classification (NCBI taxonomy): domain Eukaryota; kingdom Metazoa; phylum Arthropoda; class Malacostraca; order Decapoda; family Lithodidae; genus Paralithodes; species Paralithodes platypus. The sequence continues at coordinate 6,971,376 of CM064560.1, forward strand.
TTAAGATTACACCCCCTTGAGCCCCTTTCAAGATAAATTTGTACATTTTCGGTAGAAAAATGTCCCGGCTGAAAGCCGGTTCCTCTTAAATTACAGGCTCGCTATCGCTCGCCAGGATAAAATCGACACCTATGTGGCACGAAAGGTCTTAAAATTGACATAAATGGGTTGAAAGTTCTTAAAATCGTCAAAATAATGGGGCAAACGTCTTAAAATTAGAAAAACGATGGGGCTAAACATGAGGGAGAAAGGCGTCCAGAAAAAAATCCCTCAATGGACATCTCCCCTTAATATAGCTACATGGCAACGTCTCTAGGAAAACAATGTCCAGAGAGAGAGAGAGAGAGATTTTTTTTTTTTGTGTATTACAGTATGCAGCAAATACACACTACACAAGTGCATATTAGGTCCAGATACCAAGCCTCTTTATTTCAAACTAGCAGGGGTACCCGGCGTTGCCCGGGTAATCACCATAATCACCATCACTACTACCACCACTACTACTACCATAATCACCATCATCAATACTACCATAATCACCGGCCTCGACCTCCCTGTGCCTCATTAAACGGCGACCTCGATTTCGGCCGCTAAATGACCTCCGATTTTGGATCTGACCTCATCCGTACCCCCATTTTGGGGGGCTGCGAACAACTTTCGTTCCATACACCTTTTCGATCAGTCGGAGGCCTCCTTCTGCCCCAAACGACCCTTTTTCCGATTTCGCGCCCATTTTCTCCGTCCCTTTCACCCTGGGGATTTTTTTTCTCTCACTAAAACCTGCCTAGGGACCCCCTTACTATGCATACCAAGTATGAACGCTCTAGCTTAAAAACTGCGGCCGCCTATAAAGAACAGACACACAGACAGACAGACAGACAGACAGACAACCGTAAATATTATATAAATTTAAAGTTTTTTGAGAGATTCAAAAGAAAATATATGCATATGTTGTCAATTTAGTACCGTATAGTAAATAGCAGTGTAAAAGTATAGTAATATTTACTGATAATATAGTTACGACACTATAAAACACTATAATCGTTTTACCGTATTCGAGCAAATATAAATACATACCGGTACCGTATATCACACACACACTCATATACTGTATATATATATATATATATATCACTTTTAGGCGATTTTATTCAGCTTAGGAGGCTTCAAACTATCTCAACCAACCTATTAACTACCACATATCCTTCCTAAGCAGCATAGTTCCGTGCAAATATAGCTAGAATAAAATGTAACACGTCGCTGGTACTCAGAGGGTTAAAAAAAATCTCTCTCTCGCTCTCTCTTATATATATATATACATATATTTGTACCGGTATATATCACGTAATTAATAAGCATGTCAGTGTGTAGAGAGCAAGAGAGACTGTAGCATGAATTAAGTAGGTTCGTATGTGTATGTGTAACCTATGTAAATATATGTATATGTGTGTGTGTGTGTGTGTGTGTGTGTGTGTGTGTATAATTATGTGTCCCCCATTACACAGTTCATATACCAATCAATATTCACAAAGGCCATTCCATCCCAATTGTCACACACTTCATTGACAAACTCTTTATCACGACTCTGGCCTAAATTCAAATCACACATCCGGGTGGTTTTATTCAACATTCACATCCTATTGATTGATGTGGTTGAAATAGTTGGCTGCTTCTCTTGATTTATGTGGTTGAAATAGTTGGCTGCTTCTTTTTTATTAATGTGGAAATTGCTGATTGATGATATCTTAACACTATCTGGTGCAACGTCTTGGGGATTATTATGGTATTGTGTTTAATTATTCTTGGGGGTTTTAATTGTTTTTGCCAATTTCGAACAATGTGTTTTTAGTTTACCCCCTAGAATTTGAAAAACGCCTCTCCAAACCCTCTTCAAACTAAAAAAGGCCCCCAGACCCCCTTCAAGCTAAATGTGTACATTTTTCGGTAGAAAAATGTCCCGGCCAAAGGCCGTTTTCTCCAAAATTGCAGGCTCGCTATCGCTCGCCCAGGAAAAATCGACACCTTATTGGGTTGAAGCATCATATAATCGCCAAACTAATGAGATGAAACGTCTTAAAATCTTCAAGCTAATGGAGTAAAATTGGGAGGATCCAAATTGGCCCGCCCTGCACCTAATAGGGTTAAGGGGGGAAGGGTTTATTTATTGCTCGATTTATTTATTTATTTACCTTATATTTTTAAGTGGCCTCCGTAGACCTCCATCAAGCTTCAAAAACATCCCCTTTCTTGATAAATTTGTACATTTTTCGGCAGTAAAATGTGCCGGACGAAGGCTGGTTGCTCTTAGCTTACAGGCTTGCTATCGCTCGCCAGGAAAAAATCGACACCTAATTGGCACGAAGTCTTAAAATTGACAAATGGGGCGAAAGTTATTAAAATCGCCAAACTAATGGGCCGAACGTCTTAAAATCTGTAAGCTAATGGGGCTAAGCATGAGGGAGAAAGGAGTCAAGAAGAAAAAAATCCCTCAAGTGGAAATCTCCCCAGCATATTGCCTCATACTGGGAATAAGTAATGGTTTCTTAGTATCCGTCACACGTACCTAACAGTTTATATGTGAGAGAGAGAGAGAGAGAGAGAGAGAGAGAGAGAGAGAGAGAGAGAGAGAGAGAGAGAGAGAGAGAGAGAGAGATAGCTACATAGATACACATACTACAGAAAGAGAGAGAGAGAGAGAGAGAGAGAGAGAGAGAGCTACATAGATACACATACCACAGAAAGAGAGAGAGAGAGAGATAGCTACATAGATACACATGCCACAGAGAGAGAGAGAGATATATAGCTACATAGATACACATACCACAGAAAGAGAGAGAGAGAGAGATAGCTACATAGATACACATACCACAGAAAGAGAGAGATAGAGATAGCTACATAGATACACATACTACAGAAAGAGAGAGAGAGAGAGAGATAGCTACATAGATACACATACTACAGAGAGAGATAGCTACATAGATACACATACCACAGAAAGAGAGAGATAGAGATAGCTACATAGATACACATACTACAGAAAGAGAGAGAGAGAGAGAGATAGCTACATAGATACACATAATACAGAGAGAGAGAGAGAGATAGCTACATAGATACACATACTACAGAAAGAGAGAGAGAGAGAGATAGCTACATAGATACACATAACACAGAAAGAGAGAGAGAGAGAGATAGCTACATAGATACACATACTACAGAGAGAGAGAGATAGAGATAGCTACATAGATACACATACTACAGAAAGAGAGAGAGAGAGATAGGTACATAGATACACATACTACAGAGAGAGAGAAAGAGAGATAGCTACATAGATACACATACTACAGAGAGAGAGAGAGAGAGATAGCTACATAGATACACATACTACAGAAAGAGAGAGAGAGAGAGAGAGATAGCTACATAGATACACATACTACAGAAAGAGAGAGAGAGATAGCTACATAGATACACATACTACAGAAAGAGAGAGAGAGAGATAGCTACATAGATACACATACTACAGAAAGAGAGAGAGAGAGATAGCTACATAGATACACATACTACAGAAAGAGAGAGAGAGAGAGCTACATAGATACACATACTACAGAAAGAGAGAGAGAGATAGCTACATAGATACACATACCACAGAGAGAGAGAGAGATAGCTACATAGATACACATACTACAGAAAGAGAGAGAGAGATAGCTACATAGATACACATACTACAGAAAGAGAGAGAGATAGCTACATAGATACACATACTACAGAAAGAGAGAGAGAGAGAGATAGCTACATAGATACACATACTACAGAGAGAGAGAGAGAGAGAGAGATAGCTACATAGATACACATACTACAGAAAGAGAGATAGAGATAGCTACATAGATACACATACTACAGAAAGAGAGAGAGAGAGAGATAGCTACATAGATACACATACTACAGAAAGAGAGAGAGATAGCTACATTTTTTTTTTTAAAAAGACCTCCGTCTACGTATTGTGAAAAACCTGTTATCCTCCGGCAAATTGTGGGGTTGAGTGAGTGAAGGGGGGGGACAGTGAATGAAGGAGGATGCATGTTTTTCATAATACGTGTTGCTAGCCCCAAACGCGCGAGCAACTGTGGCTTTCAACCATCCGACACATCCCCTTTTATTAATGTGCATCACACATGTTACATACAAATAAGGTTTATGTTTTGTTTTACCCTACTGTGGAAAGACTACGGATACACCACTCCTGCCGGGGCCTCACGCAGTGGCATGACTCAGTCCTGTCGAACTGAGCTCATGACACTGGTGGCATTGCCCCGGAGGATAGCCATCCCTAGTCTTTGCTTGAGCCAGAGGGTTTCCCGGGGTTCTCCTGAAACTTCTCTGATTTTACGGCCTATTTCATTCACCATCTTAAGGGTGGTGGGGCCGAAGACTCCTGAAGTTTCGAATGCCAGGGGCTCGAACTGATGAATTCTGGCGATGGCTTGATATTTTTCTCGCTTTTTATTTTCTGCTATCCGGGCGGCTTCACCTGCTTCGTCGGCGTTTCTGGCGGCGTTGGTTGTGGAGAAAGTGTCAACACATGTGGCATCCCACACGAGGCACCGGCCATTCTTGTAAGGGAAAGTGGTCATCCCTTAGCTACATAGATAGATGGATAGCTACATGGATAGCTACATAGATACACATACTACAGAAAGAGAGAGAGAGAGATAGCTACATAGATACACATACTACAGAAAGAGAGAGAGAGATAGCTACATAGATACACATACCACAGAGAGAGAGATAGCTACATAGATACACATACTACAGAAAGAGAGAGAGAGAGAGAGAGAGATAGCTACATAGATACACATACCACAGAAAGAGAGAGAGATAGCTACATAGATACACATACCACAGAAAGAGAGAGATAGAGATAGATACACATACCACAGAAAGAGAGAGAGAGAGAGAGAGATAGCTACATAGATACACACACCACAGAGAGAGAGAGAGAGAGATATTTACCATTACTGAGACATTATGGGAAGTTTTTTTAGTTTGCTTCCTAGACCTCCATCAAGCTTTTAGAAAATACCCCCAAGACTCCCCTTCGAAATTAATGTGTACATTTTCCAGTGGCGGCCGGTTCCTCTTAAATTGCAGTCTCGCTATCGCTCGCCGGGAAAAAGGGGGAAGGGGGTCCAGAAAACCCCACATACCCTCAAGTGACCCCCCCCCCCCCCTCCCTCCCTCCCCTTCCCTTCCTAACCATCAACACACCCCTTGCCTTCTCCAAACACCGGAGATGACGTCATAGCGCGGGAAGCCCCCTAGGAAATGCCGCCTAATCATGTATGCGTAAACTCCTATGTAGCTATGTATGTACTGTCGCGCTAATAAGTCATGTCTCAGCTGTCATTATGTTTGGCTCGCTGTGTGCTGTATTAATATCTGTCAGATGTTGGATGGGGTGAGTACCGGTAAGTGTAGGAACAAGTTTGTATATTTCACTTGATATGAAGAAATGAAACATATATATTACTGATACCAATTATTGATCAAAACATACTTGGTGCCGAGACATCACTTATTAGTGCGACTGTACACTCGGTCCAAAAAGTATCTGCACCCCTACCCTGATAATCTGGTGTGTACAGCCTGGTAGGGTTTGCATATCTACCTGTAGCTATATCCATCTATACTACTATCTACCTATGCTACCTAACACCTACTACCTATACTACCAAGCTGTACACACCAGATAATCAGGGTAGGGGTGCAGATACTTTTTTGACCGAGTGTACAAGGTCAAGCGTACATTGTTTCTATATAATCGTAACACCTAACCTCTCATAACTCAAAAAGGACTAGAGGAATTGAGCTAATATTTCTACCAAATAGGAAGACTTGGCTAGGGAATATGTATATAAATTGACAGCTCATTTGCTCCAGCCCTTTTTGAGTTACAGAGGTTAGAGGTTACGATTTCTGCCCAACCTAGAATGAACGGATTATATTGATAGATGTTGCCTGATATTAATTTGATTTATTTAGTTTTATATTCAGGTCCCAAACATTTCATATTTCCAACTCCGAAGACCTTTTCCGATCTTTGACCTTTATGCCTTTGAGTACGGTACCCCCTTCTCCCTCGATCATGTTTAGTACTTTTGAGATTTTAAGATTCGCCTTATTAGTTTGGCGTTATAAGCACAGTAGGGGTGCAAGGTGCTAAAATCGCTAAACTAATGGGCCGAACGTCTTATAATCGTAAAACAAATGGGACTTAACAGGAGGGAGAAAGGAGTCCAGAAAACCGAACCATTCCCCCTTAAGGGGGGTGACCTGCTTTTTGTTATTTCTGTCCCTGTCTCTCTTTCTCTGGCTTGTATCCATTCGGCCCATTCAGCCAACTATATTAAGACGTTTATCCCCATCTAGGTATCGATTTCTTCCTGGCGAGCGATCGCGAGCCAGCATTATATGAAGAAATCCGGCTTCGCCGGACACATTTTTCTATTGAGAAATGTACAAATTTAGCCTGCTGTCTAACAAAAATAAAAAATATGCTGGCTCGCTACCGCTCACCAGTAAGAAATTGACACCTGGATGGGGATAAACGTCTTAAAACAGTAGACTGAATGGGGCCAAATGGATACAAGCCAGAGAAAGATAGAAAAGGACAGAATCAGAATCAGAATCAGAATCAGAATATTTATTTTTCCATTTTACAATGGTTCTTCACATAAAACATTTTTTTTTTTTTTTAAATACATACATTATATATATTGATATACATATTTACAATAAGAAACATCTCTAGTATGTTACTATGGACAGTCTTCAATATCTATAAAAAAAAAAAATGACAGTTACAGTATTATTATTTTTTTTGTTTATAGATCCATTTCATGTTTCAGAATATAATCTTTTAATATATGCTTAAACGTGTTTAGGTTATTTGTGTCCTTTACTGACCTCGGCAACCTATTCCATATTTTAGGACCTGCTACCAAAAGCGATCGTTCACCATAAAAGGTGTTTGTTCTCTGTACATATAGATGGTTTTGCTGTCTTGTGTTACTATTTATGATTTCATTAACAATAGGAAAGTGTATTAGCCAGTTTGGAATTAGCTTATGCCTTTTTTTATACACCGCAATAGCTGTATCATATATATATTTTTGCTTTATTTTTAGCCACTCTAATTCCTTTATTATCGGAGTTACATGGTCGTATTTTTTTGCTCCACCCACTGCTACCTTTGCAGCAAAATTCTGCATTTTTTGTACAGTATTTAATATAGTGCAATTTTTTGACCAGAACAAAAACAGGTCACCCCCCTTAAGGCTAGGTTCCTTGACCTTGAATAATTTTGTTTTTCTCAAGCACTCCCACCACCACCTTGTTCCACCGCACCATTTTTCAGGATAGACTGGTTACTACGGTGCAACATAAACAATAAAATAGGTTCCTCGTGACCTCATCCTTAACCACTTAAAAAAAATAAAAATAAAAACACACAATCAAATTCATTACAACACTTTCATTAAATTAATCCATGTAATCTCAAGATAATACACAAGGCATTATCTGGCTATATTAACCCTTTGAAGCTCTAACGCGTTTTAGCAGTTTATTTTGGCTATCATTAAACGATTTTATGCAGCTTAGGAAGGATCTGTGGGTATTAAAAGGGTAAATACTATCTCAATCAACCCTTTGACTTCCATATACCGTTACTAATCTGAATAAAATCATCTAATAGTAGCCAGAAACAGAACAGAAACGCGTATTGGAGCTTGAAAGGGTTAATTAGCAGCTGCAAGGGTTAAGGGGGCTGACCTGTTTTTGTTCTGTCCTTTTCTATCTTTCTCTGGCTTGTATCCATTTGGCCCCATTCAGCCTACTGGTTTAAGACGTTTATCCCCATCCAGGTGTCAATTTTTTACTGGTGAGCGGTAGCGAGCCAGCATATTTTTTATTTTTGTTTGACAGCAGGCTAAATTTTCACAATTTTCGATAGATAAATGTCTCCGGCGAAGCCGGATTTCTTCATATAATGCTGGCTCGATATCGCTCGCCAGCAAGAAATCGCTACCTAGATGGGGATAAACGTCTTAAAATACTTGGCTGAATGGGGCCGAATGGATACAAGCCAGAGAAAGAGAGAAAAGGACAGAAATAACAAAAAGCAGGTCACCCCCCTTAAGACGTGTCTTCAATGACCTCTAGAGTCTAGTGGGACGAATAGGGAGGGAGGGGGAGGTGGGGGGTTTGGACCTTGGGGAGTGGAGGGAGGTGGGCGGGGAGAGAAAGTATTAGGTACAGTCACGTAAAACAAATCGTGGACCCGCTTATGTTTTTCTTGAGGACATTATAACTACTGTATCTGGAGCGATTGTGTGGAGGGGACTTTGTTTTTCAATAACGAGTATATATATTCTTGTACAGTCGCGCTAATAAGTCATGTCTCGGCACCCAGTATGTTTTGATCAATAATTGGTATCAGCAATATCTAAGCTTCATTTCTTCATATCGAGTGAAATATACAAACATGTTCCTACACTTACCCACCCTATTCAACATCTGACAGACATTAATACAGCACAGAGCCAGCCAAACGTAATGACAGCCGGGACATGACTTATTAGCGCGACCGTACAGTAGATGATGATGTACTGTATATAATATAATTACCGGTATATTCATAAGTTCGTGTCCGGAGACAATGAGGTGAGGTCTACACATTGTTATGAGCGACTGTACAGAGTGAGGAAGGAGGAGTTGCCTAATCTTTATTTATTTATTTACCTGTATATTTATTTACCTGTATATTTATTTACCTGTATATTTATTTACCTGTATATTTATTTACCTGTATATTTATTTACCTGTATATTTATTTACCTGTATATTTATTTACCTGTATATTTATTTACCTCTATAACCTGTATATCTATCTAAGCATACGTCTATTTACCTGTATTTTTATTTACCTGTATGTCTATTTACCTGTATATTTATTTATATTTATTTATTTATTTATTTACCTATTTATTTATTTACTTAATTATTTATGTATATACTTATTTGTATTTATTTAATTATTTATTTATTTACTTAGTTATTTATTTACCTATTTATTTACTTAATTATTTATGTATATACTTAGTTATTTATTTACCTATTTATTTACTTAATTATTTATGTATATACTTAGTTATTTATATTTATTTAATTATTTATTTACCTATTTATTTACTTAATTATTTATGTATATACCGGTACTTAGTTATTTATATTTATTTATTTATTTACCTATTTATTGACTTATTTATTTATTTACCTATTTATTTACTTAGTTATTTATTTATTTAGTTACTTAGGCCTATATATTGTTTGTTTGTTATAATTTTACTTGATCGTCGAGATGTACATTTATTACGATTATTTATTACGATAATCTGACAAAAAAAAAAAATGTCAAGTTGAAGTATACAATTACCTTGACTTTTTTTCTTTTTGATACTTTCACTATTTTCATCTTTGCCAGTAGATTATGGCTATCAGTAGACGATTTATGCAGATGCAGTCTAAGAAGGATCTGTGGGAATGATAAGGCTAAAGACTATCTCGATCAACCCTCTGACTGTCATATCCCATTCCTAATCTGAATAAAATCGTCTAATATTAGCCAGACAACAGTAATATTTACTCGGAGCTTGAAAAGGTTAAGGGGAGAGTTTTAGTTTGCTCCCTAGACCTCCATCAAGCTTAAAAACAGTACCCCAAACATCCCCTTTCAAGATAAATTCATACATTTTTCGGTAGAAAAATTTCCCGGCCGAAGGCCGATTCCTCTTAAATTGCAGGCTCGCTATCGCTCGCCAGGAAAACATCAACCCCTAAATCGTACGAAAAGTCTTAAAATTGTCAGAAATGGGGCGAATGATCTGAAATCGACAAACTAATGGGGCAAACGTCTTACAATCTCAAAACTAAAGGATGCTAAACACGAGGGAGAAGGGGTTCCAGAAAAAAATAGCTCAAGTGAAAATCTCCCCTTCATATTGAATCACTGCAAGCTAATCAAGTTAATTAGCCCACCTAGATATAGTGAAGTGGTGGTTGTCTTGATATAGGCCTAGTTTGGCTTGTTTTTACTCTCTCTCTCTCTCTCTCTCTCTAGAAGGGTCACTAGATCTGTTGTTGCTTGATTTCCTTTGTACTCCTTTGTACTTTTTACTCTCTCTCTCTCTCTCTATCTATATTTCTCTCTCTCTCTCTCTCTATCTTTCTCTCTCTCTCTCTCTCTCTCTCTCTCTATCTTTCTCTCTCTCTCTCTCTCTCTCTCTCTCTCTCTCTCTCTATATATATATATATATATATATATATATATATATATATATATATATATATATATATATATATATATATATATATATATATATATATATATATACACATATATACACACACAGTATATAATGATACTCTTTATGAGAGAGACAGGGTAAGCTTTCTCCTAGTCCTCCGATTCCTTTGGCTTAGTTTTGCTTTGCCACTCAGCAATAGCTCATGATACATTGCACATAACCACTAAACTATATTTCTCTAAGCTATTCATATCAAAATATAGCTAACCAATGCAGTTATATACATTTAATACAGACAGATAAAAAAATAAGATGGGAGAAAAATAAATAGCCGGGATTTTCCGAACAAGGTGACATCAACGCTTCCAGTAAAAGTGATCCAACGACTTCTAGGAGGAGTTATCTATAGGGAGAATCTAGGTACCCATGCTCTTTTTTTAGTGGAACGCCATATTGTTGACCTTACTACTAGACCTTCTATCTACCTTTCAGTGTTAAGGGGAGGTTTCTAGTTTGTTTTCTACTCCTCCAGCAATCTTAAAATGTCATCCCCTTGACCCTCTTGCAAGATAAATTTGTACATTTTTCGGTAGCCTAAATAATAGTTTACCCAAAAAGGATTAGCCGAACCGGATGTGATATGGAATAATCCCCGCGTAGCCGATTTTACCGAGCTATTTCTGATGACTGTAATAAGTTGGCGTTTAGTCTCCCAACAGACGGGGTGGCCTTTGGGAGAGAGAGAGAGAGAGAGAGAGAGAGAGAGAGATAAATAAAAGAGTAAGAGAAAAGAGAGAAAAAAGAGAAAGAAAGAAAGAGTAAGAGAAGAGAGATAAAAAAAAAGAGAGAGAGAGAGAGACAGAAATAAAGAGTAAGAGAAGATAGAGAGAAAAAAGAGAAAAAGAAATAAATCAATAAAAGAAAGAACGAAAGATAAAACAGTAAGAGAAGAGTCGCTCCTACGGCTGGCAACCCTACACATCCGCTTGGTTGTACTGTATTATGTAATGGAATGTCATTGTTGCTGCGTCATTGTTATTTTTCATTATTAGAAGAGTATATGGAAGTCAGAGGGTTGATTGAGATAGTCTATGCCCATTTAATACCCACAGATCCTTCCTAAGCTGCATAAAATCGTCTAATGATAACCAAAATAAACTGCCCAAAACGCGTCAGAGCTTCAAGGGGTTAATAATTATTATCTTGTTGTGTTATCATAATGGTAGTAAGATGTATGGATTGTTTATCTTATTTACCTATCTATCTATCTATCTATCTATATGCTCAGGCCCGATCCCCATTTTCCCTATTTTTATATTTTATATTTCATTCTATTTTATTATTTTATTTTTATTTTTTCCTATCTATCTATCTATCTATCTATATGCTCATTTTTCCAATTTTGTCTATTTTTGTATTTGCTATTTCATTCTATTTTTTATTTTGTTTTCCTTTTTTCCTTGTTTATTTACCAGTTGGTCATAATTATCATAAGTTAGCCGTTCGCAGTCACATATTAGAGGTCAGGTGAAGACGGAAGTACTAAAGTGAATTTTTGAAGTTGTCATACAGCCTGTCCTTCCAATAGCAGTTAAGGGGAGGTTTTTAGTTTGGTCTCTAGATATCCATCAAGCTTAAGATTACACCCCCTTGAGCCCCTTTTAAGAAAAATTTGTAAATTTTTCGGTAGAAAAATGTCCCGGCTGAGAGCCGGTTCCTCTTAAATTACAGGCTCGCTATCGCTCGCCAGGATAAAATCGACACCTAAATTGCACGAAAGGTCTTAAAATTGACAGAATTGGGTTGAAAGTTCTTCAAATCATCAAAATAATGGGGCGAACGTCTTAAAATTAGAAAAGCAATGGGGCTAAACATGAGGGAGAAAGGAGTCAAGAAAATACTCCCTCAAGTGGAAATCTCCCTTTAAGGGGACAGTGTTTTTTTTTTTTTGGGGGGGGGGCGTCTATTTATTAATATTTGTTTGGGGGGTCTATTTATTAATATTCATTTATTATTTAGTTTCCTCGCTAGACCTTCATCAAGCTTAAAACACACTCCGTAGACCCCCATTTATTATTTAGTTTCCTCGCTAGACCTTCATCAAGCTTAAAACACACTCCGTAGACCCCCATTTATTATTTAGTTTCCTCGCTAGACCTTCATCAAGCTTAAAACACTCCGTAGACCCCCATTTATTATTTAAAACACTCCGTAGACCCCCATTTATTATTTAGTTTCCTTGCTAGACCTTCATCAAGCTTAAAACACACTCCGTAGGCCCCCATTTATTATTTAGTTTCCTTGCTAGACCTTCATCAAGCTTAAAACACTCCGTAGACCCCCATTTATTATTTAGTTTCCTTGCTAGACCTTCATCAAGCTTAAAACACACTCCGTAGACCCCCATTTATTATTTAGTTTCCTCGCTAGACCTTCATCAAGCTTAAAACACACTCCGTAGACCCCCATTTATTATTTAGTTTCCTCGCTAGACCTTCATCAAGCTTAAAACACTCCGTAGACCCCCATTTATTATTTAGTTTCCTTGCTAGACCTTCATCAAGCTTAAAACACACTCCGTAGACCCCCATTTATTATTTAGTTTCCTTGCTAGACCTTCATCAAGCTTAAAACACACTCCGTAGGCCCCCATTTATTATTTAGTTTCCTCGCTAGACCTTCATCAAGCTTAAAACACACTCCGTAGACCCCCATTTATTATTTAGTTTCCTCGCTAGACCTTCATCAAGCTTAAAACACTCCGTAGACCCCCATTTATTTAGTTTCCTTGCTAGACCTTCATCAAGCTTAAAACACACTCCGTAGACCCCCATTTATTATTTAGTTTCCTTGCTAGACCTTCATCAAGCTTAAAACACACTCCGTAGACCCCCATTTATTATTTAGTTTCCTTGCTAGACCTTCATCAAGCTTAAAACACACTCCGTAGACCCCCATTTATTATTTAGTTTCCTCGCTAGACCTTCATCAAGCTTAAAACACACTCCGTAGACCCCCATTTATTATTTAGTTTCCTCGCTAGACCTTCATCAAGCTTAAAACACACTCCGTAGACCCCCATTTCAAGATAAAATTGTACATTTTTCGATAGATTTTTTTCCCGGCCAAAGGCCGATTTCTCTCAAGATTACAGGCTCGCTATCGCTCGCCAGGTAAAAATCGACACCTATATGGCGCGTAAAGTCTTATTATTGACAAAGAAATTAGGCTATAAAGGGGGTAAATGTGTGCTGGAAAGACGCATTTTAGAGCAATTTCTTAGGGCAATTATGGTCTGGCAACTGGTCCCCTTCTTCCTCATGCTGAGCCCCATTAGTTTTCAGATTTTATGACGTTCGGTTAAATAATTTGGCGATTTTAAGACCAATCGCCCTTTTTCTTTGTCAATATATAGATTTTTCGTGCCATTTAGGTGTCGATTTTGTCCTGGCGAGCAATAGCGAGCCTGTAATTTAAGAGGAATCGGCCTTCAAATTTATCTTGGGGGTGGTTTTTTTTTAAAGCTTGGTGGAGGTCTAGATAAGAAACTAAAAACATATTAACCTCCAAACTTAAAGGAGCGAAACAGAGAGGCCCCCAAAACACCCTCCGACCAAATAGTGTTAATACAAAAAAATATATAAATGAGCAAATAAATACGTCCACCTCCCCTTAAAGGGAGGTTTTTAGTCTGTTCCCTAGATCTCCGTCAAGCTTAAAATTACACTCCCTAGACCCCCTTTCAAAATAAATTTGTACATTTTTCGGTAGAAAAATGTCCCGGCCGAAGGCCGGTTCTTCTTAAAATAGAGGCTCGCTATCGCTCGCCAGGGAAAAATAGACACCTAAATGGCACGAATGGTCTTAAAATTGACAGAAATGGGGCGAAAGTTCTTAAAATCGCCAAACTAATGGGGCGAACGTCTTATTATCTCAAAAGCAATGGGGCTAAACACGAGGGAGAAAGGGTTCCAGAAATAAGTCCCTCAAGTGGAAATCTCCCCTCAAGTCAACAAACCTCAAGGCCGTGTCACACAGAAGTCGAAACCGGCCGAATCGACGAAAAAATTCAAATTTCAGCCAGTTCCGGTCGATTTGGTAACACTTCAGGTGAGTTCCGGTTATCTTCGAGACGTTCTTGGGATGTTCTGGTCTTGAGTGGAATCATCTGGTAAATCGGGCCAAAGTTAATGCATGCGTTACTTGGGGGGATGAATCGGGTCAAAAAACCGTTAAAAAAGTATTGAGTCATGATCTAGTTATATTCGAGTCATATTCTGGTTACATTCGACCCATTCGGGTCGTGTTCGATTGTATTTTGAATTGCCGATGATGACTCGAAATACTCGAACTTGGTCGAATATAACCCGATGAAAATTGGAATATAACTCAATGATAACTGGATGATTCTCTCATAAAACCGCATGTAACTCATACGAGAGTCGAATATAACCCGAATTCAAGGATGAATACCAGATATCGACTCTATATAAGCTTTGTTTGTCATTATTATTAGGTTATTAGTTCTTTTAACTATTTATTTGGTCTCTATTATTATATTGGCAACATACCTTCATACCAGGGGTCATAAATACATCAAAATAAGTCCTGAGGGACTATGAAATAGCTATTATTGGACAAGACAAATATTTTGTTCATCCCTCCACTGGAACATCAACAACCATGTCAACAACGTGTCGCCGTCGGCAGTGTGCAGTACTGCCAATACGTATAGCGACTTCCGCTAGATCTAGAGACCTTTACTTCGATCTAGCAGCAATGACTTACACTAGCCGCTAGCGGTTTGTATTTAAACTTTTGTTTTGAAATTTCAGAACAATTTCGAAGTGATATTATATGGATTTTGCCAAGTCATATTTCTAGTGGTATTTATCATGTCTTACATCTAACAATATATGCTAGCGGATTTAACTTCAATTGGTAACCCTCCCGCTCGAGTCGGCTCAAAGAAAATCGATAATGGTGGCACTTTAGTAAACAGGTGATAAACAAAACCGCATGCGTATCGGTTTGGTGTATCGGTATTATGGTAAGTTGGCTACCTACTATTGTTTATAAGATATAGTAAGTAATGATAAGTAAATTATTATATATCGGCGATTTCGGTCATTTTGTTTTTTTTTTTTTTTTTGGAAAGTCATGAACAACTTTACTTTATTTATTTATATATATATATATCCCATGGCCTGTTCGGTTATTGGCGAGGTTCGGATAATGACAGGTCGGATATGGGAGTGATTACTTCAGCAACTGGTGGTAGTGTCCGTGAGTTGTTCTCTGTGCGATCCAAGGCCTGACGCTGCAACTCCGTGGTTTCCTGGGTGGTTTTTGGCGTTCACGTTGTTGCTTGATGAGGGCTCGGCACATAATCTGACACCTGAGGTTGGCATTGACAAGCTCCTGGAACTCGATTGCCTTCTTCAATTCATCTTCATATATCGCTTGTGGAAGTGATTCGTCTGGGAAGTCGATACTGTGTTCCATGTTGCCGTGTTGAGCACCGAGGTACGAACCCGAGCTGTGAACCCACCCCCTTTTATATAAGGTCTGGCAGCTGCTTTGCATACACCGATTTTCGACTTACATTCGACTTAACTTCTGCTATTTCGGCTGTTGATCGACTGAGCTTCGATAATAATCCCGGTTATTTCCGGTTATTTCGAGTTATATTCGACTCATGATAGTCTTATTCGTTCCACATCGGGTCTCCTTCGAGTTAGGTACGGTGATTTATCGACTCCTCATCGAGTTTCATTCAGGTCCTTCGGGTTATATTCGAAAATCATTCGGGTCACATTCGACTCCGAGTAACTTTCGGGTAATTCGGTTCATATATGCAAGTCATCGACTTCCGGCGGCCTTCGGCCAACGTTCGACTTCTGTGTGACACGGCCTTCATCTTACTCTACCAGTAATATTGGCTGTGGTGGATGTTGGTGCAGGCGTCTGTTGTTTATTGTTTGTATAACCTTGAAGATCAGCTGACGGACCAAAACAACAACCTTCCTACTGGAAAGGCGCATTTTACAGCTATTTTTTAGGGCAATTATGGTGTGGCAAGTGCAACATTTACATTCAGTGCATAATTTGTTGCTGCCATATTGAGCATCATGTGGAAAAGAAGCATTTTTTGTAGGTGACTGTAGGACATTATAAGGTGCGGGAATTATATGGCAGTACCAGGTGCTGATGTTGTTAACGTCTCGCTCTCTCTCTCTCTCTCTCTCTCTCTCATATAGACACTACACACACACACACACACACACAATTCCAATAACACCGGAAGCCGTTTGTCCTGTCTTCCCTATTCACACACACACACATGTACTCATACAGCCATACGTACACATAAACGTACATGAAGGCACAACATCATGCTCATATACCGTAAATGCGAAGTCACGCACACACAGGGAATGTTGTTTGCTGCCTATACACGCACACACACACACACACACAAATATACAAACACACATATACACATACATGCAGTAACATACATACATACACACATACATACGTACATACATACATACATACCTACAGTAACATACATACATACATACATACATACAGTAACATACATACATACATACAGTATGTATGTATGTTTGTGTGCATACGTGAGCGTTTGTGTATACGGACATGTGCACACTTACTGCATGTTCTTATGTTCCTATAATTATGTATGTATATGTATGGGCGCACGTACGTGTATATACGTATGTTCTGTATATGAGTAAGTAAATAAATGTGTATATGTACTGTATATCACTTACTCTCATGGTTATTTTATGATAATTTGTATTCTGCACATGCATCATTATTGTATTTATTTATTTTGTTTGTAAACTGAGCTTACCATCCTCATATCTGTACATCTCATGTTCATCCACTAAATTGTAAAATGTGTATTTTCAGCTCATGAGGCTGCCATTCTTTAATAAACCGTTTATTATTATTATTATTATTATACATAGCCTACATACATACGTACATACATACATACATACATACATACAGTAACATACATAGCCTACATACATACGTACATACATACATACATACGTACATACATACATACATACAGTAACATACATACATACATACGTACATACATACATACATACATACTTACATACGCACACTTACAGTATAGAAACACATGTGTTCCAGCATTCATATTATTCTACAATTATTTAGTCGATTGCACAGATGTGAGACTGTGTGTGTGTGTATGTGTGTGATGATAATAATAATAATAATAATGATAATAATAATAATAATAATGATAATAATAAACGGTTTATTTAAAGAATGGCAACCTGATGAGCTGAAAAGACACATTTTACAATTCAGTGGATAGACATGTAGTGATGTACACCCTATGTGGTGGATTGTGTTCTTTTATTTCATAAATTTTATTTTAGCAAGCGTTGTTTCCACATAGCGATTTTGATAAGTTAATTTAACTTTATATTGTCTTTGTCCCAGTTTTGGTTTGTTTAGTTTGCAAGTTTTACATTTTAATTAAAATATAGATAGGGCCTATGAAAATGTTAAACTCAATTTACAATGTGTGAGTATAATATACATATAACAAAATACAATAATGATAAACGCCTGCAAGTGTAAAACACAAATGATCATAAATTTACCATGCGTGTAAGTGATATACATATACACATTTTATTTCACTTATATATGCATATAGTATATATATATATATATATATATATAATATATATATATATATATATATATATATATATATATATATATATATATATATATATATATATATATATATATATATATATATATACATACATACGCATACATATACACATACACATATACATATATATCACAAACTGATACCTATGAGTACATTATACATATATATTCTGTAAAGGGTATGCTTAAGCTAATGTCTGAATTCACAAGTGGTTTGGTATACTGTATATTTATTCAGTTTACGCACATGCCCGTATGTGTGTGTGATTGTGTATGTGTGTGTGTGTGTGTGACAGTGTATGTGAGTGTGATAGTGTATGTGTGATTGTGTATGTGTGTGTGACAGTGTATGTGAGTGTGATTGTGTATGTTTGCACATTGTGTGCTCAACATAACCTTACTATTACCAACACCCTTTTCCAACAGAAAGACAAGTATAAAACATCTTGGATGCACCCACGCTCAAAACATTGGCACCTGTTAGACTATATAATTGTAAGAAGAAGTGATGTAAGTGGTGTCCTTCACACACTAGCAATGAGAGGAGCGGAGTGCTGGACAGATCACAGATTAGTAAGATCTATCCTTAAACTGACAATACGACCACCTACCTGTACGACGTCTAAACTGACAATACGACCACCTGTACATCTAAACTGACAATACGACCACCTGTACGACGTCTAAACTGACAATACGACCACCTGTACGACGTCTAAACTGACAATACGACCACCTGTACGACGTCTAAACTGACAATACGACCACCTGTACGACGTCTAAACTGACAATACGACCACCTGTACGACGTCTAAACTGACAATACGACCACCTGTACGACGTCTAAACTGACAATACGACCACCTGTACGACGTCTAAATACAAATAAGAAAAGAATAAACGTTGCTAAACTTAAAAACCATGAATTTTGTAACAGCTTCCGCAGAGTTTTATCTGAGAAGCTAAGTGATGAAGATCCCATTAGCAACTTGACAATTCCACTAGATGAAATATGGGCTTCACGTAGTGAATTAATTTATGAAGCAGCAAAGGATTCAATTGGTATAAAATCAAAAAATCATCAAGACTGGTTTGATGAAAATTTGGGCAACATCTCCATTCTTTTAGACAGGATGCACAGCTCATAGAGCAACTCTTAGCAACCCAACCTCTGAAACCTTAAAAATGAACTGGCAAGAATTAGATCCGATGTACAAAGAACCTTACGAAAAATGCAAAATGATTGGTGGACAAATAAGGGACAAGAAATACAAGGGTATGCCGATGCACATGACATGCACAACTTTGATAATGCTGTAAAACAAGTGTATGGACCTACAAGCTGTCCACTTACACCATTAAGGAGTGCAGACGGAACTACTCTTATAAAAGATCAAAAGGCAATTGTTGAGAGATGGGTGGAGCACTTCAAGGACTTGCTGAACCAAGACAATCATGTAGATCCAACTTGCCAACAAGAGTTTGAAGAGCAACCCATTATTCAAGATCTTGATATACCACCAACCTTTAATGAAGTGACTAGAGCAGTTAAGACCCTGAAAGATAACAAATCTCCTGGTCCAGATGGAATACCAGCAGAGCTAATTAAATATGGAGGTTACCTACTGCTTCCAGATATTCACTCATTCATTTTGGAGGCTTGGGACAAGGAGTACATACCTCAGACATGGAAAGATGCAAATATTATCACAATTTACAAAAACAAGGGTGATAAATCTAATTGTGGCAACAGCAGAGGCATTTCTCTTTTAGCTGTGGCAGGGAAGGTGCTGTCAAAAATCATGCTTCAAAGACTGTTGACCAAAATTACTGAGGAAATACTGCCAGAGTCACAATGCGGTTTCCGTAAAGATCGAGGAACTATTGACATGATTTTTACTATACGTCAATTGCAAGAAAAATGCAGGGAACAAAATAAAGACATTTTTATAGCCTTCATTGATCTGTCAAAAGCCTTTGATACCGTACATCGAGAAACATTGTGGAATATTCTCCGTATCTTTGGCTGTCCACCAAAATTTGTGGCACTTGTAAGGCAGTTTCATGATGGCACGACGGCGAGAGTCACTGCAGGAGGCCATGCATCAGAACCATTTGCTGTTAATGCCGGAGTCAGACAAGGGTGTGTACTGGCACCAGTCCTTTTAAAAAAAAAATTAATATGCGTTATAATACTTCTTCATAGGACTATAGCAAACAGAAGTGGAATCAACATAGACTATGGACTAGATGGCAACCTCTTCAACATAAGTAGATTTCAAGCAAGAACAAAATTCTCTATGGAAAATATCCTGGAACTTCAGTATGCAGATGATTGTGCTCTTGTAGCTCACTCGCCAGAGGAACTAGAAATCGCGCTTGAAGCTGCAGCAAGTGCTTACTCCAGAATGGGCCTGTCAGTTAACATTCAGAAAGCACAAATAATTTCTCAGTGGTCAGCTCAGATACCACCTGTGCAGCCAGTGTTCAGATTAGCAGGAGAGGAGATAGCACAAGTTCCTTCCTTCAAGTATCTGGGAAGCTTCCTGTCTGAAACGGCCAGTGTTGACGATGAGGTACAACACCGACTGAGACAAGCTGCAGCATCTTTTGGCCGCCTACAAGAGAGAGTTTTCCAAAATAACCACCTGACTCTTTGTACCAAAGTGGCTGTATATAATGATGTGTGTTTAACCACTTTGCTCTATGGTTGTGAGACATGGACGACATATAGACGCCATATACGACCCCTGGAGGCTTTCCACATCAGATTCCTCCGAAAGATTATGGGTATAACCTGGCAGGACCGTGTTCCTCATATTACAATACTTGAAAGAGCCAACAACACCAGTATTGAGACCCTTATCATCAAACAACATCTCAGATGGGTTGGGCATGTCATCCGTATGCCAGAGGAGAGACTACCTCATAAAATACTATATGAACAGCTGCATGAAGGCCGCAGAGCAGCTGGAGGACCAAAATTAAGATACACAGACAGTATAAAGAAAATACTAAAAAGGTGCAATATACAACCAACTGCACTTGAAAACTTAGCATCAGATAGGCCACTATGGCGCTCACACTGCCAGCAAGGAGCGAAGGAACTGGAACGTCAGAGGAAACACCACCAGCAGGAGAAGAGGGCCCGGAGACATGCACGCCGGGAACAACCAGCACCTCCTAACCCGGACTACCAGTGCCCAGACTGTGGCAGGATATGTGCATCACGGATAGGACTCTACAGTCATCGTAGAACTCAAAACAGATGAATGCAGGAAGGGAACGTCATCATAGGACTACGATGGACTACCATAAGCAAGTGTGTGTGATTGTGTATGTGTGTCTGATTGTATGTGTGTGATTGTGTACTCATTATACTCAAAATTACGAGTACAATTGCATTATATAGGATTTTTGACTCAATTAACCCTCTGACTTCCTAATCTGAATAAAATCGTCTAATGATAGGCAGAAAGCAGAAAATAAATCGTAATCGTATTTTCTGAGGGTTGGAAGACGCCATGTGTCTTATAAAGGTTAACCCCTTGAGATTTATGACGCGTTTTGACAGTTTATTCTGGCTATCATTAGACGATTTTATTCAGACTAGGAAGTGTATGTGAAAGCCAGAGGGTTAATTGAGATAGTCTTTGCCCTTTAGATATACCCATAGATCCTTCCTTAGTTGTATAAAATCGTCTAATAATAGCCAGGAAACAGAAAATAAATGTGTAATCCTATTTTCTAAGGGTTTATAAAGCGTCATTCGTACTATAAAGGTTAATGTATTTGCGTTTCCTTTTCAGTCGTCATGGAAGAGTCAGAGAGGGAGTGTGTCCGGGTATTTTATGGCCTCCCGGAGAATGCACTGGATTCCTGTGAGTAGTTTGTAGTACTGTATAGATTATATGTTTATGGTTATTATACACACCTTTGTTTACACTTGCGCAGGGACAGTCATATGCGCAAATATACATTGAGGCATAAGTACACACACACACACACACTCAGACATAAATACATACACACATGCATAATCATTAAGGTCTACACACTCAGATACCACACACACACACACTCAGATATGTATACACACAATCCCCCCCCCCCCCTACACGCACACACACACACACACACAGTATTTTCCTTTGTACATCCTATTTCGCATATATATTATTCATAACGTAAACATTACCTTTCCCTTTGAATAACTTTTTCTAAAGGGAGTGTCCCATCTTGTGTTTGCCTAAAGATAATATTTCTCATTATGTGGAAAGATTTTCCACTTGTAGATTTTAGCATGCATATAATTCGTGTCAGATATTCTCATATGTTGTCATTCTGAAAGCATAATAAATCGTAGGCTTGTCCACCATTCTTTAACTGTCTTCGTAGCGCAATGGATAAATGTACTGAATTTCGGTGTGAGCATCCTAGGTTCGAATCCCTGGACTGCCGCATGTATTTGTTGATTTCATTAATTGAGTTCAGGAGTAAAGTCGGTTGGTGGAGGTAACATAATAATCCTTAGTTTAATATTGTACTAATTTGTGTAACTGTATTAGATCCATTTAATTACTACATAATATATCCTGTAGAAAAACACTTCAAAATCTGGAATAACTGCACACTTTTTTGTAATTCCATTATTTTTGTCCAGACTAAATACATAAATTTTGGTGTTACTTGTGTATTAAAGTATGTAATCCTGTATTCTGTATTACTGTTGTCTTCCATGCTCTATTCTCCAGGTGGGCGCATCACTATTCGCCAGCAACATAGGGTCCGGCCATTTCATCGGTTTGGCTGGCTCAGGGGCGGCGGCGGGGATAGGCGTGGCGGGCTTCGAACAGAGTGTGAGTATTCCAGGGATTCTTTGCCCCTTGAGTATTATGACACGTTGTTGTTCTTGTTGCTGTTCCCCAGGCTGTCTGGCCGAGCAGCCCCAAGGTCCCGAGCAAGAGCAAGGCCATAACTGAGCGCCCCCAGAAAACCCTCCCTGCTCACCACTAGTAAAGCCCAGGTGACCGAAGCCACTCCAAGGCGGGGAGCTGAGGAGGGTGCGGAAACGCCCAGGAAACCAAAGCCCCACCCAAGGTCCTTTGCCCCTCAGCAATTATGAAGGGAAAGCTGAGGGGCAAAGGAAAAATTTGACGCTTTGGCTCCCAATCTGCCAACCTCTAGGTTGGCAGTAGGGAGGTCAATCCACGGAAGAGACGCCGTCACTTGAGATCTAGAAATATATAAGTAAAAGGAACAGTCAGAGTAAGCTATGGGTATGGCAGAGAACGCTCAGCTCTCACACTGATAGACCAGCCCATCACCAATCGCGAGAGAGAGAGAGAGAGAGAGAGAAAATCCTAATCCTCATCCTTCCCATTAGACCCATAACTCCCCGCACAACCCCCATATATCATGCTTCCCGTGTACATCCCTCTGCGGGTCCCCAAGCTACAGCTAAAGGGTGGGTGTGTGTGTGTGGGGGGGGGGGGGGGGGAGGGGGGGGGGAGAACTAGTCCTGGTATTTACAGCAGCCTCTCCTAGAAACTCCGTTCTCTATCAAACAACTAGAGAAAGACAAAACGATACTTATAACGCTAACTATAATAAACATAATATAATCGCGTATAATATCATAAATCTATAAATAAAATTAAATGTCATATTTTCAGTGTCATTAATTGTATATTTACTCACCATGTTGTTTTTAGTTTTGTTTTTCTATGTGAATGAGGGAGACAAAAGGCATAACTGCCTGCAGCGAGTGCCTCCCCCAGATTTCAAAGAGTGACTAGGGCCGAAATCAAGGGATGTTCGAGCTAAAATTCCTGGACACACGGAGTTTGAAGCAATTTAAGTCATAGGAAGAGGGAAAGACTGATTCTGGGAGAGAGTTCCAGAGCTCAGCAGTTGAATAGAAGAAAGTCTGAGAATAGCGTTTCACTCTTGGGTTGGAGAGTTGCACAGAGTAGGGGTGGGATTGTGTTGCAAGGCGTGAGTCGAGATGATGTAAAACTTGCAAAATAAACAAACCAACACGGGACGACACAGTATAAAGACAAAAGAACTTATCAAAATCACTATGCAAATATAAAATAGGGGGGGGGGAGGGGGGGGGGGGGTGCTCAGGAACAACAATATTTTACCCAACATATGTTAAACCCTCACTTTCTGTCTATCATAATCCGGAACACAAAGAAAAGCACTTTAGGTAATATTGTAATTAAGGTTAATTCTCCCATTCCTCTACCACACTATAGTCTATTCAGTGTAAGTAGGCCAGGTATCTTGAAAGAGTCTTGATCCTTAACCCCTTCTGTACGATGACGCCTTTTTACCTTTGATTCCGGCTAACCTTAGACGATTTTATAGTTTAGGAAGAATGCCTGTTATTCAGAGGGCTTTTTGAGATCGTATTTACCCTTTTAAGTCCTAGACGTAGATTATAAGCCAAAGAAAATTGTCTAATGGTAACCAGAATAGGATACAAATTACGTCATCGTGCTGAAGGAGTTAAGGGAATGTTTTTAGTGTGTTTCTTAGACTTCCATCAAGCTTGAAATTACACCCCCTTGACCCCCTTTCAAGATAAATTTGTACATTTTTTGGTAGAAAAATGTCTCGGCCAAAGGCCGGTTCTTCTTAAATTACAGGCTCGCTATCGCTCGCCAGGAAAAATTTGACACCTAAATCGGACGAAAGGTCTTAAAAGTGACATAAATGGGATGAAAGTTCTTAAAATCGCCAAACTAATGGGGAGAACGTCTTAAAATATCAAAAGCAATGGGCCTAAACATGAGGAAGAAAGGAGTAAAGAAAAAAATCCCTCAAGTGGAAATCTCCCCATAACCGCTGTAACTAAAAAATGGTTAGGGCAAATGAGGTATACATTTCCACACCTATTATGAGGTATACATTTCCACACCTATTATGAGGTATACATTTCCACACCTATTATGAGGTATACATTTCCACACCTATTATGAGGTATACATTTCCACACCTATTATGAGGTATACATTTCCACACCTATTATGAGGTATACATTTCCACACCTATTATGAGGTATACATTTCCACACCTATTATGAGGTATACATTTCCACACCTATTATGAGGTATACATTTCCACACCTATTATGAGGTATACATTTCCACACCTATTATGAGGTATACATTTCCACACCTATTATGAGGTATACATTTCCACACCTATTATGAGGTATACATTTCCACACCTATTATGAGGTATACATTTCCACACCTATTCCCTGGCTGATTTTTCCCAAGTGGTAGACATATTAGCTCATTTACTCTTGGCTATTTTTAGATATAGAGATTGGATTGTTATAATGTGTGTGTGTAGTTTAATTATGCATCTATCAACCCAGTATATTTTATCTCCCAGGCTATCTACATCCTCCTCATGCTGGGGTGGTTATTCGTGCCGGTGTACATGAGCTCCGGAGTGTTCACCATGCCGGAGTACCTCAGGGAGAGGTTCGGAGGACAGAGGATCAGGGTGTACCTCTCCTTCCTCGCCCTCTTACTCTACATATTCACCAAAATATCCGTGAGTTTTGCTTTATGAAGTAGTTCCAAGTTTGACAGTCAATATTTGTTGCCTACATGGCTGGAATTTGATATAAAATATCTGAATTATTGTTGTAAGCAATATTAATGATAATACAAAAACATTTGAGGTGAATCCATTGATTTCGGGGGCTGATGAGTGATTGGTGCTTCTGAATGCTTGTGTTTGCTTTTTGTGGGCGAACTTTTGTGTTCTGTCACCTCTATTTCCTTTCTCGTGTCTCTTGCTGATCCTCCCTACTTCTTGTGGGATTCAGGGTGGCTACTGACTGACAGACTGACAAGAACTTACAGGTCCCTCTTTTGCTTCCCTAGGCGGACCTTTACGCGGGTGCCTTGTTCATCCAGTTAGCCCTGAACAAGAGCTCCCCAGAATGGTTGTACCTCAGCATCCTCTTCCTGCTGGGGGTGGCGGCCATCTTCACCATAGCGGGGGGTCTCACGGCGGTGGTGTGGACCGACTTTGTTCAGACCATCCTCATGATCTTCGGCGCCTTCATACTTATGGCTATGTGTGAGTATTAAGCTGGTATTACACGAGCGCTTTTTCCCTCAACATTTACACTCAACACTGGTCTGGCAGCTTATGAGGTCACCATTTTAAGTATTTCGGTTACCTATATTCATCCACCATCAGTCTAGTTTCCGATACCAGTGCAAAATATTCCAGAAATGTTGATTATCGAATGTTGACTAAAAAAGCTCTCGTGTGATACTGGCTTTAGGCTCATCATTCAGAGAAATAAGAGGATAAAGAAAACAAATCTTTGTAAACAACCATTATCCTTCTATCACTTAATCTCAGCTTTTAAATTAGTCAGAAGATAAATCTGAAATTTTAATCCAATCTCTGCAAGTTATATGCCATCATATCATATCTCTCATTCTCAAGGATCTGCCGTGTGTGGGTCAATCGGCTCTCTGCAGACTCCCGTTTTCTTATGTTGTTTTATGTTGTCAGCATTCAAGGAAGTCGGAGGGTACCAAGCGCTTGTCGACAGTTTCCCGTACGCAATTGCTGACGTGCGCGCCAAGAACGCCAACAACGACAGCTGCGGTGAGCCTCCCTCCGATTACATGAACCTGCTGCGAACCTTGGAGCCTGGGAAGAGCGACTATCCCTGGACCGGCATGGTGTTTGGGCTGACTATTAATTCTATCTGGTATTGGTGTACTGATCAGGTTAGTATGAGAAACTAGATTCAATCATTTAAAAGGGTCTACGAAAAGCTTGATTCAATTGTCCAAACATTCAAGGGTTATTACAAGATGGTGGAGCTAAACTTGACAATAATCTTGATCCCTGACTTCTCTGTAACTCAAAAGGGCCTAGAGCAAACTGGCTGTAAATATCCACACCTATTTCCTGGTGGACTTTTCCTAAATAATAGAAACGTCAGCCCGATTGCTTTCATTAATTTCGAGTTATAAGAAGTTAAGGGGTCAAGATTATTGTCAAGTTCGTTGGCGCTACCTATAATCATTCAATTTTATCAGAGGTTAATAGAACCTGGATTCAATCACATCATTGTTAGTACTAAAATGATGGATTCAATCATTCCATTTTATTAATGGTTAGTACAAGAAAGTTAATCCAATCTTACATGCATATCGAAGTTTAGCATGTGAAGGTCATTGTACAGCAAACACTGGCGGCCTGCGACAACTCGTACCAAGGCTGGGTGTGGCTTATCTTCCTGCCTTAACCCTTTCAGTGCGGGCGACGTACTGGTACGTCCTATTTAAAAAATATGTTTGCTGCGATCGACGTGCCCATAGATCTTGGTATTACCAGCTGAATTTGACAGTACTGAGCCTGCTTCGCTTGTTGCCAGATGTAAGATATGAGTCTAGGCTTCACTCATGTTGCAATGTCAGTGTGCTACAAGACTCGGTAGTGAGAGGGTGCGTGTCCAAGCAAGAGGTGTTATGTGAAACTGAAATTCAAGCATAACAAAGTCCCCTTTATTTGTATATGTGAGAGCTACATACAAAGTACGAATGTGAGGTTCATTTAATTTTGCAGGCCATAACTCATGCTATCTTCCAAACACATTACTAGCTAATATAACTGGTTATTCATAAAGCTATCGCAAGTGCAAAAAGATGATTCCGGCTGGAAAATAATGTTTGGTTAGGGGCTAACCCGATCCAGCCAAACACAAAGGTTGAGCCGACACTCTGGGAACACCTGAGTACATATATGAATCAACTGGACTAAAGTCCAGAGGAGATTCTAACCTGAAATTTTCAATTAGCTTAGTCCCACTTCACTCGCTTCTATAGTAATCGCGTGAGGGCGAGTTATGGTGAATGAGCATTAGCCGAAGAACCCTGCAGTGGCTTGTGCTTTCCTATAACTGTGTGCCGCAGCAAAAGAGTTAAATTCTTATTGCTGTGGCTGCTAGTGTACTCAGACATTGTAGCATGGGTCCTTTGTTCTTTGTGGTGTTGCTATCCCAGAGCTCTGCAAGGGGAAATAAAATAGTCTGAGTAGCTGAATATAATCCATTTATGTTAGCTAGAATAAAGCAATAAATTATGCAAAGGTTCAGAAGGGGTTAGCAATCACATGAAATTTCCCAACAGGTCATCGTGCAGCGAACTTTAGCTGCCCGAGACATGACACACGCCAAGGCTGGCTGCATCTTGGCAGCCTACCTCAAGTTCCTTCCAATGTGGCTCCTGGTGTTCCCGGGTATGGCAGCGAGGGTCCTCTACCCTAACCGGGTGGGGTGCGCTGACCCAGAACTTTGCAACGAGATCTGCGGCAGTCCGGGCGGATGTACCAATATTGCCTATGTGGAGCTGGTGCTGAATTTGCTTCCTACAGGTTGGTTGGAATATTTATTTGTTTAGTTAGTTGTGGTTTGGTTTAATTAAGATGTGTTTATTATTTATTATGTTTATCTCAATGTATGTATCTCTCTCTCTCTCTCTCTCTCTCTATATATATATATATATATATATATATAATTATTTATATATACCGGTATATATATATATGTGTGTGTGTAAGTGTGAGAGTCCGAGTGTAGGGGTTGAGACAGTGAAGCACGGGAACGAGGTGGCTTCAGAGATGGGGTCGTTTCGGGCCATGAGTGAGCACCGTGCCTCATGTGAAGGCAAGATGGCAGATGCTCGTTGTACTCTACGTGTTTCACATGTCTCACTCCCTAGCCTAGACTGGAACAAGACCTCACGGGTTTCACTGTTCATTGTAAAGCGGTGAATGTTAAGGCTCTCAGCCTATGCCCGAGAGGAAGTAAGTTGGAATATAAAAAAAAAAAAAAAAAAAAAAAAAAAATATATATATATATATATATATATATATATATACTGTATATATATACAGTATATATATATACTGTATATAACGTATGACCTTGCTATGCTCCAGTGATTCTTTATCCTTTGTAATCTATCAATTCTATTTCTCTACTTATCATCCTATCTGTAATCCTGTGCAGGTCTCTCTGGACTAATGTTAGCAGTAATGATGGCAGCCCTCATGTCTTCCCTCACGTCCATCTTCAACTCCGCCTCCACCATCTTCACCATCGACGTGTGGCTGCTGATCCGGCGGTGGCTCAGCAAGCGGGACCTGTGTGGGGCAGGGAAGCTGAAGACAGAACCGTCAGCCAAGGAGATGTTGATTGTGGGGCGGCTCTTTGTGCTCCTGCTGGTTGTCATCTCTGTCGTTTGGATCCCCGTTATTCAGTAAGTTTTGTAAGATTTGTAATGCTGCCCTGTGTAACAGTGAAACTTTGCATTAAATGAATAAGTATAAACAGTAGACTCATGAGTGATGCAGGGGTGTCTACTGGCACCCTCACTTTGAATTACTTGTATGAACAGCCAGTCATAGTCAATGCAGAGCATCAATCGGCAATCTCAAGATCACTGACCTTGACTATTGCGAATGATGCAGTGCAGCTACACGCCGTACAAGCATAGATCTCCCACTGATTGATTGATAAACAGTTTGACAATGTTAACAGGGTTAACCCTATAGCTCAAGCTGGTGATGCTCGTCAGCACTTCAGAACTCGGTGTATATAATTGTATACTGCCATTAACCTCGCCCATCCCTATCTCACACAACTCCAGGCCTTTAGTGAGCTGATTCTGTCCTTCAGAGCAGTAACTTTACCCCTTAGAGAACTGTCCTGGGGTAACCTACAGTCTGCCAATTAAGTTATGTCTCGGCATGCAGTATAATTTGATCAATAATTGGTATCAGCCATATCATGATGTCTTCATTTAGAGTGAGATATAAACACATGTTCCTACCCTTCCCCACCCTATTCAACATCTGACAGACATGAATACAGTACACAGCGAGCCAAACGTAATGACAGCAGAGACATGACTTATTAGCGCAACTGTACACACAGGCTGAGACTATTATCATAGATGTAAGCTGCAGTACTTTCAAGTAGTAGTACCTGAGGGGCTCCTGTGGTCCTTTAAGTATAAAGTCAGTATGACATGGGTTAGTTAGCTATCTAATTGATTATTTATCTGTCAGTCTATATGAACCAAGTCACAGCCTGGGACCTCTTATAGAAAAAACCCTTGGGAGTGTAGTTGGAGGGCGAGTTAACCCTTTCACGCATATGACGCAATTTTGAGCCAATTGGGGATACTTTAAAGCCTTTGTTACCATCAGGGGTATTTAGAAACCTTTAATTTAATTACTTCAATCTCTGCAGTTGTCTTTGAGTTAGCTGTGGGCAGAAAACTAATTTTGGAGAGGTAATTATAAGAGTGAGAGAACTCTATTTCTTATTGCTAATCTGGCAACCTCTGCATCATAAATGCGTGAAAGGGTTAATTGATCGATATATTACAAACATCTTTCTCACTCCCAAGAATTTTCAGGGTAGGACCACTCATTCTTGAAATTATCCTTCTTTTATTGTCAATGTTTTCTCAGTGAACTGTGCTACTGTATCTTCTTGTATAAGTGGAAGTCTATCTCGTCCACCTAACTCATTTGTTTTATGTTTTCTCCCCAGAGCTTCGGGCAACTCCCAGCTATTTGACTACATCCAGGCCATCTCGTCCTTCCTGGCTCCCCCCATCTGTGCTGTGTATCTCCTGGCTATCTTCTGGCCCCGCACCAATGAACCTGTGAGTGCCCTAAATGTTGTGGTTGTTGTAGTTGTGGTGGTGGATGTGGTTATTGTGATAGTTATTGTGGTATTCATGGTCATTATGGTAGTGTGGTTATATTAGTAGTAGTGGTGGAAGTTGTGTATCTTCTAACTACCCGTGAGTTCCGTAATTGTGTAAATGTTCTTTACTTTAACTAATAGCTAAATCTAAAGTTACTTCAATATGTATTCTTTATATGAATTTGTCTTATTATTGTTTTCATGTTTCAGGGAGCCTTCTGGGGTTTGATGATCGGCCTGATTATCGGCATGTTGCGCTTTGTCGTACAGTTCTCTTACTCCACTCCTCCTTGTGGCACAGGTAATAATAACAATCATCAGGTAATGATAATAACAGGTAATACTAACAATCATTATCATCTTCATCAACTCATAATTACCGACTCAACATTACATCTACGCAAGTAAGAATGAAGTCTGCAAAATACGTTGACTTTAAAGTTTGATATTGTACCTTTATATTGCAAACGGCAAAAGGTATATGATTGCTTACTCCAATATTGATATTATTATTGTTTATATTTAGCAGGGAGCAGATCTGTCAGTTCAAATAATAAAAAGATAAAACAATAAGCAAATATATACGCCCATCTCCCCTTAATTCCCATACTCTTTCTCCCTGGTGCACTATAGACGAGGGAGACACGCAGCCATCGTTGGTGAAGTCCCTCATCGGCAACGTCCACTACCTCCACTTCAGCTGTATCCTGTGGATCATTACGGGGGTGGTCACTATATCGGTCTCCTTGATGACGCCCCCTATTGATGAGAGCTGCGTAAGTAATTTGACCCCTTGCGAGTTTATTTTTGACGGTAGGAAGCCAATACAAAGGCGTGGCTGAGGTAGGAATAGCCATAAGAAGAAGAAGAAGCGGCGGTAGAGTGGTGAGCACGCTCACGTGTGAATCTGCTTGACCTGGGTTCGATCCCAGCCCAGGCGGACATTTAGTGGGTGTTGTATTATGTCCTAGCATGCTTCACATGCTTTCACCCAGTCGGGGAACACCTCGACGACGTATACAGACTAATAACACACATAACAAAGCCACTCCAACAGGTTCCTCTCTCTCCAACACCCCTTCTTCCTTCTATACACTTTTCATAAAAATAGGAAAAGTAGAATGTAGATACGAGGTGCCGTTGTAAAGGCTTATCCCTCAATACCTTCACCTGACCTGACCTGACCTGATGAGAGCTGCGTAAGTAATTTGACCCATTGCGAGTTTATTTTTTGATGTCCCCTATTGATTAGAGCTGTGTAAATAATGGACCAATAAAGTCAGTACCTGATTAGCACACTAATTAAAGCAATCGGGCTGACGTTTCTGTCATTTGGGAAGAGTAGCCTACACCAGGAAATAGGTGTGGATATTTACAGCAAGTTTGCTCTAGGCCCTTTTGAGTTAAAGAGAGGTCAGGGATCAAGATTATAGCCAAGTTTGTTGGTGCTATCTATAATAAAAAAAACAAATCCATGAGTTTAAACAGACAACTGAGTCACAATGAAAGACTACTAATGCACTAAACCCCCGTATAGCTGTACCGGTTGACGTACTGGAGCCGGAAGGATACTCGGGTCCGGAAGCCTGTGGAGCTGGCCATAATGCATACAGCGGCCCCTGATCCCACCGCTGACACCCACACCAACGGCACCAGGGTCAACGCTATGGAGATTGAACATACCACCACTAGTAAGTCAGTCAGCATTCTGTCTCTGGGATTGCACATAAACAGAGTAATTACTGTAATTATGTTTGGATCTTTTTCCTAGATAAGATCACTAATTCATCCACAACTCCTTCCTTTTGCCACAGACCATGGGGATGAAGATGGACACTTGACAGAGGTGGAGAAGGCAGAGAAAGCGGCGGCGTTCCTCCACGAAACTCCTTACTGGAGAGCGTAAGTACAGAACGTTAGGAAGAACGTTGAAAAAATTTAAGAAATATCGAATTTAGAGGAGAGAATCAATAAGGAGTCCTAGATGGAAAGCAAACTAGAGGGCCCCAGAAGTAAACAACAAAGGGTTCCAGGAGCACCCTAAGAGAGCCGGTATCACACGAGAGCTTTTATAGTAAACATTCGATGATCAACATTTTTCTGGCAACATTTCTGGAATATTTTGAACCGGTACTGGAAACTAGACTGATTCTTGATGAATTTAGGTGACTGAAATACTTAAAATGTTGACCTCATAAGCTGCCAGACCAGTGTTGAGGATAAATGTTGAGGGAAAAATCGCTCGTGTGATACCGCTATAAGAGAGACAATGGGGATCCATCTGGTGTTGAGAACCAGGGAAATGGGAGTTCCAGAAGAGGATATCCCAAGTTCCAAAAGGGGGCAGGGGATGGAAATAGTAGTAACATTTAAATTAAAAAGACATCACCGGTACAGAAGGGGTTAATAAGGGAAGTTGCAAGGATTGGGTCTAGGTAGTAGATATGAATATGGGTGCCAGGATTTTTGTGGGATGTACTGTAGATTTGGGTATAATAATGTTACACTAAAAATACATAATTATGTAAGTTTAGGTTTGTTATGATTTGTTAAGATAATAGATATATTATTCAACTAGATTGTTTTTATTATTAACTTTCTCTATTATCGAGAGGACTTCCCTAAGTGGTTAAGGCCCCATTAATTGCTCTTTCTATTCACATATGCATAGCCTACGTGAGTTGCAGTTGGGATGTGTGTACATGCTTAGATTGATATGCAGGATTCGAAGTTGCATAATAAATTGTAAGCAGTGTCCACCAACCTTTAACTGTCTTCGTGGTGCGATGTATAAGGTGTTGATTTTCGGTGTGAGCATCCTGAGTTCGAATCCACGGACTGCCACATGTGTTTGTAAATTTCATTAATCGAGTTTAGGAGTATGGTTGGTTGTTGGAAGGAACATAATAATTGATATTGGTTCAGGAGTAATTTATCGAGAGGACTTCCCTAAGTGGTTAAGGCCCCATTAATTGCTCTTTCCATTCACATATGCATAGCCTACGTGAGTTGCAGTTGGGATGTGTGTACATGCTTAGATTGATATGCAGGATTCGAAGTTGCATAATAAATTGTAGGCAGTGTCCACCAACCTTTAACTGTCTTCGTGGTGCGATGTATAAGGTGTTGATTTTCGGTGTGAGCATCCTGAGTTGGAATCCACGGACTGCCACATGTGTTTGTAAATTTCATTAATCGATTTTAGGAGTATGGTTGGTTGTTGGAAGGAACATAATTATTGATAGTAAAGGTATCACATTTTCTATTCCAGAGTGATGAATTGGAATGCCATCATTTGCCTGACTCTCACAACATTCATCTGGGGCTTCTACGCATAAGAGGAATGTGGATAGATTATATTTTAGTTGTTGTTGTTCCCTAGGCTGCCTGACTGAACAGCCCCGTATTATTTTATTTTTGTGATTGGTTCGGGCAGTTTTATACGCATAAGAGGGATACAGATACTTTTATTTTGACTGTTAAGAGCAGTTTTCTACACACAAGAGGGATACGCCTACAGTTAGGTTGTTTTCAACCGGTTCGAGCAGTGTTTGAAGTCATGGTATAATATCCAAATTTTATTACAGGTTTTTAATTTATTTTTAACCGGTTCGAGCAGTTTACGAAGTCATGGTATACATTTTGTTTTTTCAGTTCAGTTTTTTTATTTAATTTTGTATTCACACTTATTAGTAGGCTACAGTTTTTTTAAGTATTATGATGGCATCATTTTAATCATATTGTGGCTAAAACTGAATATATTATATAGGTTAGAAAGGGGTTTTAGGAATTAACCCTTTCCCTGCAGTCGACGTTTATTTATGTCCTATGTAAAAAACAGCTATACTGTGGCCACCGCACATAAACATTCTGGTAGTAGCGGCTGAGTTGGTTTCACCGCCCTGCCCTGCTTGTTGCCAGACGCTTCCAAGAGGTTCTAAGCTTGTCACTCATACTTATATCAGTGTGCATAGTGCATTGGTTGAGGATGGGTGTGTAGCTTACAAGGAAGAGGTGTTTTAGAAGCTGAAAATCAATGAAAACAGGGCCACTTCTCCATGTAATTGTGACAGCTGGCCAAACAATGGGGCAAAAGGTCTTACAATAGCCAAAACAAGGCATTTGAGATGATGAATAGCCAAACTAATATGGCGAACATTGTAAAATATAACAACTAGTGGGGTTAGACACGAGGGAGAAGGGTATCCAGATAAAAACCCTTAAATTAAAATCTCTTAACCCTTTCACGCATTCATGACACAGAGGTTGACAGATTAGCAATAAGAAATAGAGTTCTCTCACTCTTATAATTACCTCTCCAAAAATTAGTTTTCTGCCCACAGCTAACTCAAAGGCAACTGCAGAGGTTGAAGTAACTAAACTAAAGGTTTCTAAATACCCCTGATGGTAACAAAGACTTTAAAGTATCCCCAATAGGCTCAAAATTGCGTCATATCTCGGAGAGGGTTAGTGGATAACCACTTAATTGGGCTACTAAGTCTGTGTATATGTATTTTATATTTTACTATGTCGTGTGATTATTAGGGAAATCGAATATGTAACTGAAGTATTTTGTTATGTGTGTACTTTAGACTTGTAGAGTATCTGTTATCTGTTATAAAAATCGCCACCTGTAAGTGACACCGATTAGCGTGTCGCCCATCGGTAATTTGTGTAGGGTTTTTTCCCCTAGATAGGTTGCCCGCCAAGGCTATCGAATCCCATCTACCCGGAAACACCCCTTTCAGATACCAGGGGGACAGCTATCACCAGAGACACCCCTAGAAGAAGAGCATTTAATTAAACAAGAATATATGTATTTTAGTTTTTGTGGGGACATGAAATCGCCTTATGTATTGTCTATTTTATTAACCATTATATGTAAATAGAGACAAATATATGTACGGTTGCTCACATAAGTTCTGTTCCTCGTCGTGATCTTGTGTATGAAAGTATAATTAGTACGAATGACTTGCGAGTGTGGTATCTTTAACAATCTGCATAAGAAACTACACTCGTAATTCAATAATGCGCATTATATTTCCACGTATAAGATCACAGAGAGGAACAGAACTTATGTGAGCAACTGTAAACTCATAGACTATACAATAAAGAAATTTATTTGTTCATTATATACTACAATGAAGTCAAACAACATTTGTAAATATTGTATTTATGATCAATCAAATTTCTTTGTCTGTGGAGTGTATTTTACAAATATATTCTGAATATATGCACATGATCAGCAATATAGACTAAATTGCAACACTTTGGGATATCATATTGGTTTGGATTGTACAGTATTTGTATCATTACTATCATTCTATATATTTTTGTTCATGGAAGCACTTGGAATAATTTTATTGTATTTAGTTTGTAATACAATCATATTTCAACTACTAATTCTGTTAAAAATTTACGTAAAAGAATCCAACTTCCTTAAAGCCCTTATCCATATCCTAACCTAATATAGCCAAACCTAACCTAGCCAAACCTAGCATATCCATTCTTAGCAAATCCATTCATAGCATATCCATTCTTAGCAAATCCATTCCTAACATAACCAAACCTAGTACAGTATCCTATATCCAAACCTAGTATATCCATTCTTAGTATATCCATTCCTAGCATATTCATACCTAACATATCCAAACCTATTACATCCAAACCTAACCTAAAGCTGGTGTCACACGAGCCCTTTTTCGAGCAATTTGCACGGGCAATTACGGTCTGGAAGCTTAAAAAATTACACTTTATAAGAATTCAGCCGCCGAACATAATCTACCTTCAGTCTAGTTACCAGTACCAGTGCGAAAAAGTCCCGAAATATAACGAGAACAAACTTGCTCATGGAAAATTGACGGAAAAAGCGCTCGTGTGATAGCGGCTTAACAAAAAGCTAAATAGGTAGGCCAAAAATTGCGAACCCTAACATCTGGCACTCAAAAAGGGCTAGAGCAAATGGGTTGTATATTTCCACACCTATTTCCTGATGGATCGACTCTTCCCAAATGGTAGAAATATTAGTTTGATTACTCTAGTCGTTTGTGAGTTATAGAGGTTAAGGGGGGTGATCTGTTTTTGTTCTGTCCTTTTCTATCTTTCGCTGGCTTGTATCCATTTGGCCCCATTCAGCCTACTGTTTTAAGACATTTATCCCCATCCAGGTGTCAATATCTTACTGGTGAGCGGTAGCGAGCCAGCATATTTTTTATTTTTGTTAGACAGCAGGCTAGATTTGTACATTTTTTGATATAAAAATTTCTCCGGCGAAGCCGGATTTCTTCATATAAAGCTAGCTCGCTATCGCTCGCCAGGAAGAAATCGACACCTAGATGGGGATAAACGTCTTAAAATAGTTGGCTGAATGGGGCCGAATGGATACAAGCCAGAGAAAGAGAGAAAAGGACAGAAATAACAAAAAGCAGGTGCTAGAGTTTTGGCCTACTTATTTGGAACAGCGCATAGCATAACCAAACCTAAAGAAGTACCCAAAACCTTACCTAATAATAACACCTATAATAACACCTATAATAACACCTATAATAACACCTATAATAACACCTATAGGCTGTTTTCGTTGTGGTCGTTTGGGAGTATGGCCATTTATTTATTTATTTATTTATTTTTGTATTATTATTATTATTTTTTTTTTTAGATGAGATGGAACTCTTCTTTTATAAATGTTGCCGTCCAGTTAACCCTTTGTAGATTATAACTAATGTTGTCAGTTTAATTTGGTTATCATTAGTCTATTTTATACAATTTATGAAGGATCTGTGGGAATTATAAGTTTAAAAACTATCTCAGTTAACCCCCTGGCTTCCACATACAGTAGGCTACCCTTCCTAATATGAATGAAATTGTCTAATAATAGCCAGAAAACAGAAAAGAAATGGGTCATCATATCCTCTAAGGGTTAAATAATGTAGAGTTAGGGTATATTTTAACTTTATGCAGTATTGTACTTTTTACTTACAAAGACAGGCATGTTCTCATGTTCAATATTTTCTTAGCCATTTTAGCTTATACGGAGAGCAAGATTATGATACTGTAATATCAAATGTATAGTATTTTGTTATTAAAGAATATGTGTATGACTTAGGCTATATAATTATATATCATGTTGTTTCATTTGTATCATTCGCTCAACCGGGTCATTTCATTATGCAAAATAAAATAGAATACAACAAATGTATGAATACATGTGTAAACTAATAATATAAGATATAATGATCATTATATTTTTACTCGATTTACATATTATATGATATATACTTTGGTGTTGTTGAAATACACCACACTGATAATATGATGATACGCTCTTTTGAGTAGGCTAAAGAGAAACCCCTAGCAATTGATAATATTACAATCAGTATTTACTTCTTACTTGAAGTCGTCTAGAGGTCCCGTCCTCACAGTCGTGGTCCGCCACCGCTGCGTTCGTCCCTTCGAAGGAGGTCCGTCTGGTCCAGTATAGAGTTTGAGGCCGCCCGGCAGTTAGCAGTGTATCCAGACACTGGTGGTTCATCTGGCAGGGTCTTTAGGAACTTGTCTAATCGTACCCCTTTGAACCTGTCTACCAGGCAACCTTCTATGTCTCGCACTTCCTTGGGCAGCGAGTTGAATTTTGTTGGTCCTTTGTGACCTAGGCTGGACGCAAGGAGGGATCTCACTCGTTCTGGTGCCTGTGTTGGTAGGGATCTACTCTCACACTTCCTTCCAGTCCGACCATTTTGTTTCCCCTGGATTTCATTACCTGTTGGATCTCGAACCAACTTCTCCAGGATCTTCCACACATATTTGGGGCAGTATCTGTCTCGCCTTCTTTGCTGGGAGTACAGCCCTAGCTTCTTGAGCCGATCGGTATGGTAATACTCGGCTTAATTGATAAAGTTAAAGTTTGAGGCAAGAGAGGGTGCAATAAGGTGGTCCTTGGAGCAACTCTCTCTCTCTCTCTCTCTCTCTCTCTCTTTCTCTCTGAAATAATAGACAAGCATAGGATCAGGGAGGCACTGCTTTCTTTTATATTTCTCCAGTTAGTCATATTGTGACTGGTATGTTCTTGTGGAGTTGATTATTGACCTCACTTGACCCCTGATCTGGTTTTGGATGGCTAGTAGAAACAATTTCTGGCATCTGGCCCTGTAAAGATCCTTGTTAAATGTGTTCTGCCCGATCTCGTAACTTCAACTCAGTCATGTCAGGAGACGTCAAACTTGGTAGATACATACGATAATTTTATCAAGTCAGTATTCAATGCGCAAAATAAATATATCCCCAAAAGAAAATTTAGATCAACACAGAACCAACCCAAATGGATGAATAATAGACTATTAGATCTTCTAGGAAAAAAGAGAGGAATATATAGAAAAATTAAAAAAGGCGAAATTCACCTACTTGCTTACTATCAGAATCTATCACGACAGGTAAAAAAGGATATTAGTAAAGAAAAAAGAAATTATGAAATTAAGGTTGCCAATGATTCAAAAAATAATCCTAAAGCTTTTTACCAACTATATAAATCCAAGGTTAGAGATGTAATTGGTCCCCTTAAAACTTCGATAGGAAAATTGACAGAAAGTGATTTAGAAATGTGCAGTACATTAAATAGTCAATTTCTTTCCGTTTTCACTAATGAAAATTTGGCACAGTTTCCAGAAGTCCGTAAGGTATACAGCGATAGTATAGAAAATAGGTTAAGTACGGTTACTATAAGTAGAAATGATGTGGTTAAGGAAATTGACAGACTGAAACCTCATAAATCGCCTGGTCCTGATGAGGTATATGCTAGAGTATTAAAAGAATGCAGAGATGAGTTAAGTTATCCATTAACATTTCTATTTAACAAGTCATTAGAAACAGGTATAGTTCCAGAAGCTTGGAAGCTTGCAAATGTAGTTCCGATCTTCAAAAAAGGTGATAAATCAATAGCATCCAATTACCGTCCCATTAGTCTCACTTCAATCATAGGAAAACTACTAGAGTCAATTATTGCTAGGAAAATGAGAAACCACTTAGAAACATTTAACTTAATCAATTCTTCTCAGCATGGATTCACTCAGGGACGTTCTTGCCTTACTAATTTGCTTAGTTTTTTCTCAGAGGTATATGAAGCAGTAGATAATGACAAGTCATATGATATTATATTTAGATTTCAGTAAAGCTTTCGACAGAGTCCCTCATGAGAGATTGATGAGAAAGGTTGAGGCACATGGAATAGGTGGGGCGTTGTTAGGATGGATTAGGTCATGGCTAATTGGTAGGAAGCAGAGAGTCAGCATAAATGGTACCAAGTCAGAATGGGG
Organism: Paralithodes platypus; assembly: GCA_032716605.1. Classification (NCBI taxonomy): domain Eukaryota; kingdom Metazoa; phylum Arthropoda; class Malacostraca; order Decapoda; family Lithodidae; genus Paralithodes; species Paralithodes platypus. The sequence goes on from CM064560.1 coordinate 7,011,578, forward strand.
AGCAGTCAAAAGTGGTGTCCCCCAGGGATCGGTATTAGGTCCCCTGTTGTTTCTTATATACATAAATGACCTAGATTTAGGTATAACTAGTAGGATAAGTAAATTCGCAGACGATACTAAAATAGGGAGATCAATTGATTCAGATAGCGATATAGAGTGCCTCCAAAGGGATCTAGATACCTTACATGAATGGTCAGTAAATTGGCAGATGAAGTTTAACATTGACAAATGCAAGGTATTAAAGATAGGGAAGATGCAAACAAATGTTAAATATAAACTAGCTAATTTAGAATTAGAAAATTCAGACTGCGAGAAAGATCTAGGTGTGTTTGTTAGCAATGATTTGAAGCCTAGAAAACAGTGTATAAGCGTTCGTAATAAGGCAAACAGGATTCTCGGGTTCATCTCTAGGAGTGTGAGTAACAGAACTGCTGATGTTATCTTAAAACTTTACTTGTCATTAGTGAGACCCCATATGGATTATGCTGTCCAATTTTGGTGTCCTTATTACAGAATGGACATAGATTCATTGGAGAGAGTACAGCGTAGAATGACAAAAATGATCCATAATATTAGAAATCTTTCGTATGAAGAAAGGTTGAAGAAATTAGGTTTACATTCGTTAGAGAGACGCAGAGTTAGAGGGGATATGATAGAGGTGTTCAAGTGGGTTAGTGGGATTAACAAAGGGGACATGACAAATGTACTAAAGCTCAGTGATAGCGAAAGAACTCGTACCAATGGTTTCAAATTAGATAAATTTAGTTTCAGAAAAGATATAGGCAAGTATTGGTTTGGTAACAGAGTTGTAGACGGGTGGAATGGACTACCAAGTGCTATAGTGGGATCTAAAACTGTAGGGAGCTTTAAGATAAAATTGGATAAGCATATGGACGAGAAGGGTTGGGTGTGAAGGGGGATTAGCCGGGTTGGGCCAATCAGCGCTCTGCAGACCTCCATAATCCTGCGTTAATCTCTAACCGTTTTGGTAAGATGATCCTCAGGGTATTAGAGTGTGAAGCCTATAATTGGGCTTTGTAATGAATTGGGGTTGTGTGGGACAGGGATCTGCCTTGCTTAGGCCAATCGGCTTTCTGCAGACTCCCATTTTCTTATGTTCTTATGTTCTTATGTCACCCTAGGGAAGTTTTATGCAAGTCAGCCATGCAAATCACCAATGAAGCCGTTTTCTACTACACACCCACAGAATACTCAAATACTCTACATATCAATGGTTAAAACATATAGTTAATGCTTTTAATATCATACTTATAAATCGACCTGTAATATTTAATTTCATAAACTTATCCTTGAAAAAAATACATAAAAATATAATGCAACTAAAAGCACGACCTTGAAAGAACGACAATCTCCATCCGGAATTCCGGATTTCATCATAACAAATCTTGTGACTGGAGAGGACGGGGCGTGTTTGTTTCACTTCCCTTGGCTAGGGTTTATTAGTGACGCTCAGTTGCTACCTTCCCTCCAACACATCAACAACAACTTGGCTCCTGTATCTTATCTCTTTATCTCTCAACGTCGCGGAGACTCTGGCTCATTTAAAACTTTGGGTACAGTTACGACAATGTTGGATTTAAGGAAGGTTTTGGTTATTATAGCGCTTGTACTAGCGTCGACGAAAGCTGAATCAGCAAGGAACGTGAGTCTGAGTCATCTCTTTGTCTTTACTGTAGTATAGCGACTAGCCTATAGCCTAGGCCTAATTTGAGTACAATAATTAAGGAGATGCACCACAGTTAGTTTCAATTTTTGTTTGGTACGATTTTAGTTAGGCCTACTGGACACCAAGTGACCAATTTGACAGGTACCACCGAGGATTTAATACATAGGCCTATTTGTTTTCGGTTTCCACGCATCCAACACCAAGCTACACCTTTTTCTGGTCCGGTAATAGCCTAGTATTGAAAACGGTAGCATTCAAGGAGACTACTGCAGGACTCTTCTTCTTACCTCTGTCCGGGTATAGGCTATCCTAGTGTTTACTACCCTATACCCCTTTGAAAGGACATTAGCCTAACCTAACAACCTTAGGTGATGGGCTGGTATATCAGAATGAGAGTTGAGCGTTCTCTGCCATACCCATAGCTTACTCTGACTGTTCCTTTTACTTATATATTTTCTAGATCTCAAGTGACGGCGTCTTTTCCGTGGATTGACCTCCCTACTGCCAACCCTGGCAGATTGGGAGCCAAAGCGTCACATTTTTCCTTTGCCCCTCAACTTTCCCTTTATAATTGCTGAGGGGCACAGGGCCTTGGGTGGGGCTTTTGTTTCCCGGGCGTTTCCGCACCCTCCTCAGCTCCCCGCCTTTGAGTGGCTTCGGTCACCTGGGCATTATTAGTGGTAAGCTGGGAGGGTTCTGTGGGGGCGCTCGGTTGTGGCCTTGGCGGCTTGGCCTTGCTCGGGACCTTGGGGCTGCTCGGCCAGACAGCCTGAGGAACAGCAACGACAACAACCTTACCTAACCTAACCTAACCTAGTATTATAGGTGGGGGCTGCCGCCCCCACACCCCCGCTTTGACTTAGATTTTTGGTGTATTTGTTTGTGAAGTGGGTATTTTTCAATTTGTTGATAACGAAAATCCTCCATGCGGACTATATGGAGAAAAATATGGCGAATCTATTGGTGCCTAATTTCCCTAATAAATTGTTTCTCATAACGTCGCACTAGTGTCCTTGAATATTATCTTGAAAACGATATAGGGCCTAGGCCTAATAACTTTTTAAATGTGGTTTTCGACAAGAATAAAACGGGGCGTTTGGGCCAAAAATCGGCGGCGGGGGGACCGGGCCCCGGGGGAGTCCGTCGTCGCTTCGGATCGTCGCGGTTTGTTTACCCAGGACGCTCGAGGTGACAGCCAGCTCTTTTACTTGCCCCCTGCTGGCCACATAGATGACGATTATTATAATTCACGGGTGGGGGGGGGGGGGGGGTGAGGGGGGGCATAGCCTCAACCCTGTCCTGTATCCCACGCCCTATAACGCAAGTTTTTATCAAAATATTGATCCAACAAGCTTAGCCATTTTAAGTCGACCGCCAAGGCGGGACCGGGAAGTCATTCCGAGCGTAAAGTAAACAAAGCGACGCTACTTCCACGAACGCAACTGAGTTGTCTTTATATTTCGTCTCATATTATCATTATTAAAGTGTCCCCATTGCTTTTTTAGTGTTTCGTACACCAGAAAAGGGTGTAGCTTGGTGTTGGATGCGTGGAAACCGAAAACAAATATGTATTAAATCGTTGGCGGTACCTGTCAAATAGGTGTTCAGTAACTAAAATCGTACTTTTTTTTTTTTTTTGGGGGGGGGAGGATTTTTTATTTTTTAGGTTTAGCCTAAGACTAACCTAAGCCTAGGCTATAAGATTTCTATTGGCTAGGCCTAGTAATTATTATTACTGGAAATTACTATTTACCCAAATTACTCATTGCCCATCAATGTTAAGACACGGCCCCCAATCGCAGTAGCGATCTGACTTTTCGGTAGAAAAATATGTCCGGCTTCGCCGGATTTGATTTTCCTACCGAAAACATCAGCTCGCTACCGCTCGTTAGCCTGAAGAGAGAACGCCGATTGGATACAAACCAAACTACTGCTCACTATCTTGAGGCTAGCAAGCGATAGCGAAGGCCAAATGGATATAATCCACTAAAATGGCAACATTACCCCTTGGACTGAATGGCATTGTATCTATCGTTAACTTAAATCGTGTAATAACTCCGTTATTATAAATACTCAACCTCATGTTCATAGAGTAATTTATTCTTATTTTTGTCTGATGAGTCCACCATATAATTTATGAAAAGCATTACTGGAACACCCTGTATACTAGGAGGGGTACCTGGCGTTGCCCGGGTTTAAATTCTACTACCATAATCACCATCATCAATCACTACTACCACAATCATCACAATACTACTACTGTACTACCATAATCACCGGCCTCGATCTCCCTGTGCCTCATTAAACGGTGACCTCGATTTCGGCCGCTAAATGACCTCCGATTTTGGATCTGACCTCATCCGTACCGCCATTTTGGGGAGCTACGAACAACTTTCGTTCCATACACCTTTTCGATCGGAGGCCTCCTTCTGCCCCAAACGGAATTTTTTTTTGCTCCCATATACTACATAAGTTCTGCCGAAAATTTTATTAAACAAAAGTGTCTCTGATTTCCACTAAACTCGCCTAAAACCATCTCCAAAGCCTGGGCTTTCCAATGGTGCCCCACACTCCCACCTGGCACCAAAACTGTGGGAGGAGTTTAGTAACAAAGGTACAAAGGTCGGGTAACTGACAAACAGACAAACATTGACCTTTATTTATTAAGATATATATACAGTAAACCCTCGCTATCTCGGACTAATTGGGGGGAGACCCAGTCCGAGATGTCCGAAGTCCGACTTAAGAGAGGAAAATGTCCGAATTGGAAGAGGGAGTCCGAACCACCAGAGAAAACTGAGACTTCCCTATCACTAACAACGTTGATTCAAGATAAATTACAGTACCTGTACAGTATCCAGCAGACATATATTATAAATATCACTTTCCTTCTCCATTTCACTGTCCTTCTCCACCTCACTGTAGCCTTAGATCTCGGAATTTGCACTTAGATCTCGGAATTTTCCGAGATATATGACACCTGTCCGACAGACCATGTGGGCCCTCGGAGTTTTTCCCTTACATCTCGGAATTTTCCGAGATATACGGCGAACTTTCCGAGAGGCCGATGCCAGTCCGAGTAGTCCGGGTTTCCGACTTCTAGAGGTCCGAGATAGCGAGGGGTTACTGTATATATATATATATATATATATATATATATATATATATATATATATATATATATATATATATATATATATATAGGCTATAGATATATAGATATAGATATAGGCCTAAAGCAAACTGAATACAATTACTGTACTTTATAATGTAAATAAATCTAAATCCAGCCTAATCTTTCAGCTAACCGGGCCAGTGATAAACCCCGACTGTCCTGATGATTTAGACTCGGACGTGGATTGCTTGGAGCCCTGGGTAATCCACGTGGCCGCCACCGGGACGAATGACACGGTACACCACCTATGGGGTACACACGGGGCCCCCACCTTCCTCCTAGCCACCACCACCAACACCGGGGCTAATCTCACCGTGGACTGGGACAGGTTGTTGAACGCTTCACAAGACTCACTGCTCTTTGATGAGGACCCCAGTTATGTGTTTGGCTTTGCTATTCCATATGTAAGTTGCTGGCAAGGAGGTTTTGTTTGCTGATTGATAAAATATGTTTTGTTAATGGGGGATGGGCTCATTTATGTATTTTTTTATTATTTTCCTCCCTAGACCTCCATCAAGCTTAAAAAACACCCGCCTAGACCCTCCTTCAAGATGAATTTGTAAATTTTTCGATAGAAAAATGTGTTCTGGCATGTTGCACTTGCTGCCTGTGATAGTGCTTTGGCATCCCATTTATTTGACTCAGTGCTGCTGGTAACAAAATATACAATAGTCTTTGTGGATGATCTGAAATGATAAAATTCATATTTTCACCAACCCACCAATTACGGTAACTTACACATATACCTAATTAATTAAATCAGTGAAACTAATGAATACATGTTGTACTCCATGGATTCGAACCTAGGATACTCACTCCGAAATTCCGCGCACTAACCATTACACTATCAAGACAGTTAGGCCTAAAGGTTTGTGCACAAGCCTACGATAAAAGACATATTTTATAGTTTTAGGAATATTATCTAATGTTCATCTTTATGTAGATATGTGTATTCACTTGTAATGCTTTCAGTACAGTATGTATACTCAGTGATAATAACTTTGTTTCACTAATTATCAGTGGAGTGCAGTACTGATATTCTTTGAACCGGATTAAGACTTCAGATGCCTATTTACTAAGAAACATTGAACAATATCTTTAACCTAACCTAACCTAGTATATTAGTAGACTATTTATGAATGTAAAATGTAAACATGTATTGTAACATTACCAAATTATTGAGATATAAGTACAGGTCCTCCCGCTACACAGGATTATACCAGTGATTATTATCTTGAATTAGTGAACAAAAATAATTTACAGTAGTAATGTATTTACACTATCTACTGTTTTGCAAAAGTGATTGTTATCTTGAATTAATGAACACAAATAATATACAGTAGTGATTTATTTACACTATCTACTGTTTTGCCAGATGCCTAGATACTTGAGGGGTGGGCATGCATGAATAACCTCCATATTCTGAGATAATTGGTTCAAATATCTAGCTTTTGTGGGGGTGGGTTGCTATAGTACATTCATTATGAGTAGGCCAGAAATCGTGACCCCCCTAACCACTGTAACTCGAAAAGGGCTAGAGCAAATGGGTTGTAAACTTACCTGGCAGACTCTTCACAAATGGTAAAAATATTAGCTCGATTACTCTAGTCGTTTATGAGTTATAGAGGTAAGTGGTCAAGATTATTGGCCTACCTATAATGAATAGATTATAGTAAAACTGCCCATTTTGTATATTAATCCTTACGTGCACCGGTGGTTTCAGTTAAATATTCAGAAATATAATTTTCTTAATCTCATAAGTACCTCTACCGGTACACTCGGATACCATAGTCTAGCCCACTCCACTCTGGCAAAAGGTAAGGCCAGGACCCTTTCTGGACGGCGGCCCACAGTGCTGGTGAGGGGTGGGGTTTGAGAGAGAGGGCAACACACAAACGAGCACAGTGTGAAGCATTTGACGACTTCGAAGCCTGTCCCAAATGTTTCACGCTGTGTTCGTGTGTGCGTTTCTCTCTCTCCCAAACCCCAGCCGTAAGTATCACTGTGGGCCACCGTCCAGAAAGGGGCCTGGCCTCACCTTGTGCCAGAGTGGGGTGGGCTAGAGACTATGGTATCCGAATGTACATCACTGTATAGATATTCCTCATTTACTGTCTCCATATTATATGTTGTTTCATTATTAAATTTTTCGAAAATTAGGGAACAAAAATAACTTAAAAGTTATCATGCTTCATTAGTAAGTGACCCTGGTCTCTGAGTCTTCTCCTTGATTACCTAGATGTGTGTGAATTTGTATTTTGTTTTTGTGTGTTCATTGTTTTCAGTTGTGTTTTGTTGTCCCTATTCTTGCTCTGTCTTGAGTTTTTAATAAGATACCGGTACATAATATAACTTTATTTAATGGGTATGCAGTACGGTGTATTATAGAAATGGCTCACTCATGTAAAATTGAAAGTGGCCATGAAGCAATGATGATGCTAAGTTTAATAATATAATGATGGGAAATGTTGTTGTATTGTCGTGGTCAGTGTGATCATATTTTTCTCTTTATCTGCTAACCATTGACCAACCTTCGCAAGTATCCGATAACACGTCTTATCTGCCGTCATGTTAGATTGTGTCACTGATTATAAATTTGATTTTAAATAATATTTTGACATTTAACATTTAGTTTCTTTATTCATGCAGAGTTTAGTAAAATTTGCCAGAACGTCCCGGACTTCCCAAACTTGACTACTTCCTTTAACGTGACGATAGTGCGTTGTTATATGTGCGATTAGTTTGCTTGGGAAACAGATTAACTTGCTCATGTAGTAATGTACACCCTATGTGGTGGATTGTGTTCTTTTATTTAATAGTTTTCATTTTAGTAAGCGTTGTTTCCACATAGCGATTTTGGTAATTTAATTTGACTTTATATTGTCCTTGTCCCAATTTTGGTTTGTTTAGTTTGCAAGTTTTACATTTTAATTAGATTGAACAGCTAGGGAGAAGAATATCAGTAGCTGGAGAGTAAATAAGTAGATTTCTTAGATAATTAAAAATCATAATCTAATCCCAGAGAAGAAGTTGTTGTTGTTGTTGTTCCCCAAGCTGCCTGGCCGAACAGCCCCAAGGCCCCGAGCAATTTCAAGGCCATAACCGAGTGCCCCCACAGAACCCCCCCTGCCGACCACAATAAAGCCTGGGTGACCGAAGCCACTCCATGGCGGGGAGCTGAGGAGGGTGCGGAAACGCCCGGGAAACCAAAGCCCCACCCAGGGCCCTGTGCCCCTCAGCAATTATGAAGAGAAAGTTGAGGGGCAAGGGAAAAATGTGACGCTTTGGCTTCCAATCTTGGTAGATTGGGAGGTCAATCCACGGAAAAGACGCCGTCACTTGAGATCTAGAAAATATATAAGTTAAAGGAACAGTCAGAGTAAGCTATGGGTATGGCAGAGATCGCTCAGTTCTCACTCTGATAGACCAGCCCATCACCAACCCATCCCAGAGAAGTTATTGAGAATAGCAACTATAAAAATACAATATGCGAGTTTGTGGATATAGTTAGACAAAATCATACCTGGTAATCTGAATAGTTATTATAAAGAGTAGCGATAACTTTTAAACCTGTAGTTACAGTGTGGTAAATGTTTAGTTTAGTACTGTAGTATGTATGAAAAAGATTATTAGTAGGTGGAATATAAATATGCAGGGTTGCTTGTTATAATTGAAAATTATACTCCCTTCAAGCTAAATTTATACATTTTTTTATAGATAATTGTCCCGTCCAAAGGCCGATTTCATCTAAATTATAATGTAAAACTTGCAAAATAAACAAACCAAAACTCGCAGAACTCTCTGTCGCTCGGCAAAAAAAGAAATCGACACCTGAATAGGATGAAGCGTCTTATTATTGCCAACCAAATGGGGTGAAACATCTCAAAATCTCCAAACTAAAGGAGTGAAGCAGGGGAGGTTCAGAAAGCCTTCCCTCAGACCAAAATGGGTTAAATAGTTGTATATAAAATTAGGTTGGGAGCTCAGAAGTGGCCAAAGTTTATATCTGGAAATATAACAGTTCTGTACCTTTCTACCTTCAACAGATAATCCTCTTCAACGACACCGAGAATACGGGCAAACTCGACCTCGATAACGACCATTACTTCAAGATCCCCTCGTCAGACTTTTCCTGGAAGCTGAATGACTCTAGTACCAGCGAGCATGGCCTAGGGGGTTCGGCCAAGGTCACACTACACACCACAGCCTACAAGGGACAAAAACTACCTAACGACACGCAGATAGTTATAAGGGTACGATATCAAATTGTAATGTAAAACTTGCAAAATATTTAAACCAAAACAGGGACGACTCAATATAATTATAATTTAAAACTTGCAAAATAAACAAACCAAAACTTGGACGACACAGTATAAAGACAAAAGAACTTATCAAAATAAACAAACCAAAACTTGGACGACACAGTATAAAGACAAAAGAACTTATCAAAATAAACAAACCAAAACTTGGACGACACAGTATAAAGACAAAAGAACTTATCAAAATAAACAAACCAATACTTGGACGACACAGTATAAAGACAAAAGAACTTATCAAAATCGCTATGTGGAAACAACGCTTTAGCAAAATTAAATTTTGAAATAAAAGAACACAATCCACCACATAGGGTGTACCGTACATCACTACATGAGACTATACATATATTTTTTACTTAGATACATCTGCTAAACTATTTGTGTGATGCCGGTTAAAATCCTTAATTAAGATGGTATATGACCTTTTGATTCTTAAGGGGACATGGCCGGTTTTCTGGACCACTTTCTCCCTCATGTTTATCCCCATTAGTTTTCAGATGTAAAGATGTTTGCCCCATTAGTTAGTCGATTTTAAGACGTTTCACCCCATTTCTTCGTCAATATTTAGACCTTTCGTGCTATTTAGGTGTCGATTTTTTCCCTGGCGAACGATAGTGAGCCTGTAATGTTGGAAGAACCGGCCTTTGGCCGGGAAATTTTTCTACTGAAAAATGTACAAATTAATCTAGAAGGGGGATCTAATGGATGTTTTTTTTTAAATTTGATGGAGGTCTAGGGAGGAAACTAGAAAAATAACGGATACATGCAAAAAGTGAACCATATCCCCTTAGGTCCCTTCCATTACTGAGTATACTGTAGTTGTTGTTGTCGTTCCCTAGGCTGCCTGAGTATAGTTGTTGTTGTTGTTGTTGTTGTTGTTGTTGTTGTTGTTGTTGTTCCTGTTCCCCAGGCTGCCTGGCCGAACAGCCCCAAGGTCCCGAGCAAGGCCAAGGCCATAAAGCGCCCCCACAAAACCCTCCCTGCTTACCACTAACAAAACCCAGGTGACCGAAGCCACTCTAAGGCAGGGAGCTGAGGAGGGCGCGGAAACGCCCGAGAAACCAAAGCCCCACCCAAGGCCCTGTGCCCCTCAGCAATTATGAAGGGAAAGTTGAGGGAAAAATGTGACGCTTTGGCTCCCAATCTGCCAACTTTTAGGTTGGCAGTAGGGAGGTCGATCCACGGAAAAGACGCCGTCACTTGAGATCTAGAAGATATATAAGTAAAAGGAACAGTCAGAGTAAGCTATGGGCATGGCAGAGATCGCTCAGCTCTCACTCTGATAGACCAGCCCATCACCACATGACTAGAACCCAATCCTCTCAGCATCAGCTAGGAAAGGCCCTAGAAAGCCGCCTTTGGCGGGGGGATAGCTCCCCTACTTCAACTCCTTTCGGAGTTGGGCACCCGCCACCTGAGTATAGTAATATCAACTGGCAGTAGAAATTATAAATTGTTTAGGCTACATACCATAGTGATATGATTGAAAAAGTTAAAACTCATTCCATTAACTGTGCCAACATATTTATTGGTGAATATAACCACCATTTGAGGAGGAGCACTTTATTGACTTTCGATTAAGCTCTAAATGATATCTTGTTAAAAAGTTTTCCTCCTCAAATGGTGTTTAACTGTTTATATTCTGTCTTTCAGCTTTTCTGAGTTTATTTATCATATTTAAGCTCCTATTCTTAGGGTCTTCATGGTGCGTGTCTACCTGCTGAGACCGGAACCTATAATGGAGATCTGGGACCGAAGGAGTACTGGAGGCCCTTAGTGATCCTTGGTCTCTGGGTCTTCTCCTGGGTGACCTAGATGTGTGTGAATTTTATATTTGTCTTTTTTATGTTGTGTTGTGTTATCCCATTTCGGGCTCTGTCTCGAGTCGGCCATACCCAGGTATGGGGTATGTGCCTGAGTATATACATTTATCATATTAATTATGGTTACCCATTTTCTAGTTGTGGGGTTATGGTGGAGATGGTCGGGCGTGGGGGCTGCCTAAGCTGCTCCACACACCCTCCTCCGCTCAGCTGGACATCGTATTTGACCACTTCACACTCAATGTTACGGAGGATGACGAGGCGTGAGTAGTTGATATTTACTATTTTTTTGTTGGCAGTGTTATAAAAAAAATTGTGCTAATAAATCTTTATTAATTTTCGTTCTTCACTCCCTCCGTCAGATATGACGCGATCGCGTATATAACTGGTTTGGCCCAAAATATCGATTATGACACAATCACTTATATATGTACTTATATGTAGTAATGTACACCCTATGTGGTGGATTGTGTTCTTTTATTTCATAGATTTCATTTTTAGTAAGCGTTTTATCCACATAGCGATTTTGATAATTTAATTTGACTTTATATTGTCCTTGTCCCAATTTTGGTTTGTTTAGTTTGCAAGTTTTACATTTTAATAAATTTGGGAAACTTAGTGTTAACTTAAGTTATTATATACGCGATCGCGTATATAATCGCGTGCAGGTGCTCAGTGAAGGGCAACACTAAATGTGGAGCTAGTTGGCAACTTTCTACCGAGCCAGGCAGTACCAGAAATAACAGTTCACCCAAATAGTGTGTCGTTTGTCCCCAGATAAATAAGTTTAATTAATCAGACTGAGGGGGTTAATATCAATCCTATAAGTCCTTGAATTTTAATGTAAAACTTGCAAAATACAACAAACCAAAACTGGGATGACACAATATAAAGACAAAAAGAACTCATCAAAATCGCTATGTGGAAATAACGCTTTTAGCAAACTATAATTTTGAAATAAAAGAACACAACTGGCACGGGTTGTCCTTCTCATGGGTAACAGGTCCGTTTGGGGGTGTTTTGTGTATGACCACCCTCATAAAGGGGAGTAAGGCATCCAGCAATAGATCTAATCCTCCTAGGATTCGAACTCAGGACACCAAATTCAGAACTGAAATGCTCTAACCATTACACCAACAAGACAGTTAAAGGTTCAGTATATGACCACAATTAATATCCATTTATCGAACATTGGATATCAGTCTAATCATGTACTGGAAGTAAGTACTGTACACTATAAAAGGTGTAGGCCTAATGCTAATGTAAGAAGAAAGAGCAATTAATGGGGCACAGATCTCAAAGGATCCAACCTCACAACAAACTTTTCCTGAACCTATAGAAATAATCTTAACATCAATCACCCCCTAATAAAAAAAATACTTTACTTTTCTTTTAATCGATTTCTTCGTTCTAGGCCTTCCAGCACTTCGGACATCACCAGCATCAGTGGGTTCAGCCAGGCCAGATGGGCGATAGAACTGGCCATCGTGAGCTCCGAACCCGCCGCCACTGACCAGCTCATCAAGTTCCACGAGCAGAAGTCCCTGGATGACGAACACACACCGGCCGTCTTTCACGTTAGTACACTATACTCGGTTTAATTTCAGCTGACGATAAATTGAATCCCTTAGCAATTGATTCTCGATTACTAGCGGAAAAATAAAAAATTACCCTGTCTCATATGACGCTTTGTGAACAGATTGATATTAAAAGAAAAGGAAGATCTACACAAACTTTGGCACTTAAACCGAATGCCGAGAGCAGGAATCTAGAGTAGGCTACCGTATATGAAGTAAGTAGTGATATTTTACATTTTTGACATAATTTTTTGTTAGGGTAAGGTGGGGTGGAATCGCCGCGGACGTAAGATACTTGTCTAAAACAATTCGTCATAAATCCAAATACGTATGGAATTGATTCTAGGTATGTTTATAGTACGTGTAGATGATGATAGAACACAAAAATGCGTAGTTGTCATTTATTTAACGAAGACAAATATTTTTCCATAATATTTCAAACTGAAAAATATGTAAGCGGTCTTGAACATTTTTCGTGGCGGCGACTTTACATCTCCCAATACACCTTTTTTTCGTTACAAGATGGTTGTCTGTGATTTCTAAGTGGAAACTAAATTAAAAAAAAAAAAAATCAGGCATAAATATATATAATTATATAATTTTCTAAATTCTATAATTATATAAATATATAGTATATAATTATAATTATATCAAAATACTTGGATTATATCAATCTAATAATAAAACATCTTAATTGTTACTTAATTGGGGGTAAAATCGCCGTGGCAGGATTAAATCATCGATAATATATAACCGCGGCGGATTCACCCCGGCGGGCGGGGTGAATCCGCCGCATGAGTAACGGTTTTCACCACCCATTACAAAGCTTAATGTTTTGTTTTTTTCAAATAAAAATGATATGAGCGTGTGCAGGAAAGCGAGAATGTAAAAGTTATGTAAACAAAAAATCTGAATTCTGATTCAGTTGGATGCTGTTATTAAAAAAACACGTTTCGCGGCGGATTCACCCCACCTTACCCTATGTGAAACATGCAGTCCCTCCATATCATTTTATTAAGAGCCGCCACTGTCTCTATCTTGATTACTGAACTGTCTTTATGTTCCAGTAATAATGGCCCAATCCCCACATAGACAGGGGACAGAGTACAAAAGTAATATTACCCCCATTCCGTACTCAAATGTGTGAAAACCTGAGTATTTTTTTCTTTTTTGTTCATGAGTTTAACCAGACCACCGAGTGAAAACATGAGTAACAATTATATCTCTTGACGTACGGTACAGATTGATGAGATAGCCACACCGCTCTCAGAACACAACGGTACCGGGGGTTACCTGCAGTGGCGCCCGGTGAGTTACTTGACCTACGACCGAGACATCAACCACGCCACCAACCCCAACATGGACAACACCTCCGCCATCCCCCCCCTGCCCTCCCTGACCCCACCCCTCAAGGCCTCCCTGGCGTACGGGCTGCTGGGGGACGGCCTGGTTGACGGCACGCTAACCACCGGCAACACCATCATCTCATTCGGCCAGAAGAACGATGGCTTCTACACTGAAAATAATTACACCACTTGGTCAGTAGTAATACAGTTTTTTGTTTACCTTTTTACATTTATATATGTATGTATGTATACAGTATACTCAGGCCCAATCCCCACTTTTCCAATTTTTTTATTTTATTTTTTGTTGGGGGGGGGGGGACTCAAGACAGAGCCTGAATAGGAACAACATAACTGAAAACAATGAACACACAAAAACAAAATACAAATTCACACACATATATAATTTGATTTATAATTTTCATTTATTTATTGATCAGATCTTTTGTCTTTATATTGTGTCGTCCCTGTTTTTGTTTGTGTATTTTGCAAGTTTTACATTACCGGTATTATGTGTATTTTTGTATACAGGTGCATCTTGCATGGGCTCATTAAAGTGCAAACACACCAAGAAAATATAAAAAATAAAATAGAGAAACAACACAAGTGGACATTTACACACTTTCACTCAAATCCGCTCTTACTTATATTCTATCTATCTATCTATATGCTCAGGCCCAATCCCCACTTTTCCTATTTCTTATTTTTATTTTCCTCTATTTTATTTTTTATTTTTGTTTTGTTTTTTTGTATTTTCTTGGGGGTGGCCGACTAAAAAAAAACCCGAAAACAGAAGTAAAACTCAGAATGAGTGAGGTGTTTTATGCTACAGTATTTTTAATTTTGATCTTCTGGGCAGGATCTCCTCGAATTAGTTTGAAAAAAGAGGGGCATTACTGTAACATAAACATTACCTTGAGAGAAATATAAGAACACCTTAACCCCTCCCGCCCGGGCAGCATTTTAAAATGACACCGCGGCAGATGGGCCGGAGCCCGGGTGTCCTTTTAAAATCTGTAAGCTTGAAAGCCTATTAAGCGTGCTTTGGAAGCCGTGCGTCGACCGTATGTAAACAAAGCCGGTCTTCGCGACACCGCACCTCCGAAAACAAGAAGGAGAAGTCGGACTTTTGTTATTATTGTTTTGTAGAACAAGATTAGTGTGTGTTATTGTCCGATATTGCTAAATTCACGGAAAAATGCTCTCCACGGAAATCGTGATCACAACTGAACCAGTTGACCTAGAAATCTTTACTTAATGCCAGTCTACAGATACAAAACAGGGCTACATTTTGAGATGTGTGTGATTTCTCTAGCAGTTAAAATAACAAAGATAGGACTAGGCCTATTACGATGTTTTTGGGCCAGATCGCCCGGATCTGAATGCTGTCCCTTAGGAAGGCGAGCCCGGGCAAGAAGGGTTAAACTTGCTCATATCAGTATCTTTCGGTAAATTTAAGGTAATTCTATCTATATACTGTACTCTGTCACATACTTTTTTTCTTTTGCATTTACCTTGTGTCGTCCCAGTTTTGATTTGTTTATTTAGCAAGTTTTACAATTTAATACATATATACCCAATTTTGTTTTCTTACTTTTTTATTGGGGGTGGCCAACTCGAAACTGACCCCGAGCAGAGACAACACAACACAACAAAAACAAAACAAAACACAAAATCACACACATCTAGGTAATTACTGTAGCAATAAATTTCCTACTCTCTCCATGTCAAAGGACTGTGGCGTACGGTGAGGGTTCTGCTCCCACGGAAAGTTTCTCCACCCTGGTGATCATCATCATCAGTGTGGGCGTGGGCATCCCGGTGGTCATGTTTCTCATCGGTGGGACGATCATCGCCACCCGCAGGTGTCGTGGCAAGAATGGCTCGCTCAACCTTATTGTTGACGAATAGATCTGTCATCGCTACCCGCAAGTGTCGTCGCAGGAATGACTCTCCCAGCCTTATTGATGACGAATAGATGGAGTTTTTTAGTACAGGTCTCCCTCGATTTACGATTGGGTTACGTTCCTTTTAACCCGATCTTAAATAGAAAAATCGTATAGCAAACCCAAAAATTAATGGGGTAAATGGGGATGCTTTCTGGGACCAGCCAAAACACAAACACAAACACCTAAAAACCAATATTAAAATCGTAAATTGGGGCATCGGATAGTGAGGGAGACCTGTACCAAAATTATCCCTTGAAGATAAAACCACATACAGTATTGTGAATGTATTTTATATATCACGCTAATGATACTTGAGGCTCGACTAAGGTGATCAGTGGCGTCTGTGTGTGTGTGAGAGTTTTTGAGTGTGTATGTACAGTAAGTATGTGTGTGTGTGTGAGAGTTTTTGAGTGTGTATGTACAGTAGGTATGTGTGTGTGTTTGTCCTTTAACCCCGTCAATTAGATAACTTCATATGCTTTATTTTAGATACAGTCAGGTCGCCCAATACGCGATTCCACAATGCGCGAAAACCCTAATACACGAGTTACCCCTCGAAAATAACCAAAAACATTAATTACGCGAGGTGGTACCACAATACACGAATCGAGAGCTAAGAAGGGGCCAAATCCGCTATTCTCGCTTGATACGCGAGCACGGTCTACGTTTCGCGAGGCCCAGGCGTGGCTCCGAAAAGAGAAAAAGAAGAAGAAGGGCATACGCCTGCCTTCCCTCCCGCTTACCCTCCCTCCCACAGTCCCGCTCATAGCCGTGCGGAGTGACCAAACGTTTGTAGTGCCTGCCACTTTTTTTGCCATGCCACGCCAATATAAGAAGATAACACACAAAATGAAGGTGGAAGTGTTGGATCGCAAGAAAAAAGGAGAAGGAAACTGTGCAATAGGCCATGCTATGGGCTTGTCAGAGTAAACTGTTCGTACGATTTGGTCAGGGAGGGAGAAGTTGGAGAAAATCGTGAAGTCCTACGGTCCTAGTCCTAGCCTATCTACTACTAATTTTAAGGTAAGGTTTCATATTTTTATTCATTGTTGTTCTTATATATAAGATATAGGCTGTACTGTAGAGCCAAAAATGTCGAAAATAGGCCATAATTGAGAGATGTCACCCAATCTAATTATTCCCATTTAAAGTTAGTTCCACAATACGCGAATTCGCAATACGCGATGCCTCCTGTCACCCCTATTCTCGCGAATTGGGGGTCCTGACTGTACCACCATTTTAGGTTTAACATCTACTGTAGACATCTAAACTATTACCGTCATTCCCAAGTTCTGTAAAGTCGTCTGAAGGTAACTAAAATACAATTGTAAAGAGAATAATCTGATTGAAAGGGTTAATGATTGTTGCAGCCACTTTGGTCTATTCATTATATTGAGTCTATAAATTGTGATCCTTAGCCTTTTTTTTTTCAAGCCTCTTGTAACATATGGAGAGCTGTAGGAAATAGGCTGGAATTTCCCACGCCTAGCTATTTACTGTTTAACTATTTCCTAATGGTAAAACTATTAACTTGATTATTGAGATTATAGGAGTGTCAGTGAAGTGATGCACACGAGCCGACTTGGTTGGTTTGGACACGTGGAGAGTTTGAATGATCAGAACTGGGTGAAGAAATGCCGGAATGTGAACGTGGGGAGAGCTGCGCGTAGGGGTCGACCTAGAATGACGTGGGATCAGGTACTCCGTTCCGATCTCAAAGTAAAGAACTTGTCAACAGAGGCTGCCTTGAAAGCCACCATTTAGGACGTGAGACTGTAACCACACTCTCTGTGGACAAAACGGTCTTTAAACTTGTATGTACAGTCGCGCTAATAAGTCATGTCCCAGCTGTCATTACGTTTGGCTTTCTCTGTGCTGTATTAATTTCTGTTAGATGTTGAATAGGGTGGGTAAGTGTAGGAACGTGTTTGTATATTTTACTCGCTATGAAGAAATGAAGCTTAGACATTGCTGATACCAATTATTGATAAAAAGCTACTTGGTGCCGAGACATCACTTATTAGCGCGACTGTACACTTGTATAGCTATTTACTGTTTAACTCTTTCCTAATGGTAAAACTATTAACTATTATTCAAGTCCTTTTATAGTTACCGGTATAAGAGGTTGAGGGTTGAGATTTGTAGACTTTTCATAGTGACTATAATATGTACTATAGGCATTAGTTGGCAACTCTACCGATCGCCCTCTAGTTATTTTAATACTGTAGTTATGTTTTAATTTAATTGTATTTATTATATTTTATCTATTTTTTTGTAATCATATTTATGAACTAATTCCATGTATTTATCAAGGTAACATAATTTATACAATCCACCATTATTTTATAGGAGTACTGTAATGTATAGTTGGTTTATTTCTAGCTGACGGTAAATTGTCATGTCCTCTTGATTATTCAGTTATTATGACGATTTTGTTGTGAAATGTGATATTGTTTGTTATTGTTGTCGTTCCCTAAGCTGCCTGGCCGAACAGCCCTGAGTCCCTAAGGAAGGCCGTGGCCACGATCGGGCTTTCCCATAGGGCTTTCAAGGAGTGTAGATTATGCTGTTGGCGTAAGAGATTGTGTACAGTTGCGCTAATAAGTCTTGTCCCGGCTGTCATTACGGTTGGCTCCCTCTGGGCTGTTTTAATGTTTGTCAGATGTTGAATAGGGTGGGTAAGTGTAGGAATATGTTTGTATGTTTCACTCGATATGAAGAAATGAAGCTTAGATATTGCTGATACCAATTATTGATCAAAACATAACTGGTGCCGAGACATGACCTATTAGCACGACTGTACGATGCAGTCTTCTGTGATATGTTTAATGGTATGGGGTGCCGTGTTGCATCCTGGGCAGGTGTCGACGACGGAGATATCCAGTCTCTTCTGATAGCTCAGAAGACCTGGATAGTGCCCACATCTCAGCCTGGACAAGTGGACTCTGTCCTTGCGAGGAAGGAAGGATTCAGAAGGATGGATGTTGTTAAATATGACAGCTTTGTATCAAGATGATGCAGAGACATAGTAGTTTGATATTTCCCCTGTAAATATCTAGCAATCTGCAGTTACGGTCAAATTTTCAATCAACTGGAAACAAAGCGACTATAGTAATGTGACTGCTAGTATTTTTTAGTTAGCCCTGTAATCTATTATGTATCTTACTTTTGGTAACACGTGCTTAGTACCGTAGTCCTTAGCAGTCAAGGCCAAGAGGCTTATACCACCTACAGTACAGTGGTCCCTCTCGCTTGGCGAGTTTCAGCTTGGCGAAACACAGTATTGGCGATAGGTTGGATATGGTACCAGAATTCGCATTTGGCGCTTCAAATGCAATTTTAGATGTCGGCCCAGAATGCACCGCCCGCAAGCATCCACAACCACCACACTCACTTGTCTCACCAGGCCTAACTCAAAATAATTCATGGTAAATAAAATCTGTTATCTATTGTCTTTTTTATTGCTGTTAATGTTTCATGTATAATGTCTTTGCTTTTAAGCAGTTAAAGTATAAAAATGGAGGTCAAAAGGATGAACTCGGGCCTCGTCAAAGACTAATGGATAATTTTCCCATTTAAAGTATTATTCGTGTTTGGCGATGGTTTGGCGAGACTAATGAAATCGCCAAATGAGAGGGACCACTGTATATATATTTTACTATAGTTTTAAGGGGAGATGGGCATATCTATTTGTTCATATATGTATTTTTTTCTTATTTTATCAGTTTCCTCCCTAGACCTCCATCAAGCTTAAAAAACACCCGCCCAAGATCCTCCTACAACATAAATTTTTAAATTTTTTGTTAGAAAAATGTCACGACCAGAGGCCGGTTTCTCTTGAAATACAGGCTCGCACTCGCCAGGAAAAAATCAACACCTAAATGGCACGAAAGGTCTTTATATTCATATGTAAATGGGACAAAAGGTCTTAAAATTGCCAAACTAATGGGGCGAACATCTTTAAATCTGAAAACTAGTAGGGCTAAACATGAGGAAGAAGGGGGACCAGAAAAACTACCCATCTCCCCTTAAGATTAGGCAACACTGTACAAGATTCAAAGTTCTGTTATGAAGTAGATGAAAATTATCAATCAATTGACTTCAGTATGGCTTAGTTTTTACTTACCGTCACTACGATATATCTAAGTAAGTTTATTTTGCCACAGTAAATTACATCATGATATTACATACATTGTTTATTGGTGACAGAGCCCATTAAATAGTAAATATTTTTGATAGGCTCTTTACAAAGCTGATGCGTTTTTTACCACCATGCAACTCCCTGCTCAAGAGGTGGGCTAGGGTGGGTGCCCTGATGATCAGGGACTTCAGTGAATAGTTGCCACATATTGCTAGACCGCGCCATGTGACAGCACTGGCGTCTGACAATAACACACACTGGCCGGCCCGAGACTCGTACCATCAACCTCACAGTTTGCAGGTGAGTGCTCTACCAACTGTGCTACTTATAGAACTCAGGCTTTAGGTAGTTGTTGTTGTTGTTGTCGTTCCCTAAGCTGCCTGGCCGAACAGCCCCAAGTCCCTAAGGAAGGCCATGGCCACGGTCGGGCTTTCCCACAGAGCTGTGAAATGTGTGAAATGCAGTCTTCTTTGGGTAGTTACTTGAGATTATTACCAGTTGACAATACTCTAACATAGGAAAGAATAGAAAGAGTTAATGTGATATAAGAAGTTGCGTTTGTTATAGTAAATTACCGTAAGAAGTACAAGTTGATTTTGTATAGTTACTATACTCAATTTTTTCCCAACTGATGTTAAATTGAATCCCTTAGCAGTTGATTTATCGATACTTAATGGAAATATATGAAAGTATTATGGCTGTGTTGTATTAATTCATATTTGTTTTCACCAACCCACTAATTAATTTACAAATAAACCTAACTAATGAAAGTAATGAATACATGTGGTACTCCATGGACTCTTTCAGCTGCTTGGCATAGAGCCATGATATTTTTTCTAAAAAAAAAAAAAAATCCATGGACTCGAACGTAGGATACTCACACCAAAATTCCGCACTCTAAGCCAAGTTTTCATATATAACATATTTTGTTACAAAATCTACCTTATAGCTGAGTAACTAAGATAGAAACATGACAATTTACAGCTGGAAAAAATAACTATAGTTGTGGCCTTGGCCTTGCTCGGGGCCTTGGGGCTGTTTGGCCAGGCAGCTTGGGGAAAAACAACAACAACAACAACAACTATAATTCATTCATGCGTTAGTTAGCACGATGCCAACACAAGTCACAGTGGTAGATGGAGCAGTCTTGTGGTGGGATTTTATTATCTATCTATCTATTTACTCAGGCCCAATCCCTATTTTATTTATTTTTTTTTTTTTATTTTTTTTACTAGGAAACAGATTAACTAGCTCATGTAGTAATGTATGCCCTATGTGGTGAATTGTGTTTTTATTTATTTTTATTTTGCTTGAGCGTTGTTTCCACATAGCGATTTTGATAAGTTCTTTTGTCTTTATACTGTGTTCGTTCAAGTTTTGGTTTGTTTATTTTGCAAGTTTTACTATATAATTATACTCCTACTGCAAAAAGGCAACACAGTCTTAGCTGTTGCAACGATTGTTGTGGAAAGCGAAGCTAAACCATTGTTTGTATGTACAGTATGTATATTTATTTGTATACAGCTTAGGAAGGATCTGTGGGAGTTAGAATTATTAGTAGAGATAATGTGTGTACTGTAGTCTAATAATTGTTCGAGTTCCTTCCTAAACTGAATAAAATTGTTTGTATCTATAACGAAGCTGTGATCAAACGTATTTCATCCAATTACTCAGGTGATACTAACCTCTTCAATCAGATGACAACATTTTATCTTGTACTGTATTCGAACCTGCATTTTAAAGAATTTATTTAACTTGGAAAATAGTATTTGGAATTGAGTTAGTACCATCTCAACTAACTCTTAAACTGAGATAATAGCTAGAATACACCGGGTGCCTGCTCATGTTGGTCTAAGAGGCAATGAGCTGGCTGATCAGGCGGCAAAAGACGCAGTTGGTTTGCCAGTTACTCACAACCAACTGCCAGTGGAAGATTGGTTGACACTACCTCCTATCAACGTTGGCAAACTTTGTGGGCCTTTCAACCTACTAATAAATTATTTGTTATCAAACCCGTTGCTCACATGTGGCAGACCTCATCTCAGCCCACTCGCCATCTTGAAGTCTTGTTGACAAGGATACGTATTGGCCATACCCGTTTAACTCATGGTTACTTGATGTCGTCTCCTCCACAACCAGTTCCTCAACGCGCTACTTGTGTTACGCAACTCACGATTCGACATATTTTAATTGAATGTCCTACATTTTCCTGCCCTAGGTCCTTATATTTTCCTGCCCTAGGTCCTTATATTTTGGTAAGAAATCTTATTCTGATATTTGAGCAGATTCCCCTTCTTTTTCTATAAACTCGCTTTTACGTTTTCTTATAACTTATAATCTCCTTATTATGTCTCTCCTTATTCCTTGTTGCCAATTTTTACTGTAACTGCCCGTTTTAATATCTGACCCGATATGCCTTCTTATAACCTAATCCTTCGGGCCAGCCCTGTGAGAGTTTCAGATTCAAACTCAGCGGTCTGGTTAAACTAATGAAAAAAACACAAAACAAAAAAAACAAACAATGAAATATGGTGTCATATGATTGAAAGGGTTAACACAGGTTGGTTTGAGTAACTTATGCCATATACATGTTTTAGCACTATTTCCTATACTCTTCCATTGAGGAGACATAACAACTTTGCAGAGATGATAGGTATAGCCTTATGAATGTTACTATAGGTAGCGCCAGTGAACTTGACAATAATCTTGATCCATTAACTTCTTATAACTCAAAATAAATTAAAGCAATTGGGCTGACGTTTCTATCGTTTGGGAAGAGTCCACCAGGAAATAGGTATGGATATTTACAGCCAATTTACTCTAGGCCCTTTTGAGTTACAGAGAGGTCAGAGATCAAGATTATTGTCAAGTTCGTTGGCACTACCTATAATAATATTACTTGGATCAATTTTATTGCATTTCTTCTTGTTAGGATATTCTTGGAACCATTGTCTAGTATTATATATTTATACTATTTACCAAAGAATGGGAAGGTAATTATAACTTATTCAACTTTTACGAGTGGATGGGACTCGTCAGCCTTGGTTGGCAACCTGTCTAGGGGAGTAAACCTGATACAAATCCGTACTGCTTACCTAAGGGTAAGGCAGGTTAGTGGATGGATTAGCCGAACACCACTGTAGAAAAATAGTGCTAACAAGATACACAGAGGGCCTCGGAGTTGGACGGATCCTAAATTGAGTGGTCAATCCTGTAAGTCCTTCACTAAACTGGCTCGGGTTGTCCCTCTCACAGGGAATAGGTCCACTTGGGGGCATTCTGTGTATGGCCACCCTCGTAAGGGGAGTAAGGCGTCCGGCAATAGATAGATACAGTAGATAGAACTCTTGTGGAGATTTTAAGTTTACAACTCTTTGGTTTATATGGGATTTTCTCATAACCAAATATACTCTTGTAGCAATATGCCCTCAGAACTTTATAATGGGGTTGTGAGTAATATTATGTAGTACAAATTAAATTTCTTGTTATAATAATGCCATTAAATTCAGGTAATCTATAATGTAATTAATATTTTTTTACCAACCAACTTTACTTCTAAACTCAATGAAATCAACCAGTCTTGTAAAGTATACAGTATATATTTCCGAGTAATAATGAAATCAACCAGTCTTGTAAAGTATATATATTTCCGAGTAATAATGAAATTCAACACGGAGGTTTCCATAATTCCAATGAATCCCTCATTGCTGAGCAGGCTAATTCAAACTAATTGGCAAGTATATTGTAAATTATGAAATTGCATTTTAGTCAAGATTTCCCATAATGACATGCTTCTTGTTATAATTATGTATATTGAAGTTTAGCAAGTCTCTTCTATTCATAAATACTTCAGCTATGTGTCTAATTATATTACAAATGATACAGCTATTTAAAACACTTAACCCGGGAACTGCGGGAAGACTCTTAAGAGTTCCCCCGGCGGACTGCGGGAAGACTCTTAACCCATCGAGACCCAGCGTCGCACGTGATGCGTCGGCAGTTTGTTATCACCAACTCCCAGCGACGCATCACGTGCGTCCGGCATATTAAAATCATTTACGTGGCTCGTAAGGTAGGAAATGGCGGGAGAATAGGAGAGGGAGGTACCGTAGTGTGTGTGGGAGCCGGGCCGGTAGGTGTGAGCGGGCCAAGACAGCCGCGCGGCCGGTGGTGGTGGGCTTAGTGGGGATACTTTACACCCTTAGTTCACCGCCACTTTGAACCTTCATTACTCCGGTCGTATGGGAGCTAGAGGCTTGAGATTTATGTGAGACACTCCTTAGGATGTATGCCGTACAATGCCATACTCAGTTTTCACCCTAGTGCTCCCGGGCGGGTGGTCATGCGGGGGAGACGAACTTTCGACCCCCCCTCCCCCCCCCCCCCAAGTGACGGAGGTGATTTTTTTTTTCTTCATTTCTCACCATTCTCTTCCATTTTGGCTCAACAAATTTTTTTGAGGGGGGGGGGGGGCCCAAAAAAAATATCAGGTGATTTTTTTTTTTTTTTTTTTTTCATTTCTCATCCTTGTCTTCCATTTTAGCAAACAAAAAAAAGAAGTGAAAATGGCTTGGGACTGGGGTGAACAAAATATTATAACTAGCCGGGGCTCAACGGGTTAAGAGTCAGAGAAAAAATAAATAAACTTTAAACATCAATTTTTTTTTTTTTTTTTTTTGCCCCTGGGCCATGCAAAATATCACTCCTCTACCTCCCCTCCTTCCCCACTTTCCTCCCCTCCTTCAGTTATCACCTATTTGTCCTGTTATTCCCTTATTCTGAGGTATATTTTCGTGCTAACATTAGCGAGTTGCAAGCAGGGCATTGTCATCTGTTAGCAAGCGAGTGCAAGAGAGAGAGAGAGTATCGATCGACTGTGTCTCAGTGGCCTTGGGGGAAATTGGCGGGAAAGCAGGTTGCCTCACCCATACATTATATAACTCGCGGCCTGTATCTCCGATTTTGACCATCCAAACGCTGTTTTCACTCGTTTTATTGTTGTTTCAGGTTAATACCTTTATAATCAACCCATAATAGGCGCGTATGGATAACTATTAATGCTATTTATGGTAAAATGAATATTTTAGTGATGAAAACAGCTCAAATACGTCAGCACAGGCGGACGTTTCTAATTACCCCCATGCGCACTTCTTAGGTTAATTATCTTAAGAGAGGTATATAATTGACCTTACAAGACATTGTTTTTATAACCAGTGGTTGTGACGGAAATGTACATATTGTTTGAGTTTGTGTGGTAAGTTCAGAGAGGAAAATATATATTGCTCATTAATCTTTCTTGACATTTTATCTACTTAAATAAATACAGTACAGTATACATATATATTGTGATACTAATATTTTCTTATCCCAAGTTCTAATTGGTGTTTATATCTATAGTACCGGTACATAATTTCTACACTCCGTTTTCTCTGAAGTGGGCAACATTTTTCATGTCCCAATCTTGATTGATTACAGAACATCGACTTTTAAAATATATATACAGTATATATATATATATATATATATATATATATATATATATATATATATACAAAGAAAAACACTAGTGCTTGACTCAGTAGGTTTTGAAAATTGTGGCATAGGCCAAAATGCATAACAAAATATTTTAAGGATGAAGGATACAGTATAAATATGGTGATATATATATTATAGCTTTGTGCATTTATCTAGTGACAAATTTTCTTGGGATGCTAATTTTATAGCTATATTATCATTTGTATGTATGTACAGTATATACACAGGCACATACCCCATAGCTGGGGGTGGCCGACTCAAGACAGAGCCCGAACAAGGAAATACAAACAAAAATTCACACATCAACAAATTTATTTATATGCTGCTTTTTTGGCACTCATTATAGCATCATTAAGTCCCACACCATCATAAGAGTTCCCAGCGAGAGCCAGGGGAAGCTTCTCATCTTTTATCAACTTCCTGGCATTTGTGACATTTTCCACATGTCCCACGATGTACTGGGGAATACAGTCGCGGAGGATCTTGACGTTAAATCTGTCTGGCTGGCGTTCAATCCCCAGTGTCTTTTTTACCTCGTCTGTGGCTACGTGCAATATCTCCTCCTCTGTTGGGGAGTCGCCGAACCAGGATTTGAACCAGTAGCCACCCGTCATAACTGTTAAGATAGTCCGGTCACCTTGAGGGAAAGAGCATGTGTCGAAAATCACCCCTAGCACTCGGTTTGGCTCGGTGGACGGGACGAGGTAGCCAAACGCGGGCTGGTCTACGAGATGCCCACTGTACTCCAAGTTCACTATCCCCACATCGACGAATGGTATGGATCCCACCAGCCGGCTCAAGTCAGGGCTCAGCTGCTTCACAACAGAGCTCAAATGGTTAGCTGGGAGACAGGAAATTACCTTCTCGGCCTCAATTTCCTCCTCATCTGTTTGCACTACAAGTTTTTCACCGCTACTGATAATTCCTTTCACCTTGGTGTTCATCCTAATCTCCACCCCATCCTCAAGATTTCTTTCTTCTATGGCTTTAACTAAATTTTCCAAGCCACCTTCCATCGACCACACCGTCCAGCGCTCCATTTTAGCTTTCCGAACCAGCTCGTTCTTGGCCAGTTCGGGATCGGGTTTCGGGGCATTCTTCCAGTCCTTCAGATGCCCCAGGAGAACGGACCCGTGTTTCTGTTCGACCTCGTGTTGTCTTTTGGCGAGCGACATAACACTGAGGTCCCGAGCGTTCCCCGCAAACACGCCCCGGGACAGAGGATCAATTAGATACTCGGCCACCTCCTGACCAAAGCGCCGCCTCATGAAACTAAACAAACTCTCGTCGGTGTTGAGGACAGGCTTGGTCCACACGTCTGATAGCATGCTCAAAGCCAAGGGACGGGAAAAAGGTGGAGTCTTCTTGAATGCAGTTTTCAGACTGTTTGGTAATGTATGTAACTTGCCACCAACCTGCAATATAAGAGAAAGAACCACTACAACTTAATATTAATGAACAAAGTCAATTACTTAGAAGTACTGCAACTGGTAAAGCATATACTGTTGGGATTGAAATTCTCAGTTGTTGTTCCCCAAGCTGCCTGGCCGAACAGCCCCAAGGCCCCGAGCAAGGCCAAGGCCATAACCGAGCGCCCCCACAGAACCCTCCCCGCCGACCACAATAAAGCCTGGGTGACCGAAGCCACTCCATGGTGGGGAGCTTGAGGAGGGTGCGGAAATGCCCGGGAAACCAAAGCCCCACCCAGGGCCCAGTGCCCCTCAGCAATTATGAAGAGAAAGTTGAGGGGCAAGGGCAATATGTGACGCTTTGGCTTCCAATCTTGGTAGATTGGGAGGTCAATCCACGTTAGAGACGCCGTCACTTGAGATCTAGAAAATATATAAGTAAAAGGAACAGTCAGAGTAAGCTATGGGTATGGCAGAGATTGCTCAGTTCTCACTCTGATAGACCAGCCCATCACCACATGACTAGAACCCAATCCTCTCAGCATCAGCTAGGAAAGGCCCTAGAAAGCCGCCTTTGGCGGGGGGATAGCTCCCCTATTTCAACCCTTTTCGGGGTTGGGCACCCGCCATTCTCAGTTATTGATATAGGTGCAATATAACTGCATGTAATAAAAATGAAGTTCAGTATACTGTACACTAGTACAGTATACAAATTTCTTGAATTTGAAATTACACAGTCTCATGGTAGTGCTAAAAAAAACAGCCATTGAATAAAAGTCAAAATAACTAATATTTTCATGATTCAATCTCTTTATACAACTTCAGTCAACAAAAAACTGACAAGTGAGGGAGCTCACTGAGCTGCCTAGACTGCCGCCATTAGGAGGCGAGACTGAAGCTGCACTGTGTGGAGTATACGGTCTTTAAATTTATGTATGTATATACTGTATACCTAGAAAGACGTGGGATCAGACTATACGCTATGATCTTGAATACAAAATACCTGACAATAGAGGCATCTCTGAACAGTGGAATCCCGCCATTAGCATTTATTATGTTCTATCCAATAACCAACTCTACTCCTAAAATCGATTAATGAAATATTACAAACACATGTGGCAGTCCGTGGATTCGAACCCAGGACGCTCACACCGAATATCAACACCTTATGCATTACACCACGAAGGCAGTTAAAGAATGGTGGACACTGCCTACAATTTATTATGCAACTTCGAATCCTGCTTATCAATCTAAGCATGTACACACATCCCAACTGCAACTCACGTAGGCTATGCATATGTGAATGGAAAGAACATGTGAGATTGAAACCGCACATCATGTGGAGCACTTGGTCTTTAAATTTATATACATAACTGTACATACATAGAAGTTTGAAGACCGTTTTGTCCATAGAGAATGTGGTTACAGTCTCGCGGCTTTCCAGGCGAGCCTGTCAAGGGTTGCCTCTGTTGTCAAGTTCTTTATGTTAAGATCGGACAGGAGTATCTGATCCCACGTCATGTATGTAGGCTACAGAGAACAAAAACAGATAATGTAAAATGAGCATACCAAAATAAGCCTGTTACGAGCAGATGGGTGTGATGAATTTACAGGTTGCACTCTATCAGCCAAACCCAGGGACTCTGCCAGTGCCAGTATGTTGCTGCCAGCATCACCCGGCACCCTGAGTGGTTAGAGTTAGACAATATTAGGTCAGGTCAGGTAAAGGTATTGAGGGATAAGCCTTTACAACGGCACCTCGTATCTACATTCTACTTCCCCTATATTTCGGGAGAGGGGAGAGAGGAAGCTGTTGGAGTGGCTTTGTTATGAGTGTTATTAGTCTGTATACGTCGTCGAGGTGTTCCCCGACTGGGTGCGAGCATGTGAAATATGCTAGGACGTACTACAACACCCACTAAATGTCCGCCTGGACTGGGATATATGAAGGGCAGACTAACTTATTTGTATGCAGTTGTCCAATTAGTACAGTAAACTCCCTCTTATCCAAAATTCAAACTTATTTCATAAAAAAAAAAAAAAAAAATTAGTAAGCGTTATTTCCACATAACGATTTTGATAAGTTATTTTGGCAAGAATGTTAAGTGCGGGCTACCGCCAGCCTTGTTTACACTACGCGTAGTGGCGTCGGACCTTTGCCATCATGTTCCCATCTATTTTGACTGCCTTTGGATACAATAATATGTCCCTCACCCCCCCATACATATTGTCATCATCATATATATTGCCAGCAGGGGGCAAATAACCGAAAAAAATCGCCGTCAAAATAGACGCGAAGTTAACCGCGGCGATCGCCCTATGTAAACATGACGACCGTACGCCCGGAATCTACATCCATCCCGTTATTTTGCCTTTATATTGTCTTTGTCCAAGTTTTGGTTTGTTTAGTTTGCAAGTTTTACATTTTAATCCAAAAATTTCAGTTACCCAAAGTTTTTGCTATCCGTATTTTTCACTAGTTTTTACTTATTTAAGCCTCTCTGTGTGCTTAACCCGGGAGCTGCGGGGAGACTCTTAAGAGTTCCCCCGGCGCACTGCGGGAAGACTCTTAAGAGTCAGAGAAAATAAAAATCAACTTTTGACATCGAAAAAAAAATATTTTTTTATATTTTTTTTTTTTTATTTTTTTATTTTTTTTGGCCCCTGGGCCATGCAAAATCTCAGTCCTCTACCTCCCCTCCTTCCCCACTTTCCTCCTCTCCTTCAGTTATCACCTATTTTCCCTGTTATTCCCTTATTCTGAGGTATATTTTCGTGCTAACATTAGAAATCCGATTGGAGGGTGTGGTCATCACTGATAGCAAGCGAGTGCAAGAGAGAGAGAGAGAGTATCGATCGACTGTGTCTCAGTGGCCTTGGGGGAAATTGGCGGGAAAGCAGATTGCCTCACCCATACATTATACAACTCGCGGGCTATATCTCCGATTTTGACCATCCAAACGCTGTTTTCACTCGTTTTATTGTTGTTTCAGGTTAATACCTTTATAATCAACCCATAATAGGCGCATATGGATAAATATTAATGCTATTAATGGCACAATGAATATTTTAGTGACGGAAACACCTCAAATACGTCAGCACAGGGGGACGTTTCCAATTACCCCCATGCGCACTTCAGAGGTTAATTATATCAATGTAACTCCTCTGAAGTAGACATAGCTTGAATTACAGTAGAAGATAATTTGAAGCTAAGACAGCCTAGAAATGGTTTTAAATGCATTGAAAACCGTATATTTGGCCATTTGAACACATATTTAGCTCTATGCAGGTCTCCCTCGCTATCCGATGCCCCGATATACAATACAATATTATTATAGGTTTTTAGGTGTTTGGGTTTTGGCTGATCCGAGAATGAAGCCCCATTTTCCCCATTAATTTTAGGGTTCGCAATACGATTTTTCTATTTAAGATCGGGTTTTCAGGAATGTAACCCAATTGTAAATCGAGGGAGACTATAGAGGGACTCTCGTTTATCTGTAAATATCGCTTATCCAAAATGTCAATACTCATGATTTTTGGATAAAAGGGAGTTTACTGTATGTGATATTGAATAGACCAAATAAACAGAAAAAAATTATGTGCAGTGTTAGAGTAGTGTGTCTACTGAACCTCATTAACCCCTTCACCACTATGATGCCATTTTACTTTAAATTCTGGCTATAATTAGACAATTTTATGCAGCTTAAGAATGACCTATGTTATTCTGAGGGTTTAATGAAGTCATCTTTGCCCATCCGAGCCTTAGAGGTAGTTTACAAGCTAAAGAAAATCATCTAATGGTAACCAGAATATGATGAAAATGACATCAAAATACTGAAGGGCTTAAGTGATACAAAAAAGAAAAACATAAAACAGTACAGTACCGTACCTGAGTGTGCGTGGCCCATGTTCATAAATGACCCCATCACTGTTAGTGGTGGTGTTGACCCAGCCGCCCACTCTGTCCGACCCCTCCACCACCACCACCCTGCCCACACCATGACCCACAGTACGCAGGTAGTGAGCCGCTGACAGCCCACTTATACCACCACCTAGAACCACAACCGTCATTTTGACCTGAAATAAAAAGAATGAGAATACTTGGTAAAAAATTGAAGAGACCCGGACAGTCTTTTTACTAGTTATTTTTTGTGTTTTGTTAGGTTAAGTAAAAAGGCTGTCCTTTTTACTAGTTATTTTTTGTGTTTTGTTAGGTTAGATAAAAAGGCTGTCCGGGGTCTCTTCAATTTTTACCGAACACTGTATTGATATAGGCTTCTGTACAATAACATACATATGGTTTATTCAATAATTCAGGCTGTGCTGTGGTGGACGGCGCGATCTGGCAGACTAGCAGTCTGTGGCAACTGTTGACTGAAGACCCTCATAGATTAAGGGGGTACCGTTTGTTTTTTGGTCTATGTATTTATTTTTGAGTTTCCTCGGTACACCTCCATCAAGCTGAAAATAGCACCCCTTAAACCCCATTTCAAGATCAATTTGTAAATTTTTCAATAGAAAAATGGGGTAGAGTGTAGAGTTCGGGCATACCGCCAGTCTTGTTTACACTAAGCGGCGCGGCGTTGGCCGCTTGCCGTCATGTTCCCGTCTATTTTGACTGCCTTTGGATACAATATGATGTTAAGAGGGGCAAAGCCCCCCTCACCCCCCCCCCATGACATATTGTAATCATCATATATATTGCCAGCAGGGGGCAAATAATCGAAAAAAATCGCCGTCAAAATAGGCGCAAAGTTAACCGCGGGGATCACCCTATGTAAACATAATACTAGGATAGGTTAGGTAAGGTTGTTAGGTTAGGCTAATGTCCTTTCAAAGGGGTATAGTAAACACTAGGATATACCCGGTCAGAGGTAGGCGATGTCACTGATACGCCCGATAACACAACTCTTGCTAATAACTTTATACCTAACTCCACCAAACCTAGTAATATTAGTGGGGGCAGTCACCCCCACTGTACAGCGAATAGATAGCCTGTAAACAAAGCGACGGGTCGAACTCTCGATCAGAGCGCTACTAGGCTATAGTCTATTCGCTGTAAGTAGGCCAGATATTATGAACTTTATTCGGCAAGAATGTTAAGTGAGCCTGTGAGGGCGTACCGCCATCCTTGTTTTCACTACGCGTAGTGGCGTCGGACCTTTGCCATTATGTTCCCGTCTATTTTGACTGCCTTTGGATATAATAATATGTTGAGGGGGGGCTTTGCCCCCGGCCCCCCCTCACCGCCCCATGACATATTGTCATGATATATATTGCCAGCAGGGGGGGGGCAAATTACCGAAAAAATTGCCGTCAAAATAGACGCGAACTTAACCACGGCGACGGACCTTTGCAATCATGTTCCCGTCTATTTTGAATGCCATCGGAACAATAATATGTTTAGAGGGGGCTTTGGCCCCCCCCCTCACTCCCCCATGACATATTGTCATAGGCTACGCTAGGCTATATATTGCCAGCGGCCCAGCAGGGAGCAAATAACCGAATAAATTGCTGTCAAAATAGACGCAAAGTTAACCGTGGCGATGATCGCCCTATGTAAACATGACGACCGACCGTACGCTCGAACTCTACATAGGCCTACATCCCCTTTTCCTCAGTAACTCAAAAAGGGCTAGAGCAAATTGGCTGTAAATTCTATCTAGGCTATCTATTGCCTGACGCCATCATCCCCGAAGGAGTGGCCAAGAACACGCCCGAAGGGGTGGCCAAGAACCCGGACCACATCTATTCCTTGACAGCTTGACTATTTCTTCCCAAATGGTAGAAATATTCGCTAGATTAGGCCTAGCCTACTTTAGTCGGTTGAGTTATCCTACAGAGGTTAAAGGTAATGATTTCTCACCCACTTACAATTAATAGACTAGGCTATATGCTAGGCCTATTGTAAAACAAGTGGTAGGCCTTGGCGTTGTGGATTGATGTGGTAAGCCTATTGGGGAATATTGAAGGGATGTTTGGGCAGGCTCTTATATAATCCTTGGGCGGGCCCAATTAACCCTGCCACAGACCAATAACAGCCACCACAAGGAGGGCGACGTGAATCAGCTGATACTAGTGACAGCTGGGAGGAGGGAGAGAGTGGCCACGCACTGGCTCACTTATTCTTACGTAGCTGAATAAATTGATCCAATAAAAATGTACAAGGGAATGCTGTATATTTCATACTAATGGTGTAGCCTAAATACGTTCTAACAATATAACAAGAAAGTATGACTAGATGGGAAATGTCTCAAAAGCGAAAATACCCGTGAGCGAATCGTGCAGTTGTCACAGAACGTCAAAACCCTGCAGTCTATTATTTTGTACTTTTTGTAATAGTGACCTGTAGTCATTTAGAAAAGGCTGTGTATCTTTAACCATCACCAAGGCAGACCATAACTCTAAATTTATGCTTTAATAAGTAATAACACCTAGGCTACTGTATTCTGAAGTAGTCTGAACCGTAATGTGGAGATGAGGCCAATAGGCTACATCAGTGAATTAGGTTACCCATCTATTCACTTGTTGAATCTTACCTTAGGTCTATAAAAGTAAGCACAATTTTGTTAGATAGCCTACTGTTAAGGTTAAATCCTCCGGTATTATTCAAGCACCCTTTCGCATTGATTTGTTGAATGTTGATTCGCATTCTCTCCTAGACTTTCTCTCTGGGTCTGGGTCAAGGCTGTTACTTTCACATTTCACTTCTAATTTGACCGCTTCTGGGTTGAGGGGGGGGGAGGACCCCCCTAAAACTTATTGTCATCATCATAGGCTATGTATTGCCAGCAGGGAGCAAATAATAAATACCCGGTAGGCCTAATTTTGGAGAAAAAAAAAGGTCTAGGCTAATTAGCCTAGATGCGTGAAGGTTGTAGGCTAGCCACGATTTCGCTAGAATACGAATATCATCGCGAAAGGTTGCTTTAATTGGTAATTATCAGGAATAGGCTCGCACACTTATTTTTCATGTTTTTTCCTCCAGATTTTGAGAAATTAGTGTTTTCATCGTCTTGGTTATAATTTCAATGTGGGATACACAATGGGTTGAGGGGGGCTTTGCCCCCCCCCTCACCCCCCCCCCCATGAATTGTTGAAATCGTCATCCATGTTGCCAGCAGGGGGTAAATATCGATTATACTGCACAGTGCATAAAGAAGGCGTTTGTAAACAGTGACGATGTCCGAAAGAGCTCTGAGATTGATTAAGATGAGCGTTTTTTCTATTAATATCGGGTTTTATAAATGTGATCAAAATTATTCTCCCACAGTGGATTATACATGAGCACAGTGTAAGTCTAAGTGTAACAGTATAAGGATTCCGTAGACCTACATTGTCCCTAATAAATTATGTATAATAAGGCTGTGAGCCTATTCCCTATAATTATCCTTTAATTTAACCAAGGAATCTTATAGAACAGTATAAGGATTCCATAGACCTACATAATTTAACCAAGGAATCTTATAGAACCTAACGCATATCTCTTAAAACTTTCACAGTACGGTAATAGTAGTGCTAACCTACATCCTTCTACTACATCCTTCCTACTTTGCCTAATGCAATGTAACGTACCATAGGCTACCAACCTAACCTAACTTACGAACTTACTGTACTTACGACGTTATGTAACCAACTTAACTAAACTAACCTAACCTTAATATCTAGGTTAGGTTTGGTTAATTAAATATGGGTACGGTTCTGTATTTATAGCCTAGCCTACTGTACATTGAAAGCTAAGAAAATTTGAATTTTTTATGCATGAAAACATGGAGAAGTTATACAAAGATTGACCTGAAATGCACTTTTCAAAAATTAGAAAAATTATACTAGCCTAGGCCTACTGTATTTATTTTTTTAACTCAAAAATACACGCACAATGCACTTACTATCGGTATATACCAAATAGGAATCTATTGTCCCATGAAAGAAAATCCCAAAACTTGTAGCGAAATAAAGCGGGGAGTATTAACGCTAGGCTAATTCAACTCAATTCAACAATACACAAGAAATTGGTGTAAATAAATAAAAACAACAAATTGTGGTTCAATGTTATTTTAATACCACGAATTTTGTTGATATATTTGAAGATAAATATTGAATCTATATGCTCTAAAGATCATAAGAAAATTTGTTTTAACCCTCGGCAAAACCTAATAAAAAAGTATGGTACTAAAATGTCTTTTTCGTAACAAGGTTGTCAATACGGTACTTTCAGTCATCGATAGCTGTAAAGATCATATGAAAATGTGTTAAACCCTCGGAAAGACTTAATATAAAAGTATGGTACTAAAATTTAATTTTCGTAACAAGGTTCTCAATACGGTACTTTCCCGTTATCAATGTACAATCAAGCTGAAAATTGCAGAGTAAACACCATAGACTTCATCGACTTTTTTTTCACATTCGTATAATCAACAGCCAAATTTTTGTTTATTTTTTTATTAAGGGAGCACTCAACCAGCGGGGGTGTGGGGGCGGCAGCCCCCACCCATAATACTAGGTTAGGTAAGGTTGTTAGGTTAGGCTAATGTCTTTTCAAATCACTATTGGGGGGGGGTGTCTCAACATTGATCGATAGGCCTAATGGGGAAAATAGGTTTTCCCGAGATTTCTAATTAATTACAAATACTATATATTGATGCAAATGACCTATTTTGTTTATAAAAAACACTCGGAAAATTCGTGGTATTAAAATAACATTTTTCCCAAATTGTTTATTTTGTTTTAATATAGGACCTAGGCTAGCCTAGGTAACTAGGTTAACCCAAAAATTATCTTACAAGGCATTAACCCTTTGTGGGGCGTAGTGTTTTTATAGATCGTGCAAATTCGCGCGCTCATAGGTCCAAATTTGCTTGATCCATCGCATGATCAAATTTGGACACTTGGTTAGCTTTTCCTAAGATTCTGCTAATTTACCTGAACATTTAGGAAAGGAAAGGAAAGGTTAGGTTAGATTTATTGTGTAGCCTAGCCTAATACAGCAAAAATAACTAGATACAAAATATGTATTCCCAGTAGTATAAATTTTTTTTATTTTAACTAATAAATATGCCAGTAATTTACAACTTGATAGAATAGTGATTATGTTATTTTGATCTACAGTAATTCTAGTCTCTAGACATATCCTACCCAGTAGCATACAGAATTAAATATGAGTAATTTCTTGATAGCCTGAGATTTAGTATGGTACAGAGATCAGCCTTCCATATCTTGACCTCTGTAACTAAACGGGGTATCACACAGGAGCTATTATCAGCAACTTTTGTTCAGCAACTTTATTCTGGCAACATTTTGAGAGTATTTAGGCAGTGTCACACAAGCTTTTTTTCCGTCAATTTTTACGGGCAATTGTAGCCTGGCATCTTCTAATCTTGAGTATAATCTACCGTCAGTCTAGTTTCTGATTCCAATATGAAAGAGCCTCAAAATATTACAAGAAAAAACTTGCTCCTCGAATATTGCTGGAAGAAGCGCTCGTGTGACACCGGCTATATGCACTGCTATTGGCAACTAGACTGGAGGTAGATAATTATAGGTGACAGAATTCTTACCAAAGTGTACTGTACTGTACTGTATTTCAGAAGCTACAGTACTGTACTTGAGCAAAGTTGAGGGAAAAAGCGCTCGTGCGATACCGCCTAGCCAAGTTTACTGAATCTCAAACACAAACGTGATACCATCATACTAACAGGGTTAATTTTTCTCCCCAGTGGCCAGTGATGACGACTCGGGAGCGATGGAGGACATCTTGAAGTTAGTCCAGAGTTTAGGGGTGGGCGATCAGAGGCGGCTGCTTTCTAGTCTACTTTCCTCGCAACTTCCAGACACTCAGCTGGCTATCCTCATCCCGGCCCTATCTGTTGCCCCTGGGTGAGTGAGAGAGAGAGAGAGAAGCAGATAAATGAGATGAACCTACAGCGGTGACCGGACAACTCATCCAGTAGACCATTTCAACCAGTACCAAATCAACCAATACGGTTAGGTTAGTACCGTTAGTACTACCGTATATTTTGGCACTGGTTTGGTTGGTCTTGGATGATTTGGCACTGGTTGAAATGGTCTACTGGTTGAGATGTTCGGGAACCACCTACAGTATATGACACAGAGCTAATAGAGAGAGAGAAGACAGGACATGAGGAGTAGAGAGAATGAAGAGAAACACAGAGAGAGGGGAGGGTAATAGAGGATAGGAAATAGAGCCGAGGGAGAGAATACAATGTACAAGGAGTGGAGAGAATGAAGAGAAACACAGAGAGGGGGGAAGAGGGAGGGATAACAGAGAAGACAGGCCAAGGGGAATGGAGGTAGAGAAAGAGAGCGAGATATTATAAAGAGAAGCAGAGATAAATGGGGTGCTTTTCAGTTCTACAGGTCTCCCTCACTATTCGATACCCCGATTTACGATATTATTATTAAAAACAAAAAAATAGGAAAACTGGGGAAGGTGCCAGAGTATATACATAGGTGTTTGGGTTTGGGTTTTGGCTGGTCCGAGAATGCATCCCTATTTACCCCATTTATTTTAGGGTTTGCTATATGATTTTTCTATTTAAGATCGGGTTTTGAGGAATGTATCCCAATCGTATATCGAGGGAGACCTGTATATGAAAGAGATAATAGAGGAGAGGGAATTGGTTTGTGTCGGGAGATAGAGAAACAGAAAGAGGAGGGGAGAAGGTTAAGATGAACAGCAAAAAGTTGATATAATTAATAGAAACACTGAGAAGGAGCACTTTATTGACAACGTTTTGCTGTCTTTTTCTTTCTTTTCAGGAGGGTGGGAGACAGAGAGAGACAGACAATATAGAATAGGAGGAGAGATTTAGAAAAGAAAGAGAGGGGGGTGGTGTAAGGGACAGGGAGTGATAAAGGAAGGGAGAATAGTTGTTTTTTTCTACATTAGATTGGGGTGGACCGTGGAGAAGAGAGACATACTGTACTGTATAAGATATACTGTATATATATATATATATATACAGTATATATATCACTAAAATTATTACATTATTTATAATAATTTCAGTTACAAATACCTATCCTTAATTTTTTGAGAATGATAAAAACAATTCCGACTGTCTACTTACTATTCAATTTAACCCAAATCAAGAAAACTATTGGTTTGAAATGTGAGCGTCCTGGGTTCGAATCCACGGACTGCCACATGTGTTTGTAATATTTCATTAATCGATTTTAGGAGTAGAGTTGGTTGTTGAATAGAACATAATACAATAAAAAGTTTTCTTGGCTGTCGACAGGTACGTGAAGTGGCGTGTGTCTTATTTGCTGGCGTCGCACGAGAACCCTGATCTCCTGGGTCTGTTGCCCCCGGAGCTCCAGTTGGCAGTTCTCTCATACGTTGATGGGCCCAGCCTCCTGCGGGCCTCTCTTGTCTCTCACAGCTGGCACAGGTGAGTGGCCAAAGTTCCAATCACCCTCCTATTTGGAGTCCTTCAATAATTTGGTTCAATATTCTTATGATGATACCCCAATTTCCATGCATTTTTATATTATCATAAATTAAAAAATAATAATTACCTTTAACCCTTCCTACCCGGGCATCCTTGTGGAAGGACACCGCTGCAGAAGGGCAGGTACCCGGGCGTCCTTCTGACAGACAGTAAGCTTGCAAGCCTTTCAAGCTTGATCCGAACGCCGTGCGTCGGACGAAGGTAAACAAAGTCGGTCGCTTCGTCACCGCACCTCCGAAAACAAGAAGGAGAAGACTCGTTTGTTATTGAACGTCTGTATGTCATAGTTTCATTAGTGAAAAGATCGTCGTATTGCTAACATCGCCTGAAAATGCTCTCCACTAAAATTGTCATCACAACTGAACCAGTTGACTTAGAGAGCTCTACTCAATGCTAGTTTACAGATTGGAAACCGCACTACGTTTAGGGATGCGTGGGAAATTTCTAGCAGTTAAAATAACAAAGATACGGTAGCCTAGGCCTAGACGTTTTTCGGCCATTTCGCCCGGGTACGGGCGACCGTCCTTCTAACAGGCAGCCCGGGTCCCGAGGGTTAAAGGAAAAGGATAGGGATAGTTTATGATGAAGCAGGGTATCAATACTTCAAAGAGACACCATAAACTTCTCTTTAGATTTTGTTTTTTTTATATCCCCAAGCTGATGACTTGAATTCACTGTTTATGTGCTATTTTTGTGGGGTTGAAAATGATCAACAAAGCACAGGGTGAGGATAATAGTCATTAAATAGTGTCAGGGCTATCCTCACTCAACGAGCCGTGGCATAGTCAGTAGAGTGTCGGCTGCTGATCAATGGGTCGGCGGATCGAACCCTCACTGTCCTAATTTTATTGGTAGATGTCAAGCCCGGGCAACTTGACCTAGCGATTCGTGACAAACGCCTAATGTTCATGGCCACCCCTTCTCGGTAATTATGGCGTCTGGCAAAAAAAAAAAAAAAAAAAAAAAAAAAAAAAAAAAATTAATGTAGGCCTTAGGGTGACCCCTCTCCTCCAGATACAGGCCTCCCTCACTATCCAATGCCCCGATTTACTATATTATTATACTGTAGGTTTTAGGCATTTCGGTTTGGGTTTGGCTGGTCCCAGAACACATCCCCATTTACCCCCATAAAATTCAGGGTTCGTTATACGATTCTTCTATTTACGATCAGGTTTTCAGGAACGTAACCCAATCGTAAATCGAGGGAGACCTGTACCACTCAAGGTCCCCCAAAAGACTGGACGAAGTGTGGAGATGATAAATATAACCTTTTCCACCCTTCATGGATTAACACACTAGGACATCCCCAACTTTAACTTTAAATGAATTTACCAGAAAGTCCAGAACTTCCCAAATTAACTAATTTCTTGAACATCACGAGATTGTGTTGGTATATGTGCGATTAATTTGCTTGGGAAACAGATTCACTTGCTCATGTAGTTGTTGTTGTTGTTCCCCAAGCTGCCTGGCCGAACAGCCCCAAGGCCCCGAGCAAGACCAATGCCATAACCGAGCGCCCCCACAGAACCCTCCCAGCCGACCACAATAAAGCATGGGTGACCGAAGCCACTCCATGGCGGGGAGCTGAGGAGGGCGACAGAAACGCCCGGGAAACCAAAGCCCCACCCAGGGCCCTGTGCCCCTCAGCAATTATGAAGAGAAAGCTGAGGGGCAAAGGAAAAAATGTGACACTTTGGCTTCCAATCTTGGTAGATTGGGAGGTCAATCCACGGAAGAGACGCCGTCACTCGAGATCTAGAAAATATATAAGTAAAAGGAACAGTCAGAGTAAGCTATGGGTATGGCAGAGATCGATCAGTTCTCACTCTGATAGACCAGCCCATCACCACTGCTCATGTAGTGA
This sequence comes from Paralithodes platypus, assembly GCA_032716605.1. Lineage (NCBI taxonomy): Eukaryota > Metazoa > Arthropoda > Malacostraca > Decapoda > Lithodidae > Paralithodes > Paralithodes platypus. The sequence goes on from CM064560.1 coordinate 7,051,871, forward strand.
TATACTGTACATCCTATGTGGTGGTTTTGTGTTCTTTTATTTCAAAATTATATTTTACTAAAGCGTTATTTCCACATAGCGATTTTGATAAGTTCTTTTGTCTATATATTGTGTCGTCCCTGTTTTGGTTTGTTTGTTTTGCAAGTTTTACATTATAATTTACATGCTCTAAGCCATTAAATTTCTTACAGTCTGATCAAAAGCCACCAAAAAGTCTGGCTCAACAAGTGTCAACAACTGGGCATCAACCTCACACCTTCTCTCAAACACTCTTCTCCGTCATTGTCCGAGGCTGAGGAGGACTGGCAGCGACTGTACGTGGGTGTAGCTCGACAGGCGGCGGCTCTGAAGAGCGGGCGGGCTTTCACGCAACGCTTCCTCCTCCTCAACAACTGTCGCACCGCCATCAAGGCTGTGGATTATAAAGATGGATACCTTTGTACTGGTCAGTTTTGTTTTCTTTACTTCTATTATAATTGGCTCTGTCTCGAGTCGGCCACCTAAAAAATAAAATAAAATGGGGTATGTTCCTGAGTATATAGATAGATAGATTGATAATAGTATTTTGAATCTTATTTCTTCTACTTGCTTCTATTTTAAATAAGTATATCTATGTTAGGGTTAGATAAACACAAATCAATGAAAATAATAAAAACATTTGTTGTGGATTCCATATTACGATACAATTCACCGATAAATTTACTTGTGTGACTGGGGCTACTGTAACTGGATGAATTATAAGTGAATCTTTCTTGTGACAGTGTCTGAGGCGGACGAGGTAACCATCTGGTACCTGCGACTGAACGTGGCTGTGCTGACGTTCCCCTGCCAGCGCACCGTCTCCTGCCTCTGTCTCCACCCGGGCTTCCTACTACTGTGTGGCCATTTTACTGGCATCCTCACCTCGTGGGATCTTTCCTCTATGCCGATCATCAACGAGGACAGTCGGGGTGTCTCCGTTTCTACATCGGGCAATTCTGCTACTTCCAATTCTTCCACTTTTGGCTATCCCTCGTCCGATCCTTCCAAATCTAGCCAATCTACTTCTTCAAAAGCTAGCCAGTCTACTTCTTCCAATTCTGGCCATTCTGCTTCTTCCAATTCTCGTAATTTTTCAAACTCTGGTAATGCTCGTGCTCCTAATGCCGACCCGGATTTCGATTACCTTAAGCAGAAATTTAAAATGCACGCAGGGCCAGTGTTCTCCTGCGACTTTTCCTCAGAACTGAACTTGTTGGTGAGCGGGGGTGCCGACGAATGTCTCAAGCTATGGTGCCTCTCGACTGGTATGATCCTGCACTCCCTGGTCACTCGGGAACACTGGGTACTGCGCGTCAGACTATTACCAGCTTTGCCTAGTCATACTTCGGGTGCTAAGACCCGGAGTAGCCAAACCTCACATACTAACACTCAGGGTAGTAAAGCTTCAATTACCAACACCCAAAGTCGCCTTACCTCAACTGATAGCATGTATAAAGTTCCGAGACACAGAGTTCTATACATGACCAGACAGCGAGTGGCTAAAATTAGCTGGCCTGCCTCCTATGAAGACACAAGTGAAGGGGCAACAGCTAAGAGTGGGTTACTAGTTCATACAAGTGCTGTGAAGTTAGGGAATGACCAAAGAGACAATTCGGGTGATACTGTGGGGGGGAATATTAGTAAATCGACTAATACCAAAGATAGAACTAGTGTAGATAGTGCGAGATGTACGGTACGAGCTGAAAGTACCGGTAATAAGAGTGACACTAATAACGATTCACAAAGATGCAAATATGGAAATCTAAACAAAATCTCAGAAGACGTAGGCATTCCACTAAACTACGACGACAAGGGCATATTCACCCCCGGCCTACAGCTATCTAGTAAATACCTAGCCCTCGTGCAGCAGGATATCGATGAGAAGAGTGCCCGGCTCCACCTGTTCGACATAAACACCCTGGCCTCCATTAAATCTTTCCCACTAATGTTGAAGGTGAAGAAGTTACTGGCGCTAGGGGACCGGTATGCGCTGTTGTTAACGCCGGGCTCCGTGCTGTACTCTTCCACCCTTACCATCTTTGACGTGGCCCTGGGGAAGATTGCTGGGAGCTGCTCGGTGCCCCACTCCAAGTATGTGTGGATGCTCAAGTTTTCTTTTTATTTACCCATATTAATTTTAATAGTTCGTCAAAACCATATACCGGTATACAGGTCTCCCTCACTATCTGATGCCCCGATTTACGATATTATCATAGGTTTTTAGGTGTTTGGGTTTGGGTTTGGGTTGGTCACAGAACGCATCCCCAATTACCCCATTAATTTTAGGGTTCACTATACGATTTTTCTATTTAAGATCGGCTTTTTAGGAACGTAATCTAATCATAAATCGAGGGAGACCTGTATATGACTTCTAGACTATCTCATAATCTCCAGCACAGAGTCTTCCTTTTTATGAGTGACACCAGGTTAGCAAATGAGACAAATGACTCTAAACTGAGTCCCTTGTGTTTAGTCGTTATTGTTAATATTCAAAGTTAAAGTTATGGTCCATACTTCATATTATGCCTGAGGAAGTGATAAATGGTCTAAGCAATGCAGCTTCATGCACATTTTCCTGTATTCTCTCTCACACTCAACTTGTCTTGAAACAACATTTCCTCGGTTTGCCACCCTGAGTGACACTACTTAGGTTAGATTTGGTTTTACTGTACAATGTGCCGGTACCGTAATGGAAAGGGACAGTACAATGATCAAACCAATATAAGTATGTGTGTTTGTATGTAAAGTATTATGACTAGCGTTGTTGGTGCTGGTGATTTTTAATATGATTTGCAAGACAGATGATAATTTTATTACAGCGGCGAGTTTTTTAGTACAGGTCTCCTTCGATTTACGATTGGGTTATGTTCCTGAAAACCCGATCTTAAATAGAAAAATCATATAGCAAACCCTAAAATTAATGGGGTAAATGGGGATGCATTCTTGGACCAGCCAAAACCCAAACACATACACCTAAAAACCTATAATAATATCGTAAATCGGGGCATAGCATAGTGAGGGAGACCTGTATACAGTAGTGTTATTGATGGTTATTCCATATTGATGTAAGAATGACATTTATTTACACACAACATTTTGTTTAGGATGACTCCTAGGTACAAGCAGAATTTAAGATATCATTTACAGTCATACTAATTTCAGGATATGTGGTGATTATATAAGTAAATTCATTTGCCTGTCAGTCTGATTTTAAGATAACATTTGCACATTGTGTTTAGGATGACATTTATTTGCTCCCTGATGTTAAAATGACACTTATTATAGGATGGTATCTTATAGCTCTCTGATTTTGGTATCTTATTGCTCTCTAATTTTAGGATACCGTAATATTTATTTGAACACTGATTTTAGGAGTCACATTATTAAAGGACGACACTTATATGCACCTCAATTTTAGGATGACAACTCCTGATGGTGTCCAAATAGTGGTGGGCGAAGTAGGGTGGCTTGACGGACTGGGCCCACACCTGCCCGCACCCCCCTTAGCCCAGGCAGCAGAACCCAGGCGACGCAAACGCTACAGCCAGTGTTTGGCCTGCGTCAACGAGCCTGACATGCCCGGCGACCCTCGCAAGAATGAGTGGGTCATGGGCGATCATGAGCACAAGTCTCGGGAGGATTGTTCCATCTCTAACTGTACTAACTCTCCCACCTGCACTGACCACCTTCACCTGGACCCTCTCTCAGCGGCTGGGGAGAGCAGGGGAGATTATCAACACTCAATGCGCCGCAGAGCCTCCGAGGATAAACACAAGTGTGAGGAAGCGAATCTGAAGCTGAGCCAGGGAAGCTTTCTGGTACTAGCAGCGGGCGTGCAGACCGAGCCGGGACGATTGTTTACACTCTGGTGGACGGAGGCTGGGCAGGAGAGCAAGCGGAAGAAGGATTGATTTTTATTTTTGTTTTATTGCAGCGAAGAGTGGTGTGTGGCCATATACTGTATCAAGAACTTTGCCTTGTGTGTTGTGTGTGGAACTTGGGTACATATGAGGCGTAGTAGTGTGAGAGATAGACTGAATTGTGGTTGGGTATACTTATACACTAATGCATTCTATGGGAACTGCCAAATTCCTTCAGTAGAAATAGTTGACATTAGAGGGGGATTCTCTGGAACGTGTTGATGACAACTCAACCAGTACCAAACCAATCTGGGACAAGTAAACAAGTGCTAACCTAAAGTACTAATGGTAACCTAACAGTACCCCACATACTACTACGCCCCTTCACGAGGTTGGGGCCTTCAGTGCCGACGACTGGGGCTTGATGGGGAAGGGTTTGGAGTTTTTCCCTTTCCCTCTCCCCTCGAGCTTTTGTCGTTGGTTTGACTAATTTTGTGTAGTTTTTCATTCCTCTTTCTATGTTTTTCCCCTTCTGTTCTTGTTCTGTCATATTCGGTTGTCCTCGGGCAGCCTATATCACATGCCTCCCTGGCCTGGCTAGGTAGTAGGCTCCTGACCTGATTTGTCTCTTCGGTCACTGATGTGGCTGAGCTGACTTTATTCCCCTCAGTAGTGCATTTTTTTGGCATCTCGCTGTGATTTTTTTTCTACTTTGGTCCTGATCTTTCATTCTTTGCCCTTGATCACTTTTTGGTTGGTGCTGCAGTGTAGTTCTGGCTCATCCTTCGGCCCTGCCCTATAAGAGCTCTGCTGTGGAACTCATGTGGTCCGGCTGAATAAATGGCGAGAAATTTCTGCGTGTCTTCGCCTTCCTAGATTTGCTCACCTCCTGCCCTTCCCTATCTATCTTGACTTGATTAGTTGTCCTTCTTGATCTAATCCTTCGGGCCAGCCCTATGAGAGTTCTTGTGTGGAACTCAGTGGTCTGGCTAAACTACTTTTATTAACAAAACAAAACTAACAGTACAGTATTGGTTGAGTTACCACTGGTTTATAGTTACTGGTTGAAATGGTCTACTGGTTGAGTTTTCGATCACCGATGAATTCTACTACCTGAGGTATAAAGTCAGTGTTTTGGAAAGTTCAGATGCTATAGGTAGCGCCAACGAACTTGACAATTTTCTTGACCCCTTAACTTCTCATAACTCAAAAGGGCCTAGAGCAAACAGGCTTTAAATATCCACATCTATTTCCTGGTAGGCTCTCCCCTAATGATAGAAATGTCAACTCGATTGCCTTAATTAATTTTGAGTTATAAGAAGTTAAGGGGTCAAGAAAATTGTCAAGTTCGTTGGCGCCACCTATAGTTCTGATGCAAAACTCAGAAGTGGGAGGAAGTAGTTCAGAGAGTTGCTGCCACTATTGACAACAAGGGGTCTCTCCCTCCGCACTAAGGGATACCTGTATGCAGGGTGTCAAACAAAAGCCAAGTCCTATATTATTAGTCTTTACATACATACATACATTATTGTATATGTAAGATTAAATTATGGTTTATAGCTTCAATTATGTCTTTGGAAGTGATAAAATGGCCAAAACGTTGCTATGTCATATACATTTTCTTGTATTTCCTCTCATATTCATTCAAGGTTACAAACTAAATTGCTCCGGTTTGACACCCTGCAGGCCGTATGCTGCGTGTGTGAGAAATGTGCTTCTTTATAGTAGTACAGTGTAATACATGGACAGTAAAAGAGTAAGATACCCATAGACTTGAGTATATTGAAATGAGTATGCTGAGATAGATGTCCAGTATAATGCTGCAACGAGAGAAGACCAACAAGAGCAGAGTTGAATGAGTAATATAACTGAGCGATGCATACTGTTGGGCTGCTGATTAGGTGATGTGGAGAGAAAGGATTAGGATGATTGAATGAAGCACGTTAAAAGTGTGGAAATATTTGTAGTTAGTGTAGGAAAGGACTACAATCAGTAGACCCAGGAAGAACTGAGACGAAGTCCTGAGAATGGATTTCAAGGTTAGGGGACTTATCCATGGGATGCAGCATGGAGGGATGTGATATGGGGAAGTTTGACGAGTGAGTGAAAGGAAGGCTACTTGACTGCACTGTATGCTTACTATTCTTGCTTTAATTAGTTTGTTGGGCAGCATATGCTGGGTTTAGTACTAATATGTTTTGAAGAGTTGGAATTGTTACACTTTACCTGCTCTCATAGCTCAATCTAAATTATTCAAGAGATTGGCTAACTAAGCTGACTTAAATATTACCACATACTGTATTATGGCTACATACCTACCATATAATAGTTCATCATCATCATCAAATCTGACGCCCCATTTCCAGAGGAAGCGCCCCAAAAGGGATGGCCATGGCAGAAACTGCCTCCAGGCTCCCAGACATGCCCCGACTGACCCACCCCACAGTGCCATTTCCACTAAGTGGATTTTGACCATGAACACTGAAGGAGCAGACCAAGAGCAGTCCCTCACCCGGATGGCAGTACCACCACTATTTTGCTATTTTATTCACCCCAGTGGGGCCCTGGCTGGAAGCATACCAAGCACAGGAATTTTCTAAAGATAGGAACCAGTGGTCCACTGTTCCAGAAGCTGATTGCACCACCAGTTAAGGTTGTTGTTGTTGTTGTTCCCCAAGCTGCCTGGCCAAACAGCCACGAGTCCCTAAGGAAGGTTATATCCATTAGCCTTTATCTCTAGAGCAGAGGTAATTCAATTAATATTTTATATAACTTTTATATTACATCCAAAATTGATCTTCAGAGTCAAATTTTGGTTTGTTCCATATTTTTTTTTTTTTTTTTTTATTACTAGTAAATACTGTAACTTTAAAGTTAAATTTGTTCTAGTAATGCAGCTTAACTACACAAAATTCTATGGTATGGAATTGTCATGAGTAATACATTTACTTCTTGATTGAACAGAGTTTCAGAACTGTTTTATTTATTTAATAAAAATAACCTTGTCTGATACTGTTTTTATACAGTCGGATTGCTGTGTTCCCTTTAGTGCCACTGCCCAAGAACTATTGAAGGCCTTTTAACCTAAACTTTCAATGAACACAGGTACCGTACTAAGACTATTTATAAGAATTGCTTACATAAATATTTTCACTTTAATGAATGAGTGATTAATAAGAAATACAGTTTTAGTCTAACAAGCAGCTTTGGGGGAAAAATACAGGGTCGTATGTAGTAGTAGTAGTAGTAGTACTAGTAGTAGTAGTAGTAGTTCTTCCCTAGGCTGCCTGGCCAAACACCCCCGTGGGCAACAGGAATAACATACGGAAGAAGAAGGGCCGTACAGGTCTCCCTCGATGGGTTACATTCTTGAAAACCCAATCTTAAAATGAAAAATCATATAGCAAACCCTAAACTTAATGGGGTAAATGGGGATGCGTTCTCAGACCAGACAAAACACAAACACCTAAAAACTTATAATATAATTGTAAGTTGGGGCATCTGATAGTGAGGGAGACCTGTATGTCCTTACTGTTGCCCTGGACTATAGGTTACCTTTGGTGTCTTCGCCACACGGCTATACTCAGTTTTATTTCAGCTGATAGTATATTGCTACGGTATCTCTCCATCCTGATTACTCGGCTATTAGCATGATTTTGTAGCGAAATATGTTGTTAATTATGAAAACTTGGCAATATTATGACGCACAGACATACCAGTATCAAATATTTCCAGTAAGAATCAATAAATCAGATGCTAAAGGATTCAATTTACCATCAGCTGGAAATAAACAGACTATAGTAGCACCAACAAGCACCGGGTGTAACATATGTAAAAATTCAGGTCATCATCTGATCAGAACTGGGTGAAAAAATGCTGGACTGTGAACACGGGGGAAGCTGCATGTAGGGGTAGACCTAGAATGACGTGGGATCAGGAACTCCGATTCGATCTCAAAATAAAGAACTTGACAACAGAGGCAGCCCTTGACAGGGCCGCATGGAAAGCCGCAATTTAGAACGTGAGACTGTAACTACATTTTCTGTGGACAAAATGGTCTTTAAACTTGTTTGTATGTATGTATCTGTGGATGGTGTGTTTGATAATGGTATTTAATGTACGCTTACACTTTTTAACCCACACTGTACCGGCGACGTCCTTTTCATTATATTCTGGCAATTATTAGACAATTTTATTCAGCTTAAGAAGGATGTTGACTAATTAGAAGGCCACACACTATCTCAATTAATCCTTTTAGCTACCATATGTCCTTCCTAAGCTTCATTAACCCATTGGCTGCGGGAGACGTTCCGGAACGCCATGGCAATTTATAGCAATTTACAGGCTTTTAAAGCCTGCGGAGACGAGTCCAAGTGAGTGGGGGTGCGGCAGGCCTCCGTCTGCTCTCCAGCCAGGTGGCTGCGGCACTGAGGGTATGAGCCATAAACCCGCTCGACATAGCAGTGCTGTTAAAGGCAAATGTAGTGCGACATTAGTGATGTCGCTCAGTACAGTATTAGCGAAAGTCTATGGTAGCGCTGCGGATGAATTCCGTGCCCTACGATGCTCGTTTTGGTGTCATTTTGAAGCTATTTTCTTCTTGTTTTTGGCTGAATAAATTTAATTTCATTCAGACACTTGCTCAATCATTCATGAGTGCCTGAATGAGCCCTAATATAGCGGAAATATGCCCACAGCGTAAGTGTTAAATCATCTAAATGTAGCTGATATCAAATAAAAATTATGTCGCCAGTACAGTAGGGGTAAAGGTCTTTCTGGCCAAAAATGTATTAATGCTATAATCATATTACTGTACTAGTAATAAATTTAATTATTTTAATACAATATTGTTGCCCAAAATAGGGTTTATATTTACCCTTTGTAAGGAAGCTATTCACTAGCCAACATTGTCAGGATCTAGTCCATGGACTAAGGTAAATATATATAATTATCATGGGTCTCTGGGTCTTCTCCTGGGTAACCTAGATTGTGTGTGTTGGAAAATTTTCGGAGCAATAGGATGTATGTGTAAGGGGAGAAATCTCAGATTGAAAGCTAAAAGTGCAATGTATCAAGGGATAGATGTAACAGCGGTGATGTGTGGGGCTGAGATATAGGCTCTGAAGGCAAAGGAGAGAAGAAAGCTGGATATGTGATGGAGATGAGTTGCTTGAGTATGTGTGGAGTGGCTCGTAGAAACAAATTGGGGAATGAAGAATAAGGTTGAATAACCTTATGAATTCATTTCATCTTGGGGAAATCCCCAACTGTAATGAATTCTACAGCACTAAGCGATGAAAGCTATATAGCACTGGAAACTGTCGTAGCATAGACGAGATTTGAACTCGCGTGGCTAGTTGTCACCAACATATCGCGTAGAGCCTTAGCCCGCTAGACCACGACAGCTCTTGGAGGATGAAGAGACTTGGGAGAGTGAGGCAGCAGGAACCTTTGTCGGCCAGAGTGGATAGAAGGGTGCTGTGCTGGTATGGACATGATGAGGGAGTGGAAGATGAAAGGCTTGCAAAGAGAATGTGAGAGTCAGATACAAGGGGAGGTAGAGGTGTGTAGTACAAGCATTGGAAGATAGAGGAATGACTATAGATCAGGCAAGATAAATGGTAATAAATAGAAATGAACGGAGATTGCTAGTGAATAGATGAGTGTAAATGCGGTTGTTTAGGAGAGGGGGTCATGCGCCAGTTGGACTAGATAATAGTCCGTCAGGCGCCTGGCCCGGGGAGCCGGTGTATATGAAGGGTCATGCCTGGATGTGAGGTGGGCGGGCAATGTGATGGTAAACCATCGCTGCGTGTCTGCCTGCTGAGACCGGAACCTCTCCAGGACGTCTGGGACCTGGGAATCTTTTGCTGGAGTCCTCAAATGGGCATGGGTCTCTGGGTCTTCTCCTGGGTGACCTAGATGTGTTTTTTATTTTTATTTTATTTTTGTCCTGTTCGGGCTCTGTCTCAAGTCGGCCACCCCCAGCTATGGGGTATGTGCCTGTGTACATACATAATTATATACATACCACTGGGGCCTATCGTGGTCATCCAGAATCTTAATCCAAATGAAATTTTCCTGTCATGAGATGAAGAGACAGTTATTTTCTCGATAGGGTAATAGTTTTTTTTTAGTTCGAATCCCGGGAGGACCGTATGCTTTCATTAGTTTATTTAAGTACATTGGGGTTTGTAATGGCTGATTAATGTTAACGGGGTGAATTAACAATTTATACACCATTATACATTATGACCGGAATGTGTATAGGCCTAGCAGGAGTTAGGATCAGTGCTAACAACAACGAAAGTAGACTAATTAGTGAAAGTTTGGCCAAATGAGGCTATTATGGCTTGGGAGGTCATCGTATCATTCATTGTCAACGTAAGAAGAAGACGACGCGATGACAACTGACTGACTGTGTTTACTTTTCAACGTGGGGGGGAAAACGTGGCTCTCATAATTTTTCCCCAAAACGGTATGTTGATATCAATAAAATCTTTATTGATTGTTCACAAAGTAGCCAAGAAACTCCAGTGTTATGTTTACCCCATAGTTAAGTAAATCTGAAAACGAATGAATGTATAAAGGACTAATGCAGTGTACACATTTCCAAAGAAAGACATCATTCAGGCAAGCGGCAAGCCACAGTGAACACATAGCCTATACGAAAGGACATCAACTAGACATCATTGCTGAATGACAGGGTAAGTAGGCTATGACATCTTAGCATAGATATTAAACATTATAAGCGATTTCAATATCAACAGAATGTTTTATTTAGTGTTTTTGGTATTCGTGTAGTTTAGAGACGCACAACTGTTTAAGTAGGCCTAGGCCTAATCGATAAAAACTGCCATTTTACCGTTTCTACTTGGAATTTCGTGGTCATGGACGAGTCTGCGTAATAGCCTAGGTAAGCAGAGTGGGATTCAATAATGTTCATCACCTTTGCTTAATAGGGCTAGGCTATAGCCTAGCCTATTCAGAAATATTGCGGCGTTGGTGAAGGTGAATAATCAATAATATCGCCGCAGTTGTTTACCTCTTTCGGTAAATATACAGTTCTACTACCCCTTAGATGACTTCAAATACCATAATCTAACCAGTCTAATTAACAAAGATGACAGTTACGATTTTATTAAAGTAGGATAGGCCTAGGCGGCTAGGAGCTGGAGCGGCTAGGCCTATTAGCCTAGTATTATTTAGTTTTTGTAATTATATACAGTAATTATTATAGGCTAGGCATATATATATATATATATATATATATATATATATATATATATATATATATATATATATATATATATACCGGGTGTATATATACTGTATATAGGCATATATATATATATATATACCGGGTGTATATATACTGTATATATATATATATATGCCTATATGGTAAATTTCTATAATTGCACCTATACAAGCTAAACAAATTAGTATTGTATTTAACAGGAAGGTACGACGAGGTAAGTGATGTGGTATAGGTGGCAATATGCCATAATGCGGAAATGGATTATAAGGGCATCCTAAGCTAACAACCTTACTGTGGTGTAATTCGATTTACGTTGGGTAGGTTAGTTAGTTTTAGGCACATGGGGCGAACGAAGGGGGGTCGAGAGTAAACACGCGTGGGAGGATGGGGGTGCAGAGGTCGCAGGGAGCTTCCGTCGTATTTACCGAGTGTAGTGTTGCTGTGGTAGGTGAATAGATTCAGTCGAGGTCGGTGGTTCGTGTGGTCATCCCTGTAGCTGTAGGTCAGGTCGGATTGTGGTTTGAGGTCGCAGTTTCTGGAGCGTTGACAACGTTGGATGGGGAACTGCTTGGCCTAGGCCTAGGCTAGCCTATACTGTGCAGCGCCGCACAAGGATATTCTCACCGTGAGGTAAGGGTGCTAACGTTTTTGTATTTCAACCACACTTACCTAACGGTGACCGGTCAACTCAACCAGTAGACCATTGGTGATGGGCTGGTCTATCAGAGTGAGACCTGAGCGATCTCTGGCATACCCATAGCTTACTCTGACTGTTCCTTTTACTTATATATTTTCTAGATCTCGAGTGACGGCGTCTCTTCCGTGGATTGACCTCCCAATCTACCAAGATTGGAAGCCAAAGCGTCACATTTTTCCTTTGCCCCTCAACTTTCTCTTCATAATTGCTGAGGGGCACAGGGCCTTTGGTTTCCCGGGCGTTTCCGCACCCTCCTCAGCTCCCCGTCATGGAGTGGCTTCGGTCACCCAGGCTTTTATTGTGGTCGGCAGGGAGGGTTCTGTGGGGGCGCTCTGTTATGGCCTTGGCCTTGCTCGGGGCCTTGGGGCTGTTCGGCCAGGCAGCTTGGGGAACGACAACAACAACAACAACCAGTAGACCATTTCAACCAGTAGCTCTCAACCAGTACCAAATCAACCAATACGGTTAGGTTAGGCTAAGGTTAGGTTAGTACCGTACTATATTTTGGCACTGGTTTGGTTGGTTGGGTTAATTTGGCACTGGTTGAGATGACATGGAACCTTACCTAACATATCCTAGTATTATGGGTGGGGGCTGCCGCCCCCACACCCCCGCTGGTTGGGTAAAACGGTAGAAATCAAGTTGGGGTGGAGTGAGTAACTGTAGATTTTCGTAAGGGGGTCAGACCGTCAGAGGGGGCGGAATGCCCTTATAATCCATTTCCGTGTATTGCCACCTATACCACATCACTTACCTCGTCGTACCTTCCTGTTAAATACAATAATATTTTGTTTAGCTCGTATAGGTACAATTATAGAATAATTCCATATACATATATACTGTATAGGTAAGAGTTGTGTTATCGGGCGTATCACTAATTCACTACCCTACCGACATACAGCATAACCCCTCTAAAACATTAACCTAACCAAACAACCTAACCTAACCTAGTATTCATGTAGTAATGAGATTACTAGGTTAGGTTAGGTTTTTTAGTTAGGTTAAGTATTTATAGATGATTTATGTTGTATGTCGGTAGTGGTACGCCCGATAACACAACTCTTACCCAGTATTTTACATAGGCCTATGTAGGCTAGCCTATGCATTTATTTGCGGAAATTCCGCTCCCCGATGAAGCATTTCTGATCTGTTTTCTGGCTATTATTAGACGATTTTATTCAAATTAGGAAGGGTATATGCACGGTATAATAACTATCCGTGGGTATAGGCCTATGGATGTCAGAGGGTTAATTGAAAGTCTTAATCTTTACCATTCCAGGCTAATTCCCACAGATCCTTCCTAAGCTGTATGAAATCGTCTATTGATAGCCATAATAAACTGTCAAAACGAGTCATGATCCTCTAGGGGTTAATATTAGCCTAAATGGTATGTATGTATTTAAGTATGTAGCCTATGGATGTATGTAGGCCTATGTACCGTATGTATATATAATATACTCAGGCAAATACCCCTTAGCTGGGGGTGACCTAGGGCTACCCGAGGCATATAAAATACATTGTCTGACGGGAGAGTTATAGGTTAATTCGCCGAACTCAATTTAATCTGATGAGAGAGAGAGAGAGAGAGTGCAAAACTTAACAAAATCCTCCTCCCCAAAAAAGATAAATAAATAAATAAAAGTTAAAACAACAGTATTCCCATAAAAAAAGGAAGCGCTAGGCGAAAACTCAGGTGAAAAACGACGTAAACAGGAATGTTATCAGTAAACTTTTCAATCACAGGAATAGTTGTTAGACTTGTTTATCATCATTGTCTGGGCCGAGGGGAGTTGCAAATTGGAGGCTGGAATTAGTATTACCGTCTGTTTTCTGAATTAACTTTGTATTGGTGAGGGTTTTTTGGGGGTGTTTGGTGTGTGGGTGTGCCAATCCTGAACTGACTGTGTGTGTGTCCTGAATTAACTGTATGTGTGAGTGAGAGAGAGAGAGATTTTGTTTTATTTTTACTTTGTACCGTATATGTTTTTGTGTTTGTACATGTGTGTTTGGTTTGGTTTAGTGAGTGTGTGTGTGTATTATTAGTGGCTTCGAAAATACTGGTCATAATTTTCTTTTAAGAATTTCCAATTATTGCTTGTTTTTCCTTGCTTTTAAATTTGGTTAGGTCATTATTTTGTAGACTTTTTGAAGGCAGCTCTCTCTCTCTCACTCTCAGTACCAACCATTCTCATCCATTACCCTCTCCCCTTATTGCTAACTCTGTGACCATTCTTTACACTCGTTGTTATATATCACCCCCCCCCCCTTCTCTCTCTATCTCTCTCTGTCTCGCGCGCGCGCGCTTGTAACTGGTAGGTTTGCTTTCTGTCTCCATAATCATAGAAGTAAAATTACGAAATGATGCGTTGGGTAAACTAGCCCATTCGCGCGCGGTAGTTCCATTATTAGCCTAGTGTTACCCGAAATTGCCGACTTGCGAGTTTCGTTCTATAAGGAAGTTGGAGCTGTAGACATCGATATTTAACAGAATTACGATCTAAAATACGGGCGTAGTACATTCATAAATACATAAACCCCAATTCAACATACCGGTACTCTTTAGCCATCAGAAACCTACCTTATTATTGTATTTTCTATTTACTATCGATGTCTACAGCTCCAACTTCCTTATAGACTAAAACTCGCAAGTGGTCAATTGATGCAAATTTATAATACCCGCAAACACAGTAGTTAGAATAATGTCAAAGTGGTCAGTTTATAATTATATAGCCTATAGGGTGACCGGTCAACTCAACCAGTAGACCATTTCAACCAGTAGCTCTCAACCAGTACCAAATCAACCAATACGGTTAGGTTAGGTTAGTACTATAGGCTATTTTGGCACTGGTTTGGTTGGTCTGGGTTATAATAATAATAATAGTTCTTAAAGCTAGCGCATGCGCCAGCTAAGGATAACCCAATAAGGCCGATTAGGCGTATTTCCATTGGGGTCCTGTACTACTACCCCATCCCCTTGCTCATGAGGGACGGTAATGACTCAGTGCTTGTGAAAAACCTTTAATGCGCCGAGCGTGGGCGCGAGCCTGGGCCTTCTGGGTGGAAGTCCAAGACGCTAGTCACTACACCAGCGAGCCGCTGGTAGAGAGCTACTGGTTGAAATGGTCTACTGGTTGAGTTGACATGGAACCAGCCTATAGTATATACCGGTACGCCAGTTAACCGCTTCTGTACCGGTAACGTGCTTTTAAGTTAATTCTGGCTACCATTTGACGATTCTCTTCAGTTTAAAAAGGGCCTCCAACTATAAACAGGCTTCGAACAATCTCCCTTAACCCCTTTCACTACCACATAACTTTCTTAAGCTGCACACAATCGTCTAAATATGGCTAGAATACAAATAAAAATACGTCGCCTGTACAGAAGTGGTTAGCATTGTTAATATTAATCTATTTCGTTTGTTTTTCCTTCCTGGATTCATTATCTCCCGGGGAAAAGAAAAACAAAATCAATTATATTTTGTTTTATTATGGATATAGCGTACTAGTTGGAACCCCTCTCGTACGCATTGGATAGTCTTCCCTCATTATTCAGTCTTGATGGTGTAATGGTGAGAGCGTTTAAGTTCTGTATGTGATATCCAAGGTTCGAATCCTGGGAGAATCACATGCTTTCATTGATTTCATTCGGGGTGTTATTGGTGTTAAGAACGATGTTAAAAATACTATTATAATTTATATCACGCTGAATTTCCCATTATTTTCCGGCAGCGTTGAAACAAAGTTGTGGATGTAGGCTACTTTTGTAACCGTATAATTGGAATGCTAATTGAAATAATTGTGATACGGTACCGGTGTTATATATATTGAATGTTTACATAATTATTTAGACATGTTTATGTACCGATTGAATTATTGTGTAGACCTTTCCATAATATAGGCCTACTGTATAATAATTATTGCATACCAGTATTTACCTATATAGGCTATACATTTAAATAAGATTGTGTGTAGGTGTCTATCTATCTTTCTATCTATCTATGTACGGTACTCTACTTTTCTTTTCCTCTCTCTCTCTCTCTCTCTCTCTCTCTCTCTCTCTCTCTCTCTCTCTCTCTCTCTCTCTCTCTCTCTCTCTCTCTCTCTCTTTTTTTTTTATCCTCTATGGGTTATTTAGTGCCACCCATTATATACCGGTAATCGTTTTATTGGCAAGTCTGTAAGTTGTCTCAAGGGAAAACAAATCTTATAACAAAACAAGGATCGTCCAGATGGGAATAGTTCAAGTGGCCAGAGAGAGAGAGAGAGAGATAATGTTTAAAAAGTGATACCGGTAGAAAAAGAGGGTAACAGAGATGGTTAAAATATATATATATATATACCGGTATATATATATATATATATATATACAGTACCGATATGTATATGTGTGTGTGTGTGTGTGTGTGTGTAGAGAGAGAGAGAGAGAGAGCCACATGATAAAGAAAATATGAGATTACTTTATGGTTGATGGGCTTGGCAATTTAATAAACTTTAGTGGTGGGGGTTATGGGGAAAAAATGGCTTAATGGGGAAAAGTCTTGGGTGGGGGACAGAGAGAGAGAGAGGGGGGGGGGGGTTAGAAAAGCGTTACCGGTAGAATAAAAGATAGAATTATATATAGATAGATAGAAAAATAGAGAGAGAGAGAGATTAGGGTAAAGCTGAACAAGCAGCAGATTAAAGAAAGGTATAGTGTTGGGGGAAATTGAAAAGTAAAAATATAATAAAGGGGTTTAGGGTAAAGCTGATAATAAAGGATTAGAGAGAGAGAGAGAGAGGAGATTGTATTAAAAAGCGGTACCAGTAGAATAAAAGAGGATAACTGGGAGAGAGAGAGAGATAACTAGGCCATCACAACACGAAATAAGAAGTGACATTCATGGAGATTAAGAAATACGAGACTCTAAATATATATGAATGAATGTGGGTAGGTCATACGTGTGTGTGTGTGTGTGTGTGTGTGTTTGTAATCATGAAAATGTACGGTAGTAATAGAAACTAACTGATCTTTGCTCTCTCTCTCTCTCTCTCTCTCTCTCTCTCTCTCTCTCTCTCTCTCTCTCTCTCTCTCTCTCTCTCTCTTTATCTCTCTCTCTCTTTATCTCTCTCTCTCTTTCTTTATCTCTCTTTCTTTATCTCTCTCTTCTCTCTCTCCCTCTCTCTTTCTTTAGCTCTCTCTCTCTCTCTCTCTCTCTCTCTCTCTCTCTCTCTCTCTCTCTCTCTCTCTCTCTCTCTCTCTCTCTCTCTCTCTCTCTCTCTCTCTCTCTCTCTCTCTCTCTCTCTCTCATGTGTTGCCTATATGTGACTATACACTATGTGTATCATTGTATGTATAATATTATCTATGTAGACTACGGTATGTGAGTTTTATGCTGTGTATACTTTGTCCGTGGGTGGTGAGTATGTGTGTGTGTTGAGTAGCCTATATTTGTATGCATGGGGGGGGGGGGGAGTATAATTGCGCATGTGTGAGAGTGTACTTACTCTAGTTGTACCTACTCTAGTTGTATTGCGGGAGTGAGCATGCTCGTTATTTCCCGCCTCCTATATGTGTAGGTGTTATATGTATCGTTGGAATGGCTGTGGATGTGTGTGTAGTCTGTATGTTTAGCCAATTGGCGACATCGGAAACGAAGGCTTAGGGTGGATCTGTATGGTACCATTCTCACTATAGACGGTACCGTCTCGCCCGAAGGCTTAGGTAGCCATCAGCTTAGGTGAACCATATGATACCCATCTCGCCTTGTACCATTTTTGCCAACCCCAGATGGGACGTCACAACGTCGTCCACTTATTCCAGGTACCTATTTACAGCTAGGTGAACTGAGGCTAACACATGCAAGGAGACAAGCCCAATTTGTCTCCGCCCGGCCGGGGATTGAACCCCCGACCCCTCGTGTGTGAGACGAGAGCTCTACCTACTAGGCTACGGGCTGTGTGTGTGTGAGAGAGAGAGAGAGTGTGTGCATACGTGTGATGAGTGTGTGTGTGTGTGTATTTGTAATCCTATGTGCTTTACGTGATCCACTTACACACAGGAAATTAATAATACTGTTTGATCCACACCAATTTCACCTTTCCCCGAAGCCTCGTGTTCCTGGATTTTATTACTTACACCATTATTGAAAACATTGATTATTAATAGGGATGTAGGCTACAATATAACTATGCATAGGCGTAGTAGTAAACCATCAAATTAAGTAATAATGTTTTATTTATTTTCGTATCTCAGTCAATCAATGAATACACATGAAAGACACACAAAATAAAATATAACATACAATAAAGTATTTTTTTTTTTATATCTTAGTCAATCAAAGAATAAACAACAACTATATACATAACATAAAATCAATCATAAGATAAAATAATTATGTTTTTATGTTATTTATGAATCAATTGACCTCTTGCGAGTTACGGTACTTGCTGTATGGAAGTTGGAGTCGATATTTAACGGAAATACAATACCAATGTGCTTTAGGTTTGTGATAGATAGAAAGTTTGTTGAAGTTACTTTATTGTGTTTATAAATGCACTACAACCGTATTTTATTTGGTAGGCTAATTCTGCTAAATATCGAAGTGTACAGGTCCAACTTCCTTATAGCCCAAAATTCGCAAGTGGTCAATTGGGCCTGCGCCGTGACAATACGTTTTTTCTATGTGAATGAAGGAGACAAAAGGCAAAGCTGCCTGTAACAAGTGTCTCCACCAAAGTTGACAGAGTGACACAGCCAAAATCAAGGTACCGTTATGTTAGAGTCAAAATGTCTGGAGACTCTGGACACATGGATTTCGAAGCAGTTTAAGTCATAAGTTTAGGGAAAGACAGATTGAGGAAGGGAGTTCCAAAGCTTGCTTGTTTTATAAGAACATAAGAACATAAGAACATAAGAAAATGGGAGTCTGCAGAAAGCCGATTGGCCCAAGCAAGGCAGATCCCCGTCCCACACAACCCCAAATCAATTACAAAGCCCAATTACAGGCTCAACACTCTAACACCCTGAGGACCATCTTACCAAAACGGTTAGAGATTAACGCAGGATTATGGGGGTCTGCAGAGCGCTGATTGGCCCAACCCGGCTGATCCCCCTTCACACCCAACCCTTCTCGTCCATATGCTTATCCAATTTTATCTTAAAGCTCCCTACAGTTTTAGATCCCACTATAGCACTTGGTAGTCCATTCCACCCATCTACAACTCTGTTACCAAACCAATATTTGCCTATATCTTTTCTGAAACGAAATTTATCTAATTTGAAACCATTGGTACGAGTTCTTTCGCTATCACTGAGCTTTAGTACATTTGTCATGTCCCCTTTGTTAATCCCACTAACCCACTTGAACACCTCTATCATATCCCCTCTAACTCTGCGTCTCTCTAACGAATGTAAACCTAATTTCTTCAACCTTTCTTCATACGGAAGATTTCTAATATTATGGATCATTTTTGTCATTCTACGCTGTACTCTCTCCAATGAATCTATGTCCATTCTGTAATAAGGACACCAAAAATGGACAGCATAATCCATATGGGTCTCACTAATGACAAGTAAAGTTTTAAGATAACATCAGCAGTTCTGTTACTCACACTCCTAGAGATGAACCCGAGAATCCTGTTTGCCTTATTACGAACGCCTATACACTGTTTTCTAGGCTTCAAATCATTGCTAACAAACACACCTAGATCTTTCTCGCAGTCTGAATTTTCTAATTCTAAATTAGCTAGTTTATATTTAACATTTGTTTGCATCTTCCCTATCTTTAATACCTTGCATTTGTCAATGTTAAACTTCATCTGCCAATTTACTGACCATTCATGTAAGGTATCTAGATCCCTTTGGAGGCACTCTATATCGCTATCTGAATCAATTGATCTCCCCATTTTAGTATCGTCTGCGAATTTACTTATCCTACTAGTTATACCTAAATCTAGGTCATTTATGTATATAAGAAACAACAGGGGACCTAATACCGATCCCTGGGGGACACCACTTTTGACTGCTCCCCACTCTGACTTGGTACCATTTATGCTGACTCTCTGTTTCCTACCAATTAGCCATGACCTAATCCATCCCAACAATGCCCCACCTATTCCATGTGCCTCAACCTTTCTCATCAATCTCTCATGAGGGACTCTGTCGAAAGCTTTACTGAAATCTAAATATATAATATCGTATGCCTTGTCATTATCTACTGCTTCATATACCTCTGAGAAAAAACTAAGCAAATTAGTAAGGCAAGAACGTCCCTGTGTGAATCCATGCTGAGAAGAATTGATTAAGTTAAATGTTTCTAAGTGGTTTCTCATTTCCTAGCAATAATTGACTCTAGTAGCTTTCCTATGATTGAAGTGAGACTAATGGGACGGTAATTGGATGCTATTGATTTATCACCTTTTTTGAAAATCGGAACTACATTTGCAAGCTTCCAAGCTTCTGGAACTATACCTGTTTCTAATGAATTGTTAAAAAGAAATGTTAATGGGTAACTTAACTCATCTCTGCATTCTTTTAATACTCTGGCATATACCTCATCGGGACCAGGCGATTTCTGAGGTTTCAGTCTGTCAATTTCCTTAAGCACATCATTTATACTTATAGTAACCGTACTTAACCTATTTTCTATACTATCTCTATATACCTTACGGACTTCTGGAATCTGTGCCAAATTTTAATTAGTGAAAACGGATAGAAACTGACTATTTAATGTACTGCACATTTCTAAATCATTTTCTGTCATTTCTCCTATCGAAGTTTTAAGGGGGCCTATTTTATCTCTAACTTTAGATTTATATAGCTGGTAAAAAGCCTTAGGGTTATTTTTCGAGTCATTGGCTATCCTGATTTCATAATTTCTTTTGTCTGTCCTTATACATTTTTTAACCTCTCTTGATAGATTCTGATAGTAAGCAGTAGGTGAATTTCGCCTTTCTTTATTTTTCGATATATTCCTCTCTTTTTTCCTAGAAGGTCTAATAGTCTATTATTCATCCATTTGGGTTGGTTCTGTGTTGATCTAAATTTTCTTTTGGGGATATATTTATTTTGCGCATTGTGGAGTGAAGAAATAAATTATTATATGTAGCTGTCAAATTATCCTGAGTTAAGACAGGTATCTGAGAGAGAGTATGTTCATTAGCGCACCTGGGTCCACTTAATAGTTTAACCATAGGATCGACTCCTAAGGCTCGTCTTAATCCACCATAATTGGCTTTTCTGAAATCTGGGATAAGTGTCGTATTCTCTTTAGCCTTTCCTGTCCATTGTATGTTAAAATAAATTGATTTATGATCACTATTTCCTAGTTGGTCTCCTATCAATTGTTTTATATTGTTTTAGTTTCCTCCCTAGAACTCCATCAAGCTTAATCAATTATTCTCAAGATCCCCCTTCGAGATAAATTTGTACATTTTTCGGTAGAGAAATGTCCCGGCCGAATGCTGATTACTCGACAATTACACGCTCGCTATCGCTCGCCACGAAAATATTCCAGCTTCCGCCAGATAATTTTATTGGACGCCCTCGCAACTAAATATATAAAGGGATTGTCTAAGTAACTATACACGAGAATGACATGCAGACTGGTAATTAGCGTAGCAGTCAGGTAGGTCATTACAATATATTTAAGTTTGTCGGCTGCTGACTGTGTTAACATAAGAACATAAGAAAATGGGAGTCTGCAGAAAGCCGATTGGCCTAAGCAAGGCAGATCCCTGTCCCACACAACCCCAAATCAATTACAAAGCCCAATTATAGGCTCAACACTCTAATACCCTGAGGATCATCTTACCAAAACGGTTAGAGATTAACGCAGGATTATGGGGGTCTGCAGAGCGCTGATTGGCCCAACCCGGCTGATCCCCCTTCACACCCAACCCTTCTCGTCCATATGCTTATCCAATTTTATCTTAAAGCTCCCTACAGTTTTAGATCCCACTATAGCACTTGGTAGTCCATTCCACCCATCTACAACTCTGTTACCAAACCAATATTTGCCTATATCTTTTCTGAAACGAAATTTATCTAATTTGAAACCATTGGTACGAGTTCTTTCGCTATCACTGAGCTTTAGTACATTTGTCAGGTCCCCTTTGTTAATCCCACTTACCCACTTGAACACCTCTATCATATCCCCTCTAACTCTGCGTCTCTCTAACGAATGTAAACCTAATTTCTTCAACCTTTCTTCATACGGAAGATTTCTAATATTATGGATCATTTTAGTCATTCTACGCTGTACTCTCTCCAATGAATCTATGTCCATTCTGTAATAAGGACACCAAAATTGGACAGCATAATCCATATGGGGTCTCACTAATGACAAGTACAGTTTTAAGATAACATCAGCAGTTCTGTTACTCACACTCCTAGAGATGAACCCGAGAATCCTGTTTGCCTTATTACGAACGCCTATACACTGTTTTCTAGGCTTCAAATCATTGCTAACAAACACACCTAGATCTTTCTCGCAGTCTGAATTTTCTAATTCTAAATTAGTAAGTTTATATTTAACATTTGTTTGCATCTTCCCTATCTTTAATACCTTGCATTTGTCAATGTTAAACTTCATCTGCCAATTTACTGACCATTCATGTAAGGTATCTAGATCCCTTTGGAGGCACTCTATATCGCTATCTGAATCAATTGATCTCCCCATTTTAGTATCGTCTGCGAATTTACTTATCCTACTAGTTATACCTAAATCTAGGTCATTTATGTATATAAGAAACAACAGGGGACCTAATACCGATCCCTGGGGGACACCACTTTTGACTGCTCCCCACTCTGACTTGGTACCATTTATGCTGACTCTCTGTTTCCTACCAATTAGCCATGACCTAATCCATCCCAACAACGCCCCACCTATTCCATGTGCCTCAACCTTTCTCATCAATCTCTCATGAGGAACTCTGTCGAAAGCTTTACTGAAATCTAAATATATGATATCGTATGCCTTGTCATTATCTACTGCTTCATATACCTCTGAGAAAAAACTAAGCAAATTAGTAAGGCAAGAACGTCCCTGAGTGAATCCATGCTGAGAAGAATTGATTAAGTTAAATGTTTCGAAGTGGTTTCTCATTTTTCTAGCAATAATTGACTCTAGTAGCTTTCCTATGATTGAAGTGAGACTAATGGGACGGTAATTGGATGCTATTGATTTATCACCTTTTTGAAAATCGGAACTACATTTGCAAGTTTCCAAGCTTCTGGAACTATACCTGTTTCTAATGAATTGTTAAAAAGAAATGTTAATGGGTAACTTAACTCATCTCTGCATTCTTTTAATACTCTGGCATATACCTCATCGGGGCCAGGCGATTTCTGAGGTTTCAGTCTGTCAATTTCCTTAAGCACATCATTTCTACTTATAGTAACCGTACTTAACCTATTTTCTATACTATCGCTATATACCTTACGGACTTCTGGAATCTGTGCCAAATTTTCATTAGTGAAAACGGATAGAAACTGACTATTTAATGTACTGCACATTTCTAAATCATTTTCTGTCATTTCTCCTATCGAAGTTTTAAGGGGGCCTATTTTATCTCTAACTTTAGATCTATATAGCTGGTAAAAAGCCTTAGGGTTATTTTTCGAGTCATTGGCTATCCTGATTTCATAATTTCTTTTGTCTGTCCTTATACATTTTTTAACCTCTCTTGATAGATTCTGATAGTAAGCAAGTAGGTGAATTTCGCCTTTCTTATTTTTCGATATATTCCTCTCTTTTTTCCTAGAAGGTCTAATAGTCTATTATTCATCCATTTGGGTTGGTTCTGTGTTGATCTAAATTTTCTTTTGGGGATATATTTATTTTGCGCATTGTGGAGTGAAGAAATAAAATTATTATATGTAGCTGTCAAATTATCCTGATTTAAAAAGGTATCTGAGAGAGAGTATGTTCATTAGCGCACCTGGGTCCACTTAATAGTTTAACCATAGGATCGACTCTTAAGGCTCGTCTTAATCCACCATAATTGGCTTTTCTGAAATCTGGGATAAGTGTTGTATTCTCTTTAGCCTTTCCTGTCCATTGTATGTTAAAATAAATTGATTTATGATCACTATTTCCTAGTTGGTCTCCTATCTCTACATTATTTATCATTTGTTCATTATTACTGAGAACTAAATCGAGGATATTATTACCTCTAGTAGGCGAGTCTATGAATTGAAATAAAAAACTATCCTGTACCGCCTCAATAAACTCTTTTGAATCTGAGTCGCCGATTTGATGCTGCCAATCAATATTCGGAAAATTAAAATCCCCCATAATACACTCATTGCTAAACCTTGATGCTATTTTCACTTCCTGCCATAAAGCCGTACCTTCGTTTCTACTCATATTTGGTGGTCTATAAATAACTCCAATAATTATGGTCTCACTACCTTCGCTAACCTCAACCCAAACACTTTCGTTATCAGTATTTAGTCTAATACCTGATTTAATACAACTTTTTAAAGAACTCCTGACAAACACTGCTATTCCGCCGCCCCTCCTACTTGTTCGGTCGCGTTTAAACAAACTATATCCTGGTATATGGAATTCTGCTAAAAAATGTCTTGATTCTGTATTAATCCATGTTTCAGTCAGTGCTATAATGTCTATATTTTCGTTGCTAACAAGTGCTCTAAGTTCATCCATTTTGTTACATAAACTCCTACAGTTTGTATAATATAATCGCAATGAATTTATTTTACTGGTATCGGATTTACCTTTATTTCTAACTGAATTCCCATCTTCTGTTACACCTTCAATATTTCTACTAGCAGTACAATTAAAATCCTGTGACTGATATTTTCTATTCCTATCTGATGTACCAGTACGGCAATTTACCCTATCTAGACAATTATTCTTACTCATATTCTCAGGCTTTATTTTCAGCGAAACCCCGCGACAATCCTATCTATTGACCTAGCTAAATTTGCCACCCCTACCCGAGAAAGATGAACCCCGTCCTGTGCGTACAACTGATTTTTACCATAGAAACGGGTCCAGTTATCAAGGAATGGTATTGCATTTGCATTACAGTATTTTTCCAGCCGACAATTGATACCAATTGCCCTAGATGACCATTCCTTGCTGACCCCTCTCCGTGGCAAGATACTGTGTACTACAGGTATGCCTCCCTTCCTCCTAACTTTATCTAACACCTCCCTGTACTGCCGAAGCAGTACTTCCGTCCTACCTTTACCAACATCATTGCTCCCTGTACTGAGACAGATAATGGGGCTATCTCCAATATCTTTCATGATGTAATCAATGTCCTCTAACACCTTCCCAACCCCGGCACCAGGCAGACAGACAAGCTTCCTAATATCAGTACAGGTGGACCTAGCTAAGTGTCTGACCATGGAGTCCCCAACAATTGAGAAGGACTTGCCTCTCCTTGTCGATGACTTGGTAGCAGCTGCGGCAGCGGCAGGAACTCCTGGGGCAGCAGTTGAAGGTACTCCTGGGGGGGCAGCAGTCACAGCATTCCCTGTTGGAGGCAACTTACTTACCTTTCTCATGGTTTCCTCGCCGAAGGAAGCACTCGCAGCCTCACCATCACATTCGTCATCCAAGGTGATGAACTTGTTGCTGAGGGCAACTGGCCGCCGTAGAAATTTGCAGGTTGTTGCACTTGTTGGAACAACTGTCCAGGGAGCATCACGATCCCTAACAGCAGTTGCACTATCCTCACTTTTCTTGTCAGCCAAAGACAGCTTTAAGGCCAAATTCTCGTCTTTGAGAGACTGCACCTCTCTCTCCACATTGTCCATCCTTTCTTGCAAAGCAAGACAAAGCTGGAGAATATGAGAATATGTGTTAAGGGGGGATGGTTCACTTTTTGGCCGATTTTTGCATGTACCGGGTACCGGGTACCGTATTCATTATTTTTCTAGTTTCCTCCCTAGACCTCCATCAAATTTAAAAAAAAAAAATCCATTAGATCCCCCTTCTAGATTAATTTGTACATTTTCGGTAGAAAATGTCCCGGCCGAAGGCCGATTCTTCCAACATTACAGGCTCACTATCGTTCGCCAGGGAAAAAATCGACACCTAAATAGCACGAAAGGTCTAAATATTGACGAAAAAATGGGGCGAAAGGTCTTAAAATCGACTAATAGGACAAACATCTTAACATCTGAAAACTAATGGGGCTGAACATGAGGGAGAAAGTGGTCCAGAAAATCGGCCCATGTCCCCTTAAGCAGATGACAACTAAATAGTAATTACCAGATGCATAGGTACAGTCGCGCTAATAAGTGATGTCTCGGCACCAAGTATGTTTTGATCAATAATTGGTATCAGTAATATCTAAGCTTCATTTCTTCATATTGAGTGAAATATACAAACATGTTCCTACACTTACCCACCCTATTCAACATCTGACAGACATAAATACAGGACAGAGCGAGCCAAACGTAATGACAGCCGGGACATGACTTATTAGCGCGACTGTACAGTCGCTTATATATACTGTACTGTATATATACTGTATAGGATATATAATATATATATATATATATAATATATATATATATATATTATATAATATATATATATAACGTATATATATATATATATATATATATATATATACAGTATATACCGGTATATATATACCAGTATATATAATCATCATCAGCCATTAGGAGTCCTATGCTGGACAAAGGCCTCGCTTAGCTTTTTCCATGACTCCCGAGACTTTGCCAGTCGTTGCCATGTTACCCCTGCAGTCTTTTCTATCTCGTCTCTCCACCTCTTGTCTGGTCTTTTCCTGTCGCGCTTTCTTTCTCTGGGGGTCCAGTCAGTTAGTCTTTTACTCCACCTATTGTCCTCTCTTCTTGCTACATGTCCTGCTCATCTCCACTTCTGCTCTATTATCATTAGGGCCTACTAGAATATCTTTGACTTTGGTTTGCTCTCCTACCCACAACGCTCTCTTCCTATCGCTAAGAGTTATTCCGAGCATTGATCTTTCCTACGCTCTAGCTAATGGTTGAGTTGGCAACTAGTTGAGAGCTACTGGTGTAGTAGATGATCCAGTGGTTGAGTTGAGCAGTCACCCTACAAATTGGGGTTTAACAGCGTTGCATTAAGAAAGAATTACCGAGCAGGGCAAACTTGATAAACTGGGGGTAGGTAGGACTGAGGTAGTAGTGGTGGTGGGGTCGGAAGGCGGGTGTGCGAGAGATTAATGGTGGTGGTGGGCCTGATGTGAGCGGGGTTAGTTAGTTTCACGCTCAACAGATGGCGCCAAAAATATCGCCCAGAATTTTTGCGCTGAGTTTCCTTTTTTATTAGGGAGAATGCTGCTTTGTTTTCATTTGTCAGCATTTTTGCACTGAACTTTCTTTTTAATAGGTAGAATACCACTTGGTTTGTCATCAAATGTTATATAGTTTTCTAATTATTTATGTATTGGGTGACTTGTGGCGCATTTGTAGCACGTTTTACTCGCATTCAAAAGGTCCTGGGTTTGATTCAGGGCAGGGCAGGGAGAGACGGATGGGCAGTTTCTTTACACCATATGCCTTTGTTCATCCAACTATAAAACGAAAACGGAACCTGGAATGAGCGGACATTTGCGAGATCCCATCCGGGGGAGTAACCTGTGGTGGTGGCCTGGATATTTTTTTTTTTTTTTTTTTTCTGTATTCCGTATTCCAACTACTTCCTTTCGGGCATAGGCTGAGAGCCTGCACATTCAACCGTTCTACATTGAACGGTGAAGCCCGTGAGGTCTTGTTCCAGTCTAGGGGGTGAGACACTTTTTAACTGCAACCAGCCCCTGCCATTTTGCCTTCGCAGGATGCACGGGGCTTAGTTGCTCACTCACAGCTCGAAGTAGCCCCATCTCTGAAGCTGCCTCACTCCAGTGTTTCACTGTCTCACATCCTATACTCGGACCCTCACTCTCAGAACGCCACCTTTTGAGCAATAAACTCACTAGGCATTGCCCCCTATGGCATATTTTGAATATGGGAATATTCATACAGTGCTATTTAATCAGGGAACAATGAGGGTATTTATTTGGCGTTTCGGTGGGCTTTGTGGTACGTAATGCACTGAAACTAGGTACAGCACAAATTCCATCCCAATACTGTATCTTTCCATTGACATATCGGGATTTGAACCCGGGTCCATTGGATTACCAGTCCAGTGGCAAGACCACTCCACCACACCTCCCCTGTATAGTATGCAGTAGCCCCTCATTTTTATACCGAAAAATGTAAAAATGTATTTATCTTTATTTATTTATTTATTTTTATTTTTGTCTTTAAATTAAAATATAAATACATAAGCAAATATATACGCCCCCCCCCCCCCCCCCTTAACCCCTTCTGTGCCGGCGACGTCTGTTTAATTTGATTCTAGCTTTATGTAGACGATTTTAGTGCAGCTTAAGAAGGATCTATGCCAGCAAAAAGGGTTAAGTGAGATAGTTCGAAGCCTGTTAGTTGCTGGAGGGCTTTGGAGGCCCTATTTAAACTGAATAAAATCGTTAACAGCAGCAATAATAAAATTGAAGAGACGTTGCCGGTACAGAAGGGGTTAACTTCTTCACTACCGGAGATGTATTTTTATTTTATTTCAGCTATATTTAGACGATTTTATACAACTAAGGAATGACGTGTGTTAGTTGAAATAATAAATTGGGATACTTGGAAGCCTTTTAATTAGTGCATGCCCTTCCTAAGCTAAATAAAATCGTCTAATAATTGCCAGAACATAATGAAAAGACGACCTCGGTACAGAAGGGGTTAAGAAAGAAATTGAAGGAGGGTTCGATGCGAAAATATTTTGGCCGAAAGATAAATTATAGCCGGCGGCGGCAGCTGCCACAAACTGTAAACGGCTGAGGGATCAGGCTTAAATAGTTTTATTAGCTTTATTGGATAATTTATGTATTTTTTGGCTCTGTCTCGAGTTGGCCACCCTAAAAAAAATATATATATGTATATTATTATTGGGATATATATATATATATATATATATATATATATATATATATATATATATATATACAGTATATATCACTCACTGCACCAGAACTAAACCATTCATTGGGTTTTAATGCAAATGACTGAGAGGTGAGAAATTGAAATAGGAAGAGTTTTTGTGTGTGTGTGTGAGAGAGAGAGAGAGAGAGTGTGTAAGAGTGTGAGAGATAGTATGTAAGAGTGTGAGAGATAGTATGTAAGAGTGTGAGAGATAGTATGTAAGAGTGTGAGATATAGTATGTAAGAGTGAATAAGTGTGAGTGCGTGTGTGTGTGTGTGTGTGTATTAAAAAAAGGACAAATATTTGGGGGTATTTTATTTTTGATTAATAAGAATAATAGAATACAAAAGAGAGAGAGAGAGAGAGAGTGGCAGGAATGGGAATGGATGACAAACAAATAGAACGTGGCAAAACACTTCGACCATCCAATGTATTTCAGAGAGGCTAAAAGGGGAAAAGAGAGAGAGAGAGTGTGTGTGTATGTGACAGAGAGTGAGTGTGTGTGTGTGTGTGTGTGTATGCATGAGAGTGAGTGTGTTTGAGAGAGAGATAGAGTTAGAGTGAGTGTGAGAGTCAAGCTACCAGTTGAAAAAATGCGAGGCTGAGCTGCACCTATTGGTGCTTAAATTTAATTGTGTGTGTGAGAGAGCAAAAAAGAGAGAGAGTGAGTGAGTGTGTGTGTGCGAAAGATAGAGAGATATACTGTGTGTGTGTGAGAGAGAGAGAGAGAGAGTGAGAGTAAGTGAGAATTGAGAGAGAGGGTGGGGTTGAAAGAAAGTGTTAGCAATGAAGTACAATGGAAAACGAACAGCAGCAGTTCTATTAATACCTATAAGTTTGTGAGTGGCTAATTTATCTAGCTTATGTGAGTAAAACAAAAATAGAATAGCGCAATTTGCTCGAAGTTACTAATTTATGAACTCGGTTGGTTAATCGAGGGTTATATATCAGGGCGTCAAACGAAAGCAATATACATACTAAACACACATGACAAAGCCACTCCAACAGCTTCCTCTCTCTCTCCAACACCCCTTCTCCCCTCTCTACACGCTTCAGAAAAAAATAGGAAAAGTAGAATGTAAATAAGAGGTGCCGTTGCAAAGGCTTATCCCTCAATACTTTGGAAGTGATAAAATGACCAAACCAATGCTATTTCATGTTAGTTTTCGTGTATGCCTTCTCATATTCATTCAAGTCTTCAAACAAAATTGCTCCGTTTTGACACCTTGGTTAAGCCGGAGTCACACGGGCCATTTTTCGAGCAATTTTTACGAGCAATTATGGTCTGGCAGCTTCAAAAATGACACTTTATCAGAATTCAACCGCCTGACATACTAAACCGTCACTTTAGTTACCGATACCATTGCAAATAAATCCCGTAATATAACGAGAAAGAACTTGCTCATGGAATATTGACGGAAAAATTGCTCGTGTGACAGCGGCTTTATATTCGATATATATTTACAGTATCTAGTCATTTTTTGAAGATTGGAGGGTGGGGAGATTTCCACTTGAGGGACTTTTCTTTTAACTCCTTTCTCCCTTATGTTTAGCCTCATTGCTTTTGAGATTTTAAGACGTTCGCCCCATTAGTTTGGCGATTTTAAGAACCCTCGCCCCATTTCTGTCAATTTTAAGACCATTCGTGCCATTTAGGTGTCGATTTTTTCCTGGCGAGCGATAGCGAGCCTGTAATTTAAGGGGAACCGGCCTTCGGCCGGGAAATGTTTCTACCGAAAAATGTACAAATTTATCTTGAAAGGGGGTCAAGGGGGAGTAATTTTAAGCTTGATGGAAGTCTAGGGAATCAACTAAAAACCTCCCCTTAAATTACTATGTAGTCCACTTCATAAGTTTACCACTCTGTTAGGAAATAAATAAATTAATAAGGAACAAATATACGCAATTATATTATAACTATTTCCTCTGGTGTTATTTGAGTTGTACATTTTGAAGGGTGACCGGTCAACTCAACCAGTAGACCATTTCAACCAGTAGCTCTCAACCAGTACCAAATCAAAGAATACGGTTAGGTTAGTACTATATTTTGGCTCTGGTTTGGTTGGTCGGGGTGAATTTGGCACTGGTTGAAATGGTCTACTGGTTGAGGAATGACATGGAACCATTTTGAAGTATTTATCGGCATGCATGATTGTCAAGACCTTCAGTTATCTTAAATACCTACCGGTACTTGGATTAGGTCCTCCCCTCTCCTGATCCTGCACTTAAGGGGAGATCTCCACTTGAGGGATTTTTTTCTTGACCCCTTTCTCCCTCATGTTTAGCCCCATTGTTTTTGATACTATAAAACGTTTGCCCCATTAGTTTAGCGATTTTAAGAACTTTCACCCCATATTAAGACCTTTCGTGCAATTCAGGTGTCGATTTTATCCTGGCGAACGATAGCGAGCCTGTAATTTAAGAAGAACCGGCCTTCGGCCGGGAAATTTTTCTACCGAAAAATGTACAAATTTATCTTGAAATGGACTCAAGGGGATGCAATTTTAAGCTTGATGGAGGTCTAGGGAACAAACTAAATACCTCCCCTTAAACTAAAGAATATCCAGTTCAACTAAACATACTGATGTATTTAGGACCTATTTCTTAGTCTAGGTATCATTATTGGTACTCTCCACTGTATTCTCTCCATTTATTGTTGTATAAGAGGAGAAGATGGAGAAACAAAATGGGAAGGAAGAAAACAACGTGTGAAGAAGGAGGAGGAGTTGACGGGGAGGAGGTTAAGGGGAGATTTTTAGTGTGTTTCCTAGACTTCCATCAAGCTTGAAATTACACCCCCTTGACCCCCTTTCAAAATAAATTTGTACATTTTTCGGTTCCTCTTAAATTACAGGCTCGCTATCGCTCGCCAGGAAAAAATCGACACCTAAATGGCACGAAAGGTCTTAAAAGTGACATAAATGGGGTGAAAGTTCTTAAAATCGCCAAACTAATGGGGCGAACATCTTAATATCTCAAAAACAATGGGGCTATACATGAGGGAGAAAGGGGTCAAGAAAAAAATCCCTCAAGTGGAAATCTCCCCTTAAGGAGAACAAACACAATGGAGAGGAGGGGGCGATAGAGAAAAAATATATATAGGTAAAAGAGGAGGTGGAGGAGGAGGAGGAGGAGGATAAAGAGGAAAGTTAGTGATAAAAATCTGAGTGTTATGTATTGGGAGAGAGAGAGTGAGTGAGTGAGTGAGAGAAAGAGAGAGAGAGAGAGAGATTTGTTTTTACATATATTTACGTAGATACACTGACTATACATACCGTACGATACAAGTGAGGTGATCAGGACTTAATTCTAATCAAGATAGCAGAACCCGGAATAAAGACAAGTGAAAGACAAGGATAGCGCAGTAGCTCCAGAAAGAGAAAGAGGACGAGAGCGAGCGGTAACTAAAAGAAAAAACAAGACAGAAAAGCAAAAGAAAGCACTTACGGGGATGGTTCACTTTTTGGTCGATTTTTGTTCATTTATTCATTATTTTTCTAGTTTCCTCTCTAGACCTAAATCAACCTTTAAACAAAAAAATCCATTTGATCCCGCTTCTAGATTAATGTGCACATTTTATTGATTAAAAATTACAGACTCACTATCCTTCGCCAGGATCGCCAGGAAAAAAAATCCACACCTAAATAGCACGAAAGGTCTTACTATTGACAAGGAAATGTGGCGGAAGGTCTTAAAATCGACAAACTAATGGCGCAAACATCATAAAATCTGAAAACTAACGGGGCTAAACATGAGGGAGAAGGGGGTCTAGAAAAACGACCCATCTCCCCTTAAAGAAAAACAGGACTGAAAAGCAAAAGGAAGCATTTAAACACCGACCCGGAAAACCTCCTCGCGAATATTTTCAAACCTCGGAGGTCGGTTGGGGGATCAGCGTAACGGATTTAACGGTCCGCCGGGTTTAAAAGTTTGAAAATATATAAACCCCACCGTTCTTTTTCCGAGTTTTGTGAAATATGTGGCGAGCGATTGTGTCCAGGGCTGTTAGAGTTGAGTTTATTGCTCGGTGTTGTTGTTGTTTTTGTGTGGATGTTTAGGTGTTTGTTCTGTTATTGATGTTTGGTTTTATTATCTAGGAGTTTGGTTAATGCTTTTACGATTGTTGAGAAAGTGAGTTTGTGAGGCAAAGAGTGTGAATGTGTTTTCTTTGTTCCTTACGTTTCCTTTTATATATTTTTATCGTGGCGTTTGTGCTTGTGTGTGTGATAGTTAAATATATAAGTAAATAAATAAATATATACCGTACTAAGTGAATATATAAATAAATATATATACTGTATATACCGGTATATATACAGTATATATATATACCGTATATATATATATATATATATATATAATATATAATATATATACAGTATATATATATACCGTATATATATATATGATTTCGTGAGGGTGATCAGGTTTAATGTTATTATTTTTCTTATTGGGGATCATTAGAGGTGGGCTATGGATAAAAATACTTTAATTCATCGCCATATATATTGAGATACTTAGCTGAAAACTGGTAACCGTATAAGTACTTTCTTTGTTGAGCATCCTAGGTTCGAATCCCTGG
>CM064560.1:7085387-7108163 GCA_032716605.1 Paralithodes platypus
CACTGGTACTCGCAAAGGGTTAATTAATATGGACGTCCTAGTATGGAACGCAAGGTCTGTGCAGTCTGTGTACTTATGTAACACTAGTAACTCTAATATTATACTTGTATACGTTTACATTAAGAATATTAAAGACAATTGCAAGAATGAAAACTATATAACATCGCATATAGCGCTAACGCTATAATACTAAAATATATACCAATAATAAGAATAACACTAATATAATTAAGACTAACTACTACTAATAATAATACTAATAATAAATAACAATAATAAGTACATAGCAATTATAATAATAATAGCAACCCTAATAATAATAATAATAACAAAATAACAAAATATTAATAATATAAAAAATACAATTTAATCTGAAATCTGATATCTAAAATCTGAAATCTAAGTGGTTAAGGCCCCATTAATTGCTCTTTCCATTCACATATGCATAGCCTACGTGAGTTGCAGTTGGGATGTGTGTACATGCTTATATTGAATATGCAAGGCTTCGAAGGTTGCCTAGATATAATCTTAGGCAGTGTCCATCAACCTTTAACTGTCTTCCGTGGTGCTATGTATAAGGTGTTGATTTTTTTCGGTGTGAGCATCCCCGGTATCGATGCCACGGACTGCCACAAGTGTTTGTAAATTTCATTAATGGATTTTAGGAGTATTGTTGGTTGTGGAAAGGGACCCATAATAAGTGATATTGGTTCAGGAGTAATTTAATCGAGAGGACTTCCCTAAGTGGTTCCGGCCCCATTAATTGCTCTTGTCCATTCACCATATGCATAGGACCTACGTGAGTTGCAGTTTTTTTTTTGGCGATGTGTGTACATTCTTAGATTGATATGCAGGATTCGCAGTTGCATAATAAATCGTAGGTTGTCCATCAACCTTTAACTGTCCCTTCTTCGGGGTGCGATGTATAGAAGGTGTGGATTTTCGGTGTGAGCATCCTGGGTTCGAGTCCACGGAGCTGCCACAATGTGTTTGTCAATTTCATTATGCGATTTGAGGAGTATGGTTGGTTGTTGGAAGGAACATATATCTTGATATTGGTTCAGGAGTAATTTATCGAGATGACATTCCCTAAGTGGTTAAGGCCCCATTAATTGCTCTTTCCATTCACATATGCATAGCCTAACGGGAGGGTGCAGTTTGGGATGTGTGGCATGCGTAGATTGATATGGCAGGATTCGAAGTTGCATAATCAATCGTAGGCAGTGTCCCTCAACCTTAGACTGTCTTCGTGTGGCGATTTATAAGGTGTTGATTTTCGGTGTGAGCATCCTGGGTTCGAGTCCACGGACTGCCACATGTGTTTGTAAATTTCATTAATCGATTTTAGGAGTATTGTTGGTTGTTGGAAGGAACATAATAATATCGAATCTCAAAACCAAGGTAGCAAATTCTTCCAAATTTTTTTTTTTAGCCGGCACCTACCAAATAGTGAGTCACGGCATTAAACCTCTCAGACCAAGCAGCCTAAAAATATTGATTTGAAGGATTTACTGCCTTGGTTCTGAGATTCAATATTTCAGATATTATATTCATATATTTTATATCTATCTATCTATCTATCTATATGCTCAGGCCCAATTCCCACTTTTCCCATTTTTATTTTGTATTTTCTATTTAATTCTACTTTATGATTTTTTTCATTTTTTTCTTGGGGGTGGCCGCCTCAAGACAGAGCAAGAACAGGGAAAACACAAAACACAACATAGTGTATATTTACTTTATATTTTTGCATTATAATTTTCTATTATTATTTTTGCTATATTATTATTATTGACCATTTAATTATTATTTGTATTAGTATACTTTATTTATATTATTTCGGTAGTGTTATTTATTAATATTATTTATTATATTTATTCTCTAACTATAGTAATCGCTATAATGCGATATTCATGAAGTTTTCATTCTTTGCAATCGTCTTGTAAAATAATCCTAGTGTAACGTATACAGTATAATAATTAGAGTTACATACTGTAAGTGTTACATAAGTACACAGACGGCAACCAGACCTTGCGTTTCCTACTAGGCCTTCCCGATTTAATTATAAAGATAGTTGCAGCAAAGTGGATTTTTAGGATTAAGTCACACTGCCTAGTAGGGACCGCTCAAAGGTAGCAACTGGTCAATTCGTAGCCAGCTGATTCGAGAACCATATAGTTGGCAGAATCTGTAGGGGGATTCAGTGCTCTGTCCTCGAGGGTGGATACTACATATTTTGTTGTGCTCTGCGTTGGAACTATTTGTGTGCAATCTGTAACATATGCTTGTATTTTCAGGTATTTTGTATATTTGGTCTATTATCATGTCATGTGTTTTTTCTTCCGGATTTTTCAATTTGTCTGCTTTCCTCTCACAACTCACTCTCATTCACATCTCACGTCTCTTACCTCTCTCGTCTCTCGCCGGGTTTGCCTATAATGATTGGAGTAGTATTTTATATATATATTTTGTTTTCGTGTCATTTCCTTGTCTTTCATTACCACCCCCCCCACCTCCTTCCAACGGAAAACTACCTAATATGCCCCAGAACAAGAAGCCCACCACAGACGCCACGAGCGAACCCACCACACACAACACCCGGAAGAAAGGTCCACAGAAACGAAAGGACGCAGCTGGACCGAGCCCGCCATTCCAGGCAGGCCCAAGCCCGCAGGACTAAATTCAGCTCCAGGACACAACTCCCCATTTAACCTTTTCTAAAACCGACCATTTTTCCACACCTCACG
Organism: Paralithodes platypus; assembly: GCA_032716605.1. NCBI lineage: Eukaryota > Metazoa > Arthropoda > Malacostraca > Decapoda > Lithodidae > Paralithodes > Paralithodes platypus. Next base: position 7,088,135 of record CM064560.1, read on the forward strand.
TACACGAACCTCCTCAGGTGTCCTACAACTTGATTAACTACTAAAGATGATGAACAGGGAAGTATACATTCATATAAAAACACCCATGGCCTGTTCCGACGATTGAGCCAATGCCAACCACATCAGACAGGCATAATTATATCTATGGTATGTTTCTTGCACCCGAGAAGTGATGTTATATAGTCTTAGAAGTTAAAGCACCCACCAGCGTGTCCCTAGATCTCTTATACAGTCGTTTCGCATGTGACGAGTATAGACCTGATATGTAACCCGTGCTCAGTCGCCCCCTTGCATTGCTCCTCTAGTAACTAAGTATTAATATTACAACATTCCCTAACAATCTTTGTCTTGCCAGGACTAAGCTTCGTGAACCAGACCCATCCGCCCCATAAATCTATGTATGCAACCCCTCAGGTTAAGTATTGACTACCTTATATATTCCGCCATTGTGTTCACCTTTTTTTCCATTTACTTTCCACAATTGTCATACGTCTTCCTTTCTCTTTTACCCGTTACCCTCTGCCCTCCTTCGGTATCCACAGTCCACACCTAACGCCAATTTACTTCGTGTCTTACACCTCTTATCCACCAACCAGAAGATTATATAAGAGAACCAGGTTATCAGTAGCTGTCCTGAGTACGCCGAAACAATAACTCAGTACCCCTACGAAGTGCCACTGTGCTTGGTATTTTATATTTAATAGAAAACGCAGTTCCCAGGGCCAACTAATAGTATCCATAACCCTCTGACTGATCACATAACTCTATCTTTTCCAGACTCATATACCACCCCATAGTTGCATTCCCCGGTAGCATTTGGCTAACGTATTCTACTGCCTTTTCAAACTTCCATATCAATTGTAGCCTAAGGCCACCCCCACGCCCAGGGACCTTAGGGGCAAAATTTCCCTGTAGCCCTTGAACTCTCCCCCCCCTCTCATTAAGACACCCGCGCTTCTCGACTCTTGTCCGACCTAGCCTCTCTCTCATACCTCTTGAAGATCCTTGAATTGTCCGTTACTAACGCTCTCCAACCGTTATATATATACTCCTATCCAGCCTACCTTCACTTAGTAGGCCAGAACAACATTAGAACTTTACTAGCCCCTTGCATGCCATCTATTCTCTTACAACACATTCACAACCCTGCACCCAATGGTCGTCGGTGCGAGGCTAGCCGCCCCGACAGTAACTAACTTCTATTGTCATACTTCCAGATAAATGTGGCAGAGTTAGCAACCCAGTCTCCACCATATCCAGCAAACCCTACAATTAACAACCAGCGGAGTAAAACCAGCTAGCTAAGGCACCCTCGGTTTTGGTATTAAAGACACTCACATCTGTCTCATACACAGAGGGTTATTACAAACACTGGTGATATGGCAAGCCCCTAGCCACAGCCGCCGGTCGACTATATCAGAGAGGGCGCCCAGCTCCCCCTTTTTGCCCACCCGAGGAGGGAGACCCCCACCCCCGCGGAGGTATACATGGCCCCTGTTTTGGCTCTCCAGTCATTGCCAGGTAGCCCAGGAATTCTTCCTACCAATGAACTAACCATGAATGACTAACAACTTTACTAACCTCTATTACCTCACAATCAACCATTTACCTTTCTTGCATGCTCTGATCACTAAATTAGCACCTCAGCTATACCATAGAATGAAGATTGAACAATCTAGAGAGACACTCCTATCACAGCTGTCCCCATTCTCCTCGCAAAGTAGATCCAGTCTCTCTCCCCTAATACGTCCAGTATAGCCAAAATAGTACCTCTTACTAAGGCTCAGGTATATGAAAATATAAAGGCTTCCTATCGCCCTGTGCCACAACAGTAAATACCATCTTACCTAGTCCCCATATCTATTGAGAGCTCAATTAAGTCCATAAGACTCGAGATCCCTACTGTCTGCAGGGTCCAGAACCGAGCCTATAAATCTAACTCCCGCCCCCAGTCAAATCAGTTGAAAGCTAGACACCAACCAGTGGTCACTACCCTGCAGTTACCTCTAGCTCTGCCCTTTGTTGTTCCGGAGTTGAGAGATTCCAGATCCGGCAGACTCCGTGGCAGAGAAGACTGATAGAAGCATCTGTCCATGTACAAGTCCTAACGTGCACCTTATAACCTTCACACAAATTCGTGGGTATATAAGTGTGTAGCCAGCAACGATCATCAAGAGATCCGACTTGAGAAACTTCCTACATTTTGGACCATCTGGACGGACTAGGAACCAGTCGTTAGCCCCCAACATCACCGGAAGCAAGATAACCAGGACAGATTCTACCCATACTATTCAAGCTTCATGTTACTAGTACTAAGTGTTATAGTAATAGCTTGATACGCACCGATTAACTTTCTATAAAGTGGCTAAGTCCTTGCCCAGTGTAATTCATATGTAACCATTCCATTTGGGACGTACTAAGCTATCAGAGTTTTTATTAACAGGCGACCTGGACTCTCGTAAGTACCTTATTCAGATATTAAAACTCTAGTGATATCTAACGTTCGCCCACTGATTCGTGTTCTACATATTTCTGCCTTAAGAATATCAAACTTAGTTCAGTACCCCCATGGGGTTGCTAGAGATTTCCGTGTTCTATAATATACGCGTCTAATCCTAACTGTGAGTTGCTACGTGGGCACGCGACCAGCCAGCAAGAGGTAAAATCAGTGACAGTGAATTATACGAATATATTGAGGTCTTCCAGTAAAATATAAACTTGCTAATTAAACCCGTGATCAGAAGAATATACCTGAACGTTGGAAGTGGGAGACTAGGCTCCATCCAAATCCGCAAATGCTAGCAGTTCCCTTCTATCATTTGTTTTGTGCAAATATAACTATCTTTCTATGCTCTTTAGTTCAATAAACGTGAACTTGTGTCGTGTTACTGTGTTTATTTTGTGTTCTCTATTCCCTCATACCTTGTATTGTGCATGCAGCCTTCTATACCCAGTCATCAGAACTCACATTACCCAAGTTAAACCTGTAGAAAAACAGGGCATAACATTGGCGGCAGCGGTGGTTCTTGATTCGGATAAAAGGTTGCATTACATTGCAAGTTTGGAACAGCTAGAACACGAGAACATCATGGCGCAACCTAACTACGTTTCATCCCAAATTATGAGGAAACAAATTATGGGATCGAAGTATTCATGGCCATAGTGAAATCCTTAGTTGACATTACTTATACCACGGACGCACATAAAATAGCCGTAACATTACCACACCTGGGAAAAGCCGTTTCCCTGGTGGCCTATCAAGTGCGCCCTGATCTCACCTGGAACGAATTTCGCACAATAGTGATAGAAGCCATTAAACCTTCGTTGGGCGTTTTCGTGGCCCACACCCGTATCCTAGACACGAAATTCGAAGGCGATCTAGATGCCACAGTCAGTAAGCTTGCCCAACACATAAAAAAATTCTTTCCCCACGTTGACCAAAATCCAACAAGAACAGCAAATTCTGGTCAACCTTGTGTCAATATTGCCCTCAGCAGTAAAAGACCATTTCCGGGTGCACGATTTCGTCGAATACAAAAAAGACCTCATCACGATCCGACGTATTTTGGCCGTGCGCACAGACGCACCCACCCAAATCGCTGCAATCAAGAGGTTTCCCACGCACCCGCAGCAAACCAACCACCAAAACCCCAAGAATGCCTACCCAGCCTCATCTTTCAACAACAGACCCACCTACCCTTCCGGCAAGCCCCAACCCAGTAGACCCCGGTTCCAACCGTCCCAGCCACGCAGAATCTTCAACCGGAACAGCAACTACAACACCTACCAAAGTAAAAATCCTACCTTAGTCATTATCAACCCCTATGAATTCCCTGCCTTTAATGCTCAGTGTGCCCTCCACCAAATTCGGGACTCTGCCATACCACGCCCCTCTCTACTCCTCGCATTTCTGTAAATGAAGAGGAGTGGGGACAAGAGGAAGAAATTGCCCCCCATACCATGACCTCAGATGATACCGAGGAAACCCTGGAAGAGGTAGATACCGACCCCCAGGATTTTTAAAGTATCCCCCGCCCACGATGGGCTCGGCGGGGGACGCCATAACTAGTCGCACTGCCCCCATTTATTACATGGCCAAAATCAAGGACATTCCTGTCCGCTTGCTAATCGACACGGGAGCTGCCAAGTCATGTTTGTTCAAATCTTACTATGAAAAACATCCCCGACGATTTGGCACTTTGTTAAACACCAAAACAGAACTCATCTCAGCTGCTGATACTTACTTAAATCTCCTAGGAGACACTTTACCCCTATCAGTAACCACTCCTGGCCCCCATGCTCGTTGTTATCACACATTTACAGTATTTTCCTCCAACTGTAAACATTATGATGGTTTCCTTGGACTTGACCTCCTTCAAACAATAGAGGCCCAGATTGACTGCGGCCAAAGGCTGATCTCATTCAAAAACAAATTCCAGCCCAAAGCCTCTGACAAACCAATCACGCAGAAACCCATTCCCAAAAAGAAAAAACAACCTCCCCCTCAACAAAACCTGATTCAGGGTTACCAAGTTGCAGCTAGCACTAAGGTTACTCCTAAAACCCCCCCTTGCCCCGAGATCTCTCAAAACCTCACTCAATTCAGTAAAAAAATGCCTCAACAAACGAAAGAAGACAAGTCCAAGCAACTCCCCCTCGGTAATCCCCTCAATTCTCGTAACTCTGCCCAGAATAAATCCTCCCATGTTTTCAGGACAGACTCTGATATATGTAACCCTAATTCTATCCAATGTTTATGTACACATGTTTTCCAGAGAAAATGCCGACCAATGTACCCAACAATGTTTCCCCCATGCCCCCAGAAATGTTAACAACCCCAAATCAATACACCAGTCCTACACCAATAACCCATGTTCTACACCTAACTTTTTCCCCACCAACCCTCCGCAGTCCCCCCAGCAAATCCCGGTTTCTAACTCGCTCACCTCGCACCCTTCTGAACCACCCGCACGCGCCGTTAATCCCCCCCTCACGCGTGCCGACCGAGGGACACAACCATGTTCCCACCATCGCCACAGAAATCCCCAGCTATTCCACCACCCCCCCAATCCCCCTTGTGACAGTTTTTCGTCAGTAGCTCCCTTCCACCCCCCCCACAATTCACACCCCTAATAAACTTCAAAACCCCACACTTGACTCACCCCCTCATGACAGACAAACCCACCAACCCAGATAACCTCTAAACAAACTGTTACTGCCACCGACAACGCTTCCCCCACCAACCCTCCGCAGTCCCTCCAACAAATTCCGTTTTCTAACCCCCTCACACCGCGCCCCACTGATCCTCTCACACGCGCCGTTAATCCCCCCCTCACGCGTGACCCCCACCAAAGTGACCTTGCCCCCCTTATAAGTACCAAGCACCTGCTCGCCAGTCAATCCCCCACCATCATTAGCCCAGCGGTAGTTCAGGATAAATGCCAAATTCCCCCCCACCATCAAAAAGGGGTGAACCTGCGGCCCATACCCCAAACTCACATGGTATTTTCCCCCACTAACACATCCCCCAACCCCCATCGCTGCCTCTTACAACCCGCCATCATTCCCGCTCGTATCAAACCCCATTCTCGTGGCTAATATCTCAGAGGAACCCCTGACATTACCGAAAGGTCTCATTATAGGAGATCTCGAAACTTTCGATGACCTCCCCATACATTGTAACGACACCCCTACCAGCCTCCAATTGCCCCCTCTTCCTGAGACACTATCTGACCACCAAAAGAACGGCATGTACGACCTACTCATGGAATTCAGTGACGTCATTGCCCAACACCCCACCGAAATCGGACAGACGGATGTTAGAACAACACATCATTAACACCACAGGCCCCCCCATACGACAACCATCCCGTAGAAAGAACCCCATACAACGTCAGGAAGAGGAACGCCAAGTCCAGGAAATGTTAGAGGCCGGGATTGCCACCCCGTCCATTAGCCCCTGGTCTTCCCCTGTTGTCTTAGTCAAAAGAAAGATGGGACAACCCGTTTTTTGCGTCGACTACAGGAGGTTAAATGACATAACCATTAAAGACGCTACGCCCTTACCCCGAATAGACGATTCCCTTGACTCCCTATACGGATCCAAATGGTTCACTACCCTCGACTTGCAAGCAGGGTATTGGCAAGTGCCTATCAAGGCCGAGGACCAAAAGAAAACAGCATTTTCCACTAGTGGTGGCCATCACTATGAATTTAACGTCCTAACCTTTTGGCCTCTGTAACGGACCCGCCACTTTCCTCCCGTTTGATGGAAACGGTATTGCATGGCCTAACCTGGGAAACCTGCCTAGCCTATCTGGACGATATTATTGTGTACTCTCCAACCTGGGAAGAACACCTCCTCAGGTTGAGACAAGTCCTGCAAAGAATCCGAGCCGCCGGGTTGAAATTAAAACCCTCAAAGTGCGTGATTGCCCGGAATAAGGTAGACTTTCTCGGACACGTGATATCTGAACATGGTATTGCGCCAGACCCAAAGAAACTTCAAGCCATACAAAACCAAACCCCACCCACCACGGTTAAAGGAGTACGTTCGTTTTCTAGGTTTAGCCACGTACTACAGACGTTTCGTCCACCACTTTGCCACCATAGCCAGACCCCTCCACCAACTTACCCACAAAGACACCCCGTTCGCCTGGACACCTGAAAGAGACCTCGCGTTTAACACTTTGAAGCAAAAGCTAATCCAAGCCCCTATTGTCGTTTTCCCTGACTACCAGAAACCTTTCCGTCTTTATACCGACGTATCTCTGTACGCCATAGGTGCAGTATTAGCTCAATTCAGAGATGGAAAGGAACATGTGATAGCGTATGCCAGCTGCACACTCACCCCACCCCAACAGAATTACGCAGCCACCAAGAGAGAGTGCTTAGGGATCATTTGGGCACTCAGCCACTTCCGGTCATTTGTGTTAGGCGCAAAACTCGAAATAATTACCGACCATCAATCTTTACAATGGCTGCGTAGGTGCGAAACCAACTCAGCCATTTTGGTACGTTGGAGAGAGACACTAGAGGACTACGACTTTACAATACAATATCGTCCCGGCAAACTCCATACCGGTACTAATGCAGACGCCCTGTCACGTTTGCCAGTACCAAAAGACCCCCCCACCAACCTAGCCGCCTTACAAAACACTCAATTGGTATCTACCCCCACCTCCCGACAGAATGCCCCCCCAGCCCCCTCCCTAATTCAATCTTGGGAAGCACGAATCAGACCCCCTGGATACCGTTAAACGTCTTCAGGAGACTGACTCGCTGGGGAGATCAACTTGCCACAGACACTGGTCACATAATCTTGGACCCCACCATAGCCCACGACTACATGATTGCCATCCACGAGGGAAACGGCATACACCTTGGACAAAAGAAAATGTTAAAGATCTTCACAGACCAATACTGGACCTCCAACCCCTCCAAAATTGCACAACGAGTGACAGAATCCTGCAAACCGTGTTTATTGGGAAAGGATAGATCACACACCCCAGGCCCAGCTGGTACCATTTCTGCCAACAAACCGTTCCAAGTCCTATCCCTCGACATCATGGGCCCGTTCCCTTCTTACGCTGGCAACCGCTATATCGTCACATTTGTAGACGTATATTCAAAATTTCTAATAGCCTGCCCAGTTAAAGACCACACAGCCACCACAGTCGCCACACTGCTTGCCACCGAAGTGTTCCCTATATTCGGCCTTCCCCTTGCTCTTCTATCGGACAATGCCCCCGAGTTTAGTGGACACGTTTGGCAACAATTCACCCAACAATGCGGTATCAAGATTAAACACTCATCCCCGTACTGGCCTCAAGGAAATGCTATCTGCGAACGCAGCCATCGCACCATCAACAACCAGTTACGTACAAGAATGATTGCTCTTAATACCTCAGACTGGCCATCACAACTAAAAATGATACAGTGGGGTATGAACACCTGTCCTCGGGAAGACGGTATTTCCCCTCATGAACGTGTTTACGGTGTACCCCCCCTGTTACTGCCATTCCACCACCACGCTCACCTTCCCTCCACCACCTCCACAATTGACCCATTGCAACATCTGCAAAACACCCTCCATACCGCCCAGATCTGTCAAGACACCAAAACTGACAACATCGATGAAAAAAAACCCTTTCGCCATCCATGACACCGTAATGGTAGCCAACCTCCCTATCACCAACAAGTTAGGCCCTCGCTATGTCGGACCCTACACCGTAATACAAGTCCCAAATGCCTTTCAAGTCACCATCGACTATCACGGCGTAACTCGCACGCTCCGAACTAGATTCGTCCGAGCGTTTAAAACCTCTAAAGCCACAAGACATTACCCCACCCCACACGTCCGACCCTAAAGTAAATACCCCTACTCACCCCCTCACTCACGCTACGAATATTCCCATACAAATCCCTAAGGACCTAAGCCCTCCAGCACCGAACCGACAAATCTTTTCTCACCATACCCCCCCAACTAACCTCCACAAACCCCAAGCCCCCAATATCACACCCTCTTCCACCATGACACCTTCTTTCACTTCTGATAGTCAAGTTCCTCCCCAACTTATCCAAGTACAAAAACCTCCACCCACAACCCCGACCACAACAGAAACCCTCCCGTCTAGCCCTGACATACCTCCACCAGGCACCACAGTGAGAAAACCACCACCGCCACCCCAAACCAAGTACACACCCAACCGCACCACACAATCTACCTCAGTAACCTCACGCTACAACTTACGCCCACGACAAACATCGTTTAAAACCTCCAGAAAACACACCCTACTAAACAAGTTCCGTAGGGCTGCCAGACCACTACCCTCCTCCTCCTCCTCCTCCTCTTCTTCTTCTTCGTCGAATTCTCCCCCACAAAGGGAAAGAAGACGAATAATCACCAGCAAATCACCAACCTCATCAAACAACACACGCCCCTACCCCCAACCCTCCAACTTAAATCTACACTCCTTACCCACCCGTCTAGCCCCCCCCCGCATCCGCCCCTTTCCCCTCCACGATCCCCACCACCCCCCCCACACACCGACCAACCTCCTCATCTCACCGAACCCCCAACCAACCCCCCCCTAAGAAACCCCCCCCCCAAAGTCACCCCCGAGAAAACTCCCACATGTCATTTACCTATAAAACATGCTTCCCCTCACTATAAAACATCGTCGAGCGACTCAAGTCCCACGACAAACATCTACCTTCCCACCAGGACCGCCAGAGGTAGAATAATCAACAGACCCATCAGATTTAAAGACAGCGATACAAAAATAACACCCCGTTCTGACACTAAGGACCCAAGCCACACAACACACACACCCCCTCCTTCCCACACACCTCCTTCACCCACCTTACCTACACCGATTTTGCGCATTGCCTCACTATATATTCCCAACCTACAACACCGCCTAAGAAAACCAAATACACCCCAGACTCACATTCCCCCTTCATCCCCAGCCCTGTTGTCACGCGCGAATCCCCTTTCGGTTAGTAACCCATTCACCACACTAAACAGACTTCCTGTCAACCCCACACCTCACTCCGACTCCACGGGGGAAAGCTACAAACCATTCATACGAAAGGTTAAAGTAAAGACCCCCACTGGACACTTGGCCCGTGTACCACACCCACACCAAGCCCGGGCAGCCGCCCGCCACAACACAGAGGACACATTCTTACAGGTATACATTGACCTGCAAAAGAAACCTGACCGTCGCTCTCGTGTTTGGTGGAACTTTCTAAATACCCTGAAAATGACCCACCATTACTATGATTCTTTTAACTTCACCCTTGAGGCTCGAGGACGAGCCTATAATGAAGGAGAGGGAAGTAAAATGCCCCAGAACAAGAAGCCCACCACAGAAGCCACGAGCGAACACCACACAGAAACACCCGGAAGAAAGGTCCACAGAACGAAAGGACCAGCTGACCGAGCCCGCCATTCCAGGCAGGCCCAAGCCCGCAGGACTAAACAGCTCCAGGACACACCCATTTACCTTTTCTAAAACCGACCATTTTCCACACCTCACGTACACTAACCCCTCGTGTCCTACACTTATTAACTACAAAGATGATGAACAGGAATATACATTCATATTAAAAACACCCATGCCTGTCCCGACGTTGAGCCAATGCCAACACATCAGACAGCCATAATTATATCTATGTATGTTCTTGCATCCGAGAAGTAGATGTTATATATCTTAGAAGTTAAAGCACCCACGCTGTCCCTAGATCTCTTATATCATTTTCCATGACGAGTATAGATATATGTAACCCGTGCTCAGTCGCCCCTTGCATTGCTCCTCTAGTAACTAAGTATTAATATTAACATTCCCTAACATCTTGTCTTGCCAGACTAAGCTTCTGAAGACCCATCCCCCATAAATCTATGTATGCAACCCTCAGGTTAAGTATTTTTATCCGCCATTGTGTTCACCTTTTTCCATTTACTTTCCACAATTGTCATACGTCTTCCCCTTGCCTCCTTCGTATCCACAGTCCACACTACGCCAATTTACTTCGTGTCTTACACCTCTTACCCCAACCAGAGATTATATAAGATAACCTGGTTATCAGTATCTGTCATAAGTACCCCGAAACAATAACTAAGTACCCCTACGAACTGCCACTGTGGTTGGTATTTTATATTTAATAGAAAACGCAGTTCCCAGGGCCAACTAATAGTATCCATAACCCTCTGACTGATCACATAACTCTATCTTTTCCAGACTCATATACCACCCCATAGTTGCATTCCCCGGTAGCATTTGGCTAACGTATTCTACTGCCTTTTCAAACTTCCATATCAATTGTAGCCTAATGCCACCCCCACGCCCAGGGACCTTAGGGGCAAAATTTCCCTGTAGCCCTTGAACTCTCCCCCCCCTCTCATTAAGACACCCGCGCTTCTCGACTCTTGTCCGACCTAGCCTCTCTCTCATACCTCTTGAAGATCCTTGAATTGTCCGTTACTAACGCTCTCCAACCTTTTATATATACTCCTATCCAGCCTACCTTCACTTAGTAGGCCAGAACAACATTAGAACTTTACTAGCCCCTTGCATGCCATCTATTCTCTTACAACACATTCACAACCCTGCACCCAATGGTCGTCGGTGCGAGGCTAGCCGCCCCGCCAGTAACTAACTTCTATTGTCATACTTCCAGATAAATGTGGCAGAGTTAGCAACCCAGTCTCCACCATATCCAGCAAACCCTACAATTAACAACCAGCCGAGTAAAACCAGCTAGCTAAGGCACCTTCGGTTTTGGTATTAAAGACACTCACATCTGTCTCATACACAGAGGGTTATTACAAACACTGGTGATATGGCAAGCCCCTAGCCACAGCCGCCGGACGACTATATCAGAGAGGGCGCCCAGCTCCCCCTTTTTGCCCACCCGAGGAGGGAGACCCCCACCCCCGCGGAGGTATACCTGGCCCCTGTTTTGACTCTCGAGTCATTGCCAGGTAGCACAGGAATTCTTCCTATCAATGAACTAACCATGAATGACTAACACCTTTACTAACCTCTATTACCTCACAATAAACCATTTACCTTTCTTGCATGCTCTGATCACTAAATTAGCACCTCAGCTATACCATAGAATGAAGATTGAACAATCTAGAGAGACACTCCTATCACAGCTGTCCCCATCCTCCTCGCAAAGTAGATCCAGTCTCTCTCCCCTAAATACGTCCAGTATAGCCAAAATAGTACCTCTTACTAAGGCTCAGTTATATGAAAATATAAAGGCTTCCTATCGCCCTGTGCCACAACAGTAAATACCATCTTACCTAGTCCCCATATCTATTGAGAGCTCAATTAAGTCCATAAGACTCGAGATCCCTACTGTCTGCAGGGTCCAGAACCGAGCCTATAAATCTACCTCCCGCCCCCAGTCAAATCAGTTGAAAGCTAGACACCAACCAGTGGTCACTACCCTGCAGTTTACCTCTAGCTCTGCCCTTGTGTTGTTCCGGAGTTGAGAGATTCCAGATCCGGCAGACTCCGTGGCAGAGAAGACTGATAGAAGCATCTGTCCATGTACAAGTCCTAACGTGCACCTTATAACCTTCACACAAATTCGTGGGTATATAAGTGTGTAGCCAGCAACGATCATCAAGAGATCCGACTTGAGAACTTCCTACATTTTGGACCATCTGGACGGCCGAGGAACCAGTCGTTAGCCCCCAACATCACCGGAAGCAAGATAACCAGGACCAGATCTACCCATACTATTCAAGATTCATGTTACTAGTACTAAGTGTTATAGTACTAGCTTGATACGCACCTATTAACTTTCTATAAAGTGGCTAAGACCTTGCCCAGTGTAATTCATATTTAACCATTCCATTTGGGACGTACTAAGCGATCAGTGTTTTTTATTAACAGGCGACCTGGGACTCTCGTAATTACCTTATTCAGATATTAAAACTCTAGTGATATCTAACGTTCGCCCACTGATTCGTGTTCTACATATTTCTGCCTTAAGAATATCAAACTTAGTTCAGTACCCCCATGGGGTTTGCTAGAGATTTCCGTGTTCTATAATATACGCGTCTAATCCTAACTGTGAGTTGCTACGTGGGCACGCGACCAGCCAGCAAGAGGTAAAATCAGTGACAGTGAATTATACGAATATATTGAGGTCTTCCAGTAAAATATAAACTTGCTAATTAAACCCGTGATCAGAAGAATATACCTGAACGTTGGAAGTGGGAGACTAGGCTCCATCCAAATCCGCAAATGCTAGCAGTTCCCTTCTATCATTTGTTTTGTGCAAATATAACTATCTTTCTATGCTCTTTATTTCAATAAACGTGAACTTGTGTCGTGTTACTGTGTTTATTTTGTGTTCTCTATTCCTCATACCTTGTATTGTGCATGCAGCCTTCTATACCCAGTCATTCAGAACTCACATTACCCAAGTTAAACCTGTAGAAAAACAGGGCATAACAATACCCATCATCATCATCATCATCATCACGAGAACAAAAGTTATACATATTCTTCAGGTGTATATATTCATTCTGTCAACTTTTCCAAGTGATTTCCACATTCTCATTTTATCCCAAGCCCGAACTATGAAACGTTTAGTATTATAAAAAAAAAAAAAATCGTAAAAACTCTTGTGTTTACCTGTTAATCAAGGGACTGGGGTTCTCGATAAGGGGCTCCATTCCTGAAAATATACTTGACTTACAGTGTGCTGGCTTAATAATCCGGAAGGGTTGATAGCCTCTGAAGTCCTATTTTATCCCACTGAGCCCCTGGCAATATAATATAAATGTACACTCCAGGACCAGCAGGTTGTAAAAAAAAAAAATCTCTCCAGAAAACACCTGGAATGGGTTAGAAATGAAGGAAAAACCACAAACAAAAATGATCCCCTAGGGTCTAGGTCATTAAGGGGTCCTAAGGGGCGCCCGAAAGTCAGAATTATCATGGGGAAATGGGTAGGCAAAAACATGCAAAAACACGTTTTTGCGCGCTCACGCACACGCGGCTGGACTTTTACAGTTGGTTCTCAACCATCTGCATTGTTGCGTGGGATACTTACACTGTTCCCATACAAATCTGAGCCCTCCAGGTGCCAAAGGACCGGAGTAATTAACTGTGACGCACCCTATGGGTGCTGGGGTTTAGCATTACATATATTGCCGATGCATCACGTGCATCGCTGGGGTCCAGTGGGTTAACTAACTAAATAACTGTTAATCGTGTGTGGTATCCGAGTGACCATATCCTACGTGTCCTGGTGATGACCTAGGATGACTCACCAACAGGTCATATGATGGTTCGTGCTTTGACCCTCATTTACCATGACCAACAGTAGTAGTACTAGGGCATTGTAATCACCATGCCCAGTACCTCAAGTCACTGTAACCCGGCCTCTGGTTTGGACCATGAACATACGGAGGTGACTGTACAGGGGCCCTCACACAGTCAGGAGTGCGAGCTAGTGGGAGTCTAACAGGAGTCGCTAGGAGTCGCTAGAGTCACTATAGGTAGCGCCAGCGAACTTGACAATAATCTTGACCCCTTAACTTCTTATAACTCAGAAGGCCCTAGAGCAAACTGGCTGTAAATATCCACATCTATTTTCTGGTGGGCTCTTCCCAAATGATAGAAATGTCAGTTCGATTGCTCTCATTATTTTGAGTTATGAGAAGTTAAGGGATCAAGATTATTGTCAAGTTCGTTGGCGCTACCTATAGGAGTCATCGATTTTCACTGCGAGCGAATGTGAGTCTAACAGGAGACGCTAGAGTCACTAGGAGTCATCGATTTTCACCGCGAATAGGCCAGCGAGTCCGAATTTTCCCCTACTCCCAGTGACTCTAGCTCGCACTCCTGACTGTGAGAGGGCCCCTTACTACGCTATAATTATTATCATGGTTGACTTGCACCATTATCACTGCCATCATTCGGAGTCTGGTAGATCAATGATTGGATCCTGGTGCACTGTTAACCCTGGCCTGGATATCACACACGATATTGATCTTTTTAAGTAAATTTATTTGTTATTTCATTTTTTTTTGTATTTATATATGTTTTGCCATAGATAGAAGAAATACTTACAGCCATACAACGTATTATTATGCTTTTTCCACCAACCAACTTCACATCTAAACTCAATTACTGAAATCAACTAATACATGTGGCACTCCAAGGACTCGAACCTAGGATACTCACACCGAAATTCCGCACACTTATGCATTACGCTATCAAGACAGTTATACCATTATGACAAAGCCGATTGGATGTACTGTACCACACCGAACCTAAGCATTGAGATACTTTGATTAAATTTAGCATGAAATGGACGATTCTAGAAAGAACATCATTAAGTGAATGTATCTCAATACTATCACCATAGTCATAGTATCAACACCCTAATCATCATAAAGCTGGTATCACGCGGAAACTAGACTGGTGATAGATCAATTTAGGTGACGTAAATGTTATAAATGTTGACCTCATAAGCTTCCAGACCAGTGTTGAGTATAAATGTTGAGGGAAAAAATGCTTGCGTGATACCGGCTTTACTAATACAGTACCGGTATTATAGCAATTATTAATCATCCTTTTCACCATTAAATCATGATCAGTCACCATAATCATCTTTATTAACATCATACTCATTATTAATCATCAGTCATCATCACCTTCTATTTAGAGTTGCTTCCCTAAAGCCGGTATCACACGAGTGCTTTTTCCCTCAACACTGGTCTGGCAGCTTATGAGGTCAACATTTAAAATATTTCGGTCACCTAAATTCACCCATCATCAGTTAGTTTCATCATCGTCTAGTTTCCGATACCAGTGCAAAATAGTCCAGAAATGTTGCCAGAAAAATTTTGGTCATCGAATGTTGACTATAAAAGCTCTCGTGTGATACCAGCTTAACACTCTGTTGTTGGTGTTGTCATCTTTTAGTGGTTGTCCTTTTTTTTTTTTTTTTTTAATATCTTTCCTCTTTTTAGTCGGAGTTGTATTCGTTTTATTATTTGATGTTGCAGTCCTATTTTTGTTATTGATATTTTTTAAAGCTGGATTTTTTTTTATTTGGTATAGCCTATCTTTCATATCAATATTTGGAGTACGGTGGCGCTAATAAGTCATGTCCCAGCTGTCATTACGTTTGGCATACTGTGTGCTGTATTAATATCTGTCAGATGTTGAATAGGGAGGGTAAGTGTAGGAACATGTTTGTATATTTCACTCGATATGAAGAAATGAAGCTTAGATATTGCTGATACCAATTATTGATCAAAATATACTTGGTGCCGAGACATCACTTATTAGTGCGATTGTACTGTACGTACATTGGCCTGATGAAGCTATATGCGAACCGTTGTCAACAAAGTGCTCCTCCTCATATGGTGTTTATAATATGTTCTGTCTGTTTTGATAAGTATACGGTGTTTTTATCAGGTTCCCAATGTTTGTTATGTAGAGTTTTTTTTTTCCTTTTTTTGTTGGGGTGTGACTAATGTTTTCCTTATTTCACAGGAGGAGGAGGAGGAGGAGGAAGAAGAGGAGGAGACGGAGGAGGAGGTGGTGGTAGAGTACGAAGGAATACAAGGGAATACAAAGGAGAACGAACTGCAACAGACCTATTGGATCTTACGGGGCAATTTGAATATCTAAAACTACTAATCTACTGACTACGAGGTAGAGAAAAGGATAGCAAAGAAGATGGAGAAGGAGGAGAAGGAGAAACAAGATGAACAGAAGGAAGAGGGTGCAAAGGAAGACACGAATAGCTAAACACATGGGAAGGCTACAATCCTGTGTAGCGGGCAACCGTGTATACAGTATATATCTCAATAATTTGGTAATGTAACAATATATTTTTACATTTTACATTCATAAATAGTACACTAATATACTAGGTTAGGTTAGGTTAGGTTTTGGTTAGGTTAAAGTAGGCATCTGAAAAACTGTTACCCGCTACACAAAATATTACCAAAACATGATATTAGGAGAAATGCCACGTATAATAAATGTATGCTATATAAATAAATGGATAATCAATAGTCTGTTCATTGTGACACCCTACCTAGTCCCTTGTAATTCGGGAAGGGCTGGAGCAAATGGGCTGTAAACGTCCACACCTATTTATTGAGTATAATAATATCAGCTGGTCTGTGTGTGAGAGAAATAGATAGATAGATAGAGAGAGAGAGAGAGAGAGTTGATAGATACATAGATAGATGTACACTTACTGTAGATATACTGTATAGATAGATAGATTGATTGATAGAGAGAGAGAGAGAGTAATGAGTACTTTGTGAGATAGATAGATGCGTATATAGATAGATAGAGAGAGAGAGAGAGACATGAGTAGTTTGTGAGATAGATATAGATAGATAAATGGAGAAATAGATAGAGAGAGGAGTAGTTTGTCAGATAGTTAGATAAATAGAGAGATAGATAGATAGATAGAGAGAGAGACGTGAGTAGTTTGTGAGATAGATATAGATAGATAAATAGAGAGATAGATAGAGAGAGAGTAATGAGTAGTTTCTGAGATATATATATATAGATAGATAAATAGAGAGAGAGAGAGAGATGATTAGTTTAAGAGATAGATAGATAGATAGATAAATAGATGCATATATAGATAGATAGATAGATTGATAAATAGTGAGAGAATAATGAGAAGTTTGTTCGGGATTTCTGGACTCCGCATTAACACTAGGCCTATCTGATCCGACGTCTTGGGGGTTATTATTATATTTGGTTGTCTTATTATTGAGGAATTTAAGGGTATTATAAGGGTAAAGACAGCCTCAATTGACCACTTGCGAGTTTCAGGCTATAAGGAAGTTGGAGTTTTTTACATTGATATTTAGCAGAATTGCAGCTAAAATGCGGTTGTAGTGTATTTATATATACATACAACTAAATTCCACATACGTTTTATCCATTAGACATCTATTTTATTATTGTATTTCTGTTTAATACCGATGTTTACGGCACCAACTTCCTTATAGCCTGAAACTCGCAAGTGGTCAATTAACCCACTGATTTCCATATACCTTCCCTAATCTGAATAAAATCGTGTGATAATAGCCAGAAAACGGAAAAGAAATGCGTAATCTGATCTTGAAAGGGTTAACTCACTAAAAACACTTGATACGGATATTTTGCTCCTAGGTTGAATAAAATCGCCTGCCGGTATCATAATAGAACATAATAGAACATAACAGAACACAGAACTAAGTAGACGTCAAGCAATTATACATTAAATTGAATAATCAGAAACTAATTACAGTAGAAAGCCCGAGCACAATACTAAAATATTATAAGTTAAATATCCGCAAAGAGGCTCAGAATCAGTGTTGCCAGACGGGGAACATTTAACGCTGCATAGGTACATTTAACTACAAGCATTACAAGATTAAACAAAGATCTATGAATTGGTCAAAAACTAATAAGAAAAAAAGAAAAAGAAAAATAAGTGAAAAGGGGCACGTCACAGAAAATATTAAGATATACTCCCAGGGTAGAGCCGTTACTAAGGTGCTATACTTCCTGAACTGCAACTGGACTGAACCAAAACAAACTACTCCGTGTTCTCGCCAGTGTCCAATAATTCGCTATTTATGCTAGTAATACAGTGCCAGTTACTATAGGCTTGCGTGTGTGTGTACTTGAATCTCGTGTGCCATTGTTGAAGCTACCGTGGAAGCGGTAATAAGCAGGGTTGCCAGATTTTTTGGGAGGAAAAGAGCCAAATGTGTACAAATTGGAAGCCATATAAGCCAAACCTATTATAAAAGGAGCTAAACTAGGCACATTTTAGGCCAAAGAATTATTCTCACAAGGGGTATGGAGGATCAGCAAGAAACATGGAAATATATAGAGGTGCCAGGAATAACATCCATAACACGTTCACCTGCTAAAGGCAAGCACATAAGCTTTCAAAAGTAGCCTATCAAGCACTCATCAGCCCCGAAATAATAATAATATTATTAATAATAGGACATTTAGGAAAACAATAATATGCATTCAATTAAATAATGTGTTTTTGAATAGCTATATAAATATCCACTAATAAATATAAATAATTGCAGACCGCCTGCAAACTTTTACCTCTTCTACTAAATTTAATTGTTTCTGAAACTTTACTTCATCTATCTATTACTCTTGATTTCACCGATCTTTGCTATCCTACTATGATGATGATGATAAATATCCGCTGAATGTAGGCTATGTAGTTTTAGACTAGGCTATGCATTCATAAACTAACGTTCATCTATATGTTTAGACTACTTAATTTCTGTTTGGTATTAATAAGACTTAATAAGACATAGCCTAGTAAGACATAATAAGACATACTTTCTATGAAGTACGTACACTATTGAGAAATCAGCTGCTGAAGGATTCAAATTGACAGCAGAATTATATGGAAAGAGACTATGTAGTAAAGAATCTGTTTACCCCTTCACTTTCGTCAAATCACTCTAAATTTGTAACGAATATGGCCATTCATACACACAATGTAGGCCATAGCTTATTGCTAGTCATCATAGCATGCCAGCTTATTGCCTGTGATCGTATGCCACTTAGGCCTACGTACGGTAGGCCTACTTGAAATGCACATTTCACTGTTTATGCATGGATGTCTTCCTCAATATACCATTTTCAAGTATCCAAGTGGTATAGAGCAATTTATAAATTCAACAGAGTATCAATAAATGTATACCAAACACGAGCAAAAAGTAAAATCCTTACCTTACAAATCCCCTCTTCTGCAGGCTCACTTCCACTGTTTAAAATTTAAATCGAGGAAGGCAGTGGGCACAGACTTCTGGGTAATATCAGTGGTACCAACATTACCATATAATGGGATATTTAAAGAAAACGAAATATTTATGGTGATAGACTATTATTTAGATGAAAGCCCCACACCTTATTATAAGACTGTTCTAAGTTGTGTTAAGATTTTTTTTAAAGGAGCCAAATATAAGCCAAATTACAAGAATGTGCCAAACCTAATATTTGGAAGCCAATCCGTTTTAAAAGGAGCCAAATTCGAGTTTTTTGGCTTGAAATAAGCAAATATGGCAACCCTGGTAATAAGAAGAGAAAGGCGAAAAATAAGTGGATTTATTGGTGACGGAGATGCTGCTAGAAGTTGCCATCCAGGTTTTGTGGTAAGTACTGTATATTTTAGCATCAACTATTGTATTTCTCTAACTCATTACTCTCATAAGCTGATGTAGGAGTTATGGCCGTGGTTTTAATCAATGTTTACAAAGTAGGCTATACGATTGTAGGAGACATTGTTGTTTTTGTTCTTTAGAAAACGGAACAATTGTGTCTTGGCTTGTGAGAGAAAACGGGTGAAATAAGCCTAATCGACTGTTTTCGTGTTTTCCTTGTTATATTTTTTGTAGTTATATATTTGTTTCATGAGATAGTTTCGGGGCAGTGAGGCCAATTTCAAAATGTTTGGTTTCTGACGTTAGGTCTTTAGGCCTAGGCTTAACAAT
>CM064560.1:7108263-7173263 GCA_032716605.1 Paralithodes platypus
GGTCACATATTGGGCAGAGAAAAATGGCGGGGGTTTGTATTGGGGGTGGGGGGGGGGGGGGAGTGTTTGTTGTTTTTGTTTCGTTGGCTTCATATTGTTAGATTTTCATAGATGCAATTATATTATTTGTTGTGGTGGTGGTTGTTGTTGCTTTTGTTGTGGTTGTTAGGGTGTTGGTGGTTGTGGTGGTAGTGGTTGTGATGGTGGTGGTATGGTGGTTGTTGTGGTAGTAGTTGTGGTGGTAGTGGTTGTTGTTGGGGTGGTTACTTTTGCTGTGGTTATTAGGGTGGTGGTGGTTGTTGTGGTAGTGGTTGTGGTTGTGGTGGTGGTTGTTATGGTAATGGTTGTTTTATAAATATATATAAAAATGTCAGGTCCGTTACTTGTTGAAGCACTTATATCGTATCAAGTATTTATATCGTACTAACTTTTATTATTATTATTATTAGTAGTAGTAGTAGTAGTAGTAGTATTTGTATTATTATATCATTATTATTGCTATTACTATTATTATTACTATTATAATTATTAATATTTGTATTATTATTATTATTATAATTTGTATATTTCTTTAGTAGTAAAAACAGTATTTGTCGTGCACTGTTAAATAATATGTTAGTGTATTTCATTCCTGGTTGGGTTGCGTATATAGAAAATGTTCCTACTGTTTTAACATAAACATTTTGATAATAGTCTTTGCACATGAAAAGAATATTACCCTGCAAATGTTCGGAAGGAAATTATTAGTTTTTTGTCATATATAATATACAGTATATGACAACAAACTAATAATTTCCTTCCGAATATATATATATATATATTTTTTTTTTTTTTTTTTTAAATATGCAAATACCCTTTTAGAATGATGAAAGTGGTATTAAATTGTTGGACACAATATTCTTCGACCAACGTAAGAAGATTTATTAAGGGGGAGGTACTCGCTTTTTCTGGACCCCTCTTCTCTCTCATGTTCAGCCCCATTAGTTTTGAGATATTAAGATGATCGGCCCATTAGTTTGGTGATTTTATTACTTTTCGCCTCATTTCTTTATCAATGTTAAGACCTTTCGAGCCATTTAGGTGTCGATTTTTTCCTGGCGAGCGACAGCGAGCCTGTAATTTAAGAGTTTCTGGCCTTCGGCCAGGAAATTTTTCTATCGAAAAATGTACACATTTATCTTAAAGGAGGGTCTTTGGGTGTTGTTGAGGCTACAAATAAAATCATGAAAATATATATAAATAAATATATATAATAAATAAATATATATAATAAATAAATATATATAAATATATATACCGGTATATAATAAATAAATATATATAATAAATAAATATATATAAATATATATAATAAATAAATATATATAAATATATATAATAAATAAATATATATAATAAATAAATATATATAATAAATAAATATATATAAATATATATAATAAATAAATATATAATTATAATAAATAAATATATATAATAAATAAATATATATAATAAATAAATATATATAATAAATAAATATATTTAAATATATATAAATAAGCCAATAAATTCGCCCATCCCCCCTTATAGCAAAATGTTATTGTATAAACCTTGTCATTACGGCTTCCTGTCTGTCATATTCTTCCACCAACGTAAGAAGATTTATTAAAGGGGGTGGAGTTGTTTTACGGTCTACATAGTTATTCATTTGTTTAGTATTTAGTGTCCTCGTTAGACCTCCATCAATCTTTAAAAACCACCCCCTAAACCCCCTTTCAAGATAAATTTGTACTGACACATAAATGGCACGAAAGGTCTTAAAATTGACAACGAAATGGGGCGAAAGGTGTGAATATCGCCAAACTAATGAGCCGACCATCTTAAAATCTCAAAACAAACTCTACCCCCCTAAATAAATCTTCTTACGTTGGTCGAAGAATATTTTGTCCAACAAATTAATACCACTTTCATAATTCTGAAAGGGTATTTGTATATTAAAAAAAAAAAAAAAAAAAAAAAAAAAAATATATATATATATATATATATATATATATATATATATATATATATATATATATATATATAAAGCCGGCAGTGTATCATGTTTCGTGTCCTAAAGTCGAACGCATTTAGTCACTGTATTGGGAGTGCTGGCTCTGGTGATAGGGGTTCGATCCCACGCACCCTAGCCTTGGAGGCTAGCACTGGACGGATCAGTCTCCAGGGACCCACAAAGTCTCCTGCCCACGTCCTACTCCACGTCCTATGTAGGCGCTCTCGTTAGCAGCCAATTTCAGTCTGTTGATAAGATCTAGTTTAAGTCTATGTATTTTCTGCCTCATTGGCTGCTGGATCGAAATAAACTGATTGTTATAATTATGATTTATTAAATCTTTATTTTATTATATATATTTTCATATTGTCATCATGTTTTGCTGTCATGTGGTCAAGGATTTTTCCATTGCAAGATTAGTCTTTTATAAAATGCACTGAACGTACTTGTAGCCTGAAATGCTTACCGGTACCATGTTTGTCTTCCCCAGGTTGCCCTGGAGCTGTGTAACGCTGCTTCAGCCAAGACTCGAGCAGCAATGGATGCCCCATACAACAACACTCGCTCAATGACCTTCGCCCATATGAAGCATAACAATTGTGTGATGCGTGCCCGATCTCTCCATCGCTGCATACTCATCTCAGCCTGGCCAGGTAGACTCTGTCCTCGCGAGGAAAGGAAGATTCAGAAGGATGGATTTCGGGAGGTCGTGCCTGTAGCTGCGTGTTGTGTATGAGTGATTGGATGGAACGGCGAGAGATAAGAGTATGGATGTGCTTCTGGAAGCTGGTTTGGGGTGGACAGGGAGGGAGAGATGACAGTATTTGTGTGTGATATCGTGTTCTGGGTGTTTTGATATTCCTTGGTGTCTGTGTGTGTGCTGCCATGTAGTGTAGTGGGTTGTTGTTGTTGTTGTTCCCTAAGCTGCCTGGCCGAACAGCCCCGAGTCCCTGAGGAAGGCCATGGCCACGATCGGGCTTTCCCACAGAGCTCTCATTGAGTGTAGATTGTGTTGTTGGCGTAAGTGGTTGTGTGAAATGCAGTCTTCTATGATGTGTTTAATGGTATGGGGTGCTGTGTTACATCCCGGGCAGGCGTCGACAACGGAGTCATCCAGTCTCTTCTGATAGCTCAGGAGAGCTGGATGGTGTCCGCATCTCAGCCTGGCCAGGTGGACTCTGTCCTCGCGAGGAAGGGAGGATTCGGAAGGATGGATTTCGGGAGGTTGTGCATGCAGCTGCGTGTTGTCTGAGAGTGAGTGGATGGATCGGTGAGAGATATGAGTATGGATGTGCTTCTGGAAATTGGTTCGGGGTGGGCAGGGAGGGAGAGAGGACAATAATTGTGTGTGATACCATGTGCTGGGTGTTGTTTTGATATTTCTTGGTGTCTGTGGGTGTGTTGCCATGTAGTTTTAGTGGGTGGTCTTGGTTCGTGGAGGCTGCTGCCAGGAATTGAGTGCCTCTCATGTCCAGATGGTCTTTGACTTTGAGGATTTTGGTTTCTTGATGTAGGTGATCTGTGGGTGCAGTAGCTGTGCAGCCTGTAATGATCTTCAAGGCTTTGTTTTGAATAGTCTGTAAGGTCTTATGATGTGTTTCAGCTAGGTTAGAAGCCCAGGCTGGGTTTGCGTATTCCATCACTGATCTTATGTATTGTTTATATACTGTGGTGGTAGTTTCTTTGTTGTGTCCAAATTTTGTGTGAGCAAGTGACCTGATGGTGTTAAGTCTGGGTGTCAGTTTATTTTTAATGTTTGTGGTGTGCTGTTTGAATGTCATATGAGTATCATATGTTACTCCTAGGATTTTGTGTGTGTGTGTATGTGTTAGGGGTGTGTTGTTTATGGTGAGTTGAGGGATGTATTCGTGTTCTCCTGTCCAGCTTGTGAGCAGGGTTGCGGTGGATTTGGCTAGGGCTAGATTAAGTCTGTTTGTAGTGCACCAGCCATGTAGTGTGTTGAGATAGGGTTGAAGGAGATCCGTTGCTCTTTTTGGGTCATGGTGTGTGCATGTGAGTGTTATGTTATCTGCATAGGAGGCTAAGTTTATTTGGGGCGTATTGGGTGTAGTTATATCGTGCATGTACAGATTGAAGAGTGCTGGCGATAGGACGGATCCTTGTGGGACTCCGTTTGGAAAGTTTCTGATTTTAGATGACTGACCGGCAAAAGATACGTGTGCACATCTGCCTGCTAGGAAGTTGGCCAGCCACCTTTTTGTGTTGTTGTGCATGTTTGTGTTGTAGATTTTATTTGTTAGGTTGTGGCGGGGGATGGCATCGAAGGCTTTACTAATGTCGAGTGTGGCTAATAGTGATCTGTGTGGTGGTCTAGCTGAGTTGATACCGTCAAAAGCTCTTTGTGTAAGGTCTGTGAGAAGAGTGTTTGTGGAGTGCAGTGGCCTAAAGCCATGTTGTGTTGGAGCTAGGGGTAGGTCAGGTGTAATTAGTTGTAATACTAGGCGTTCCATGACTTTGGAGGGGGAGCAAAGGAGTGTGATGGGGCAGTGCGAGGAGGGTAGCGTGGGGTCTTTGTTGGGTTTGGGGAATGTGATGATGATACCATGCTTCCAAATGTCTGGTATTGTGTTGTGTGAATAGCTGTAGTTTGATATGTTAGTGACACGTCGGTCACGTCGGTCACAGATCACCTACATCAAGAAACCAAAATCCTCAAAGTCAAAGACCATCTGGACATGAGAGGCACTCAATTCCTGGCAGCAGCCTCCACGAACCAAGACCACCCACTAAACTACATGGCAACACACCCACAGACACCAAGAAATATCAAAACAACACCCAGCACACGGTATCACACACAATTATTGTCCTCTCTCCCTCCCTGCCCACCCCGAACCAACTTCCAGAAGCATATCCATACTCATATCTCTCACCGATCCATCCACTCACTCACAGACAACACGCAGCTGCATGCACGACCTCCCGAAATCCATCCTTCCGAATCCTCCCTTCCTCGCGAGGACAGAGTCCACCTGGCCAGGCTGAGATGCGGACACCATCCAGCTCTCCTGAGCTATCAGAAGAGACTGGATGACTCCGTTGTCGACGCCTGCCCGGGATGTAACACAGCACCCCATACCATTAAACATATCATAGAAGACTGCATTTCACACAACCACTTACGCCAATAACACAATCTATACGCAATGAGAGCTCTGTGAGAAAGCCCGATCGTGGCCATGGCCTTCCTCAGGGACTCGGGGCTGTTCGGCCAGGCAGCTTAGGGAACAACAACAACCATGTTAGTAACATAGGTCCTTCTTAAACTGCATACAATATTTTGGTTATCATATTTTGCAAGGTTTACATTATAATTGGATACTGACTAACTGTAGGAATAAAATGCAAGTTGTTACATAGTGTATATTTTCTTTTCAGATCAAGTGTTCCCGTGTCCACTACTGCTGTGAAGAATGTAAGTACAGTATATTCTTTTGTTTATCATGTGTCGTCCCAGTTTTGGTTTGTTTATTTTGCAAGTTTTAATTATAATATTGGTAATCGTTTCGTTTTTTGTTGCTTAGTTTATCATAATGTATATTCCATCAATTGCATCTATTCAATTGACTTGCAGTTACAGTACTTTAATAGTTGGCATGTGTTGATGCTTTTAATAAACCATTGAAGTCGCACCTATTTCTGAAGGCTTACGATACTGCGGATCAAAGAGTTACTGTACTGATGACTATAAACCAATCCTGACCATGAAAAGAATGCCTCTCCCCCTGAAGGGAAAGGTGTATGCCTCATGTGTTAGAAGTGCAATGGCGTATGCCTCAGAAACATGGGCCGTTAAAGTAGAGGATGTCAACAGAATGGAGCGTAATGAGATGAGAATGGTGAGATGGATGTGTGGGGCCAGGCTACAGGATAGAATAACAAATGTTGAGCTGAGGAGACGTTTAGGTATAAGAGTATTAGCGAGGTGATGCGTACAAGTAGACTGGGATGGTATGGACATGTGGAGATAATGGATGAACAAAATTGGGTGACAAAATGCAGGTCTGTGATTGTGGAGGGAGCTGCACCAAGGGGTGGACCGAGGAAGACCTGGGATCGGACTATACGCGCCGATCTCAAATCCAAGAACTTGACAAGTGAAGCAGCCCTTAACAGGGTTGCCTGGAACGCCGCCATTAGGACAAGAGACTGAAACTGCACTTATGTGTGGAACACTCAGTCTTAAAATTTTATGTATGTATGTATGTAAACATATATTTTTTTATTGAAAATTTGAAGTTAATGCGAGCGCTCGTGAATCCAGTTGGAGAATTTGGGCTCGTACAAGTACAGTACCAGCCTATTATTCTATCTATCTATCTATCTATATGCTCAGGCCCAATCCCCATTTTGGGGGTAGCCGACTCAAGACAGAGCAAGAACAGGGAAAACACAAAAACAACATAAAAACAACGAATAAACACAGATAAAAAGCACAAACTCACACACATCCAGGTCACCCAGGAGAAGACCCAGAGACCAGGGTCACCAAGGTCGCTCCAGCACTCCCCCAGCCCCCGACCACCCGGAGAGGTTCCGATCTCGGCAGGCAGACATGCCTATAGTTGTTGGCTTTGTTGTACAGTGGCACTAATAAGTCATGTCCCACCTGTCCTTATGTTTGGCTTGCTCTGTGCTGTATTAATGTCTGTCAAATGTTGAATAGGGTGGGTAGGAACATGTTTGTATATTTCACTCGATATGCTACAATTCTCCTCAACTCTCTTGACTTTCACATTGCTGTTTCGCCGCCTGTTGTCTCCCCTTCCCCCCCATGGGTTATCTCTCTCCCCAATGTTTGCACTCACCTCTCCTTCCTCTCTAAGAGATATCCTTTTGTCCCTAGCCATCACTGCCAAGACGCAATCGAACACATACGTCGTAAAGGCCCCCATTTTGCCATCTTCACTGACGGGTCTAAGACTGACTCTGGGGTGGGCCTCGCTGCTGTGTCCTCTACTAAGCTCCTTCAGTTTTCTCTCCCGCGCCAAGCCTCTATCTTTACTGCTGAACTTTTAGCTATCCAATCCGCTATTGACATTATACGTGACACCCCTCAACAGCCCTTTATAATTTACAGTGACTCGTAGTGCCCTCGAAGCGCTCCGTGCTTATTCGTCCTCCCACGTAATAGTTTTAGCCATAAAACACGCTCTCCACGATATGAGCCTACGTGGATTCCTGCTCACATCGGTGTCCGTGGCAATGGAGATGCCGATGCTGCGGCTAAGGATGCTATTTTAAAGATCCCCCGCCAGCCCCACCTTCCGTTAAGTGATTGACTGTCCTTACTCAAGCCTTCTATTCTTTGCACATGGCAATCTCATTGGGATGCTCTGCCCTGCAATAATAAACTCTGTGCAATCAAACCTTCTGTCCGTCCTTGGCCCTCGTCTTCCAGGTCTCACAGATGTGAGGAAGTTTTACTAACTAGACTTAGGATAGGCCATTCCCGGCTGACTCACGGTTATTTAATGTCCACTCCCCGTACTCCGCCCCCTACCTGCTCCTCCTGTCATTCCCCTCTAACTGTTCGCCACGTCTTTGACTGCCCAGATACTGTCCGTTTGCGTACGGCTTGTTTTGGTACTAAATAATTCACTGACCTTTTATCCGATTCTCCGTCATTTTCCTTCCCCCCATCGTCCGTTTTTTGCGTCGCCTTAAGCTCCTTTCGATTTCATTTTCGCCCAGCCATTCGCCCAGAATCGAAAACAAAATCTCAAAAAACCTTGGGTTTAAGCCCAGGCAAATCGGTGATTTTGGTCGAATTTTGACTTGTCAATATTATTACATATTTGGATTCGTCTCGCCGTTGCGGATTCAACGGTATATATATTTTTTAATTTTGAACTCTTTTTAGGCCCCCTAGGCCTATTTTAAAGTTTAAAAACTCCATAGACGAGTTATTTATGAAGGGATTTTGTTTAAATTTATACCATAAGTACACTTTGGCAAGCTGAATCGAATGGCACAGACATAATTAAAATCGGACCATTAGTTTAGGATTTCGATTTTGACTGGGCTTCCTGGAGGGAAGGGAGGGACCGTTTTTTGGAATTTAAAAGTCCTCTGTAGCCCAAACTATAAGTCCTAGGGAATTCTACTTGGTGCC
Source organism: Paralithodes platypus (assembly GCA_032716605.1). Taxonomy (NCBI): domain Eukaryota; kingdom Metazoa; phylum Arthropoda; class Malacostraca; order Decapoda; family Lithodidae; genus Paralithodes; species Paralithodes platypus. The sequence goes on from CM064560.1 coordinate 7,116,435, forward strand.
ATTCGATTTTTCTCGCCGAGCTGCTTCTAGACATGGTCTTAGATTTCATTTTCGCCCAGCCATTCGCCCAGAATCGAAAACAAAATCTCAAAAAACCTTGGGATTCGTCCAAATATGTCCAAATATGTAATAATATTGACAAGTCAAAATTCGACCAAAATCACCGATTTGCCTGGGCAAACCCAAGGTTTTTTGAGATTTTGTTTTCGATTCTGGGCGAATGGCTGGGCGAAAATGAAATCTAAGACCATGTCTAGAAGCAGCTCGGCGAGAAAAATCGAATGGCACCAAGTAGAATTCCCTAGGACCTATAGTTTGGGCTACAGAGGACTTTTAAAGTCCAAAAAACGGTCCCCTGGGCCCTCCAGGAAGCCCAGTCAAAATCGAAATCCTAAACTAATGGTCCGATTTTAATTCTGTTTGCGCCATTCGATTCAGCTTGCCAAAGTGTACTTATGGTATAAATTTAAACAAAATCCATGCATAAATAACTCGTCTATGGAGTTTTTAATCTTTAAAATAGGCCTTGGGCCTAAAAATTGGTCAAAATTAAAAAAATCATAGGCCGTTGGAATTGTAATGATGAGACGAATCCATATATACCCATGAAAATTTAAAAATCGAGAATGACCTGATAAGTTACACATTTTCGCCTGGACACCCAGGTGATTTTGGAAAAATACTTTTGTTTGTGGGCGAACGGGTGGTCGAAAATGCAATCTACAACCATTTATGAAAGCTGTTGGTTGAGAGAAATCGAATGGCACAAGGTTTAATTAATTTGGACTTACAGTTTAGGCTGTAGACTCGGAAATTACCTGACAAGTTACAAATTTTGACAATTTTGCCAAGGCAACATTTTGGCACTTGACGGTGACTTTCGAGTTTTTAGTTTTCAAGGTTACATTTGGATTCGTCACGTCGTTGCGATTCCAACGGTATATGCTTTTTTATATTTTGGATATTTGTTACGCCCAATAGGCATATTTTTGGATTTTGGAAACTAAAAAATCACCCATAGACGAGATATTTATGTATGGATTTTGCTCAAACTTGTATCACAAATACACTTAGTCCTGAATATGTAAATCAATACACAATAAAATAATCACAAAAATAAAAACCTCCCGTTAAATACTTAAGGGGGGCACCTGCTTTTTTTATCTTTCTCTCCTTTTCTCTTTCCCTGGCTTGTATCCATTCGGCCCCATTCAGCCAACTGTTTTAAAACGTTTATCCCCATCCAAGTGTCAATTTCTTCCTGGCGAGCGATAGTGAGCCCGCATTGTATGGAGAAATACGGCTTCGCCGGAGACATTTTTATATCGAAACATTTACAAATTTGGCTTTCTGTCAAAACCAAAATATATATATGCTGGCTCGCTACCACTCGCCAGGAAAATATTGACACCTGGATGGGGGTAAACATCTTAAAACAGTAGGCTGAATGGGGCCGAATGGATACAAGCCAAAAAGAGAGGGAGAGAAAGATAATAAAAGTGAGGTGGGTTCCCTTACATAAATTATACTTGTGCAGTAGTGTTAAATATATAGAAAAAGGTTAGTATTACAATCAACTAGTGGTCGGGTTAATCTGCTCTACATAACAACAACAACAACAACAACAAACTAAGGATAATATTACAAACATATTGCAAAAACTGTCTTTATTATTTTAGTATGTACAAGGTGCAGATCAAGTTACTAGAAATAGCTGCAGGTGTTTAGTTAGTTCGCTAGACCTCCATCAAGCTTAACATTACAGCCCCTAGACCCCCTTTCAATATAAATTTGTACATTTTTCGGTAGAAAAATGTCCCGGCCAAAGGCCGGTTCCTCCTAAATTACAGGCTCGCTATCGCTCGCCAGGAAAAAATCGACAACTAAATGGCACGAAGTCTTAAAATTGGCAGAAATGGGGCAAACCTTCTTAAAATCGCCAAACTAATGGGGCGAACATCTTAAAATATTAAGAGCAATGGGGCTAACCATGAGGGAGAAAGGGGTCAAGAAAAATATCCCTCAAGTGGAAATCTCCCCTTAACCCTTCGAGAATCGCGACGCATTTTGACAGTTTATTCTGGCTATCATCAGACGATTTTATACGGCTTAGGAAGGATCTGTGGCAATGAAGAGGGCAAAGACTATCCCAATTAACCCTCTCAAGTCCATAAAAAAGGGCAAAGACTATCCCAATTAACCCTCTCAAGTCCATAAAAAAGGGCAAAGACTATCCCAATTAACCCTCTCAAGTCCATAAAAAAGGGCAAAGACTATCCCAATTAACCCTCTCAAGTCCATAAAAAAGGGCAAAGACTATCCCAATTAACCCTCTCAAGTCCATAAAAAAGGGCAAAGACTATCCCAATTAACCCTCTCAAGTCCATAAAAAAGGGCAGACTATCCCAATTAACCCTCTCAAGTCCATAAAAAAGGATCTGTGGGAGTGAGAAGTTCTGAAATTCTATCCCAATAATCCCTTCGACTTCCATATGAAAGATCGGTGAGAATGAAATGGGTCATCTCGATACACCCTTCGACTTCCATACGCCCTTCCTAATCTGAATAAATTCGTCGCCTTACTTCCACATGTGTCGAATGAAAAGAGTAATGACTATCTCAATATCCCCTCTTACTTCTGGTGTCCCGAGTTCGAATACCGGGAGGACCCTATGCTTTCATTAGTTTATTCAAGTACATTGGGGTTCGTAATTGACGATTAATGGTAAGAACGGGGCGTTACTTATTCCATACGTCCTTCCTAAGCTGAGTAAAATCTTCACCTTGCAGCCCGAACAAACTGTCAAAACGCGTCATAATCCACATAGGAGTTAAGGGAGCCCACTCGCTTTTTTCTCTTTCTCTCCGTCTCTCTGGCTTGTATTCATTCGGCCCCATTCAGCCTACTGTTTTAAGATGTTTACCCCCATCCAAATGTCAATATTTTCCTGGCGAGCAGTAGCGAGCCAGCATATATATATTTTTGTTTTGACAGCAAGCTAAATTTGTACATTTTTCGATAGAAAAATGTCACCGGCAAAGCCGGATTTCTCCATACAATGCTGGCTCGCTATCGCTCGCCAGGAAGAAATCGACACCTGGATGGGGATAAACGTTTTAAATCAGTTGGTTGAATGGGGCCGAATGGATACAAGCCAGGGAAAGAGAGAAAAGGAGAAAAAGATAACATACAAAAAGCCAGTGACTCCCCTTAATATAATAGTTACTCAATAGGGTCACGCGTCCGTCGGTCGAAGCACTCCAAGGAATAGCGAGCCAAAGTGTGTCGTTACTCCGGAGGTCGCGAATTAAACGGGTGGTGGTCGCTTTTTCTGGACCTCCTTCACCATCATGTTTAGCATATTAGTATTTAACTTTTAAGACTTTCGCTCCATTAGTTTGGCAATTGTGAGACCTTCCGCCTCATTTCTTTGCCAATATTAAGACCTTTCGTGCCATTTAGGTGTCAATTTTTTCCTGGCGAGCGAAAGCGAGCCTGTAAAGTTTGAAGGAATCGGCCTTCAGCCGGGACATTTTCTACCAAAATATATATCATGAAAGGGGATCTAGGGGCTCGCCAGCAAAAAATCGACACCTAAATGGCACGAAAGGTCTTGAAATTGACAACGAAATGGGGCGAAAGGTATTAAAATCGCCAAACTAATAGAAGGAACGTCTTTAAATCTCAAAACTAATTTGCTAAACACGAGGGAGAAGGAGGTCCATAAAAATCGAGTAGTATTACATTGACCTGTAAAGTGCCTGACCTTGGGAGTGCCTCGATATAGTATAGGTGGGGTCAAAAGTCCTCATGTCCCTGCTACAAAATATCAACTTTATTGACCTCTCTCTCGATGTTACCCCGTACTGTTCCGGCGACGGCTTTTTATATTTCGTTATAGCTACCGTCAGACGATTTTATAAAGCTAAGGAAGGACATATGGTCAATTACAGGATTAATTGAGATAGTCTGTAGCCTTTTCATGGGTATACGTCCTTCCTAATCTGAATAAAATCGTCTAATGGTTGTCAGAATTGTATGAAAAGGGCGGCACCGGTACTGAAGGGGTTAAGATAAACAAAATCAACAAAACAAAATAGATCTTGAGTATAAACACTTAGATCATATGTACAGTCGCGCTAATAAGTCATGTGTCCCGGCTGTCATTACGTTTGGCTTGCTCTGGGCTGTATTAATGTCTGTCAGATGTTGAATAGGGTGGGTAAGTGTAGGAACATGTTTGTATATTTCACTCGATATGAAGAAATGAAGCTTAGATATTGCTGATACCAATTATTGATCAAAACATACTTGGTGCCGAGACATCACTTATTAGCGCGATTGTACTAAGAATAATGTTACATCTTTTTACTAAGAGAGATACCGATGTTGAAACGCTGGAGGAAGGACAACGCGACTTTTAAACCGCAACCGAACCCCGCGTAACGCCGAGCGACCCCCGATGTCTAAAATAACTGGCAAGAGTTGCGTTACCGAGCATACCACTGCCGACATACAGCATAACTCCTCTCTAAAACATTAACCTAACCAAACAACGTAACCTAACCTATTATTCATGTAGTAATGAGAATACTAGCTTAGGTTAGGCGTTTTAGTTAAGTATTTATAGATGATTGATGTTGTATGTCGGTAGTGGTACGCCCGATAACACAACTCTTACCAAATAACTTATCAAAATGTACCATCATATATTTATTATTGTATTGGGTTTAGCTAATTCCCCACTCACACCACCACAAGATACACAGGTTATTATTATCTAGACTATGAGAGAGTCAGAAGGGAGGTTGAATAGTCACAGTAGAGATCGTGCAATCCCGATAATCCCAACTACTTTGGCCTGTATCCATTCGGCCCCATTCAGCCTACTGTTTTAAGACGTTTACCCCCATTCAGGTGTCAATATTTTCCTGGCGAGCGGTAGCGAGCCAGCATATATATATTTTGTTTCGACAGCAAGCTAAATTTGTACAGTTTTCGATAGAAAATTTCTCCGGCAAAGCCGGATTTCTCCAAACAATGCTGGCTTGCTATCGCTCGCCAGGAAGAAATCGACACCTAGATGGGGATAAAAGTCTTAAAACAGTTGGCTGAATGGGGCCGAATGGATACAAGCCACGGAAAGAGAGAAAAGGAGAGAAAGATAAAACAAGCCGATGACCCCTATTAAAAAATAATAATAATAATAATAAAACAAATAAGTAAATAAAAAATAAAATAAAATAAAACTTAATTAGCTCCTTCTATACCGCCTACGTCTTTTAACTATATTCTGGCTACTATTAGACGATTTTATTAAATTTAAACAGGGCCTCCAGCAATTAACAGGTTTCGAACTATCTCACTTAACCATTTTGACCACCACAGATCCTTCTTAAACAGCACAAAACGTATCAGGTTTCGAACAGTCTCACTTAAACCATTCCATTTTTCCGACCACAGTATCACCCCATTTTATCTTGACCCCGTATCATTTTTGGAACCGGTCGTGATTATTAGATTATTAGTTTTTCCGACGCATCGTATGTTTTTTGGAGCAGGTGTCCCTTAAGCCGGTATCACACAAGTTTTTTTTAGTCAACATTCGATAATCAAAATTTTTCTGGCAACACTTCTGGAATATTTTGCACTGGTATCGGAAACTAGACGGATGATAGATGCATTTACGTAACCGAAATATTGAAAATGTTGACCTCATAAGCTGCCAGACCAGTGTTGAGCGTAAATGTTGAGGGAAAAAGCGCTCGTGTGATCATACCGGCCTTACTAATGAGCCGCAGTTATAATGATGGTGGGTTTGGAGATCACCCCCTGCTATTTATACAAGCAATAGATAGATTATTATTTAAGGGGAGGCAGTTGGGTTTTCCAGTCCTCCTCCTCCCTCATGTTTAGCCCTATTAGTTATGAGATTACATGACATTCGCCCCGTTAGTTTGGCGATTTTCAGACCTTTTGCCCCATTTCTTTGCCAATATTCGTGCCATTTAGGTGTCGATTTTTTCCTGGCAAGCGATAGCGAGCCTGTATTTGAAGAGGAATCGGCATTCGGCCGGGACATTTTTCTACCGAAAAATGTACAATTATATATCTTAAAACAGTTGGCTGAATGGGGCCAAATGGATACAAGCCAGGAAAACAGAGAAGGAGAAAGATTAAAAAAAACCGGTGATCCCCCTTAACACGCTGAAAAGGAGAAAGATAAAAAAAAGCCGGTGATCCCCTTAACACGCTGTCATTTATCATTAGCACTAAATGGATTAAGAGAAAACGGGATATGCCGGCCATTTCGAAAACATTAGCGCATCGGGGAATTTAATCTTTAATGGCCTTCGTAATGGATGATGATGATGATGATGATGATGATGGGAGGCGTACAGTTGCCTTAATAAAATAGTACTACTTCCATTACTTTACCTTTGTTATACGATACCGAATTCCAATTAATATATTGACTATAGGTAGCGTCAACGAACTTGACAATAATCTTGATCCCTGACCTCTCTGTAACTCAAAAGGGCCTAAGACAACCTGGCTGTTAATCTCCACACCTATTTCCTGGTGGACTCTTCCCAAATTATAGAAACGTCAGCCCGATGGCTTTCATTCATTTCGAGTTATAAGAAGTTAAGGGGTTAAGATTACTGTCAAGTTCGCTGGCGCTACCTATAATTCCTTGAACGTGACGATACTGCGTTGTTATACGTGTGATTAGTTTGCTTGGAAAACGGATTAACTTGCTCATGTAGTAATGAAAAATGGGGATTGGGCCTGAGCATATAGATAGATAGATAGATAGATGTAGTAATGTACACCCTATGTGGTGGATTGTGTTCTTTTATTTATGAATTATTATTTTGCTTAAGCGTTGTTTCCACATAGCGATTGTGATAAGTTGTTTTGTCTTTTTACTGTGTTCGTCCAAGTTTCGGTATGTTTATTTTGCAAGTTTTACATTATAATAGTATAATATAGTCTACTATACTTGCTCATATAGTGCCTTCTATGTGCTAGTTTGTTTTTTAATTTTGCTAGATCTTCCGTCCGATATTTCAACAGGGTGATTTTTATAAGTTTTCAACAGGGTGATTTCTATAAATTCATTTGTTTACGAGTTTACGAGTGTAGAAATACAGTATGTAAGTTAAGTTAAACTTCTGTAGCGGTGTGGTTTGGTTGCGAGCCGTGGTATAGTCAGTAGAGCGTCGGCTGTTGATCAGAGGGTCGGCGGATCGAGCCCTCCCTGTCAAAATGCTATTGGTAGATTTCACTTGGCCTAGCAAATTGCTGACAAACGCCTAATGTTCATGGCCAGGAATTATGGCGTCTAACAAAAATAAAAAAAAAAAAAAATAAAAAAAAAATGGTTTGGTACATATCTGCTGGAGTGAATACAATGAGAAAAGCAAGAAGAGCAAAGATTTAAGAAAGCCGAAAAGCTAGGAGAGAAACCAATGTTAAACAAAAACACTAAATAAATCAGAATAATGACTATGACTGAAACAAAAAACGTCAGATCCTATTTTCCCAAAGTCAAAATACATTAAATTAACAACAGAATAAATACAAAGTTTTAGGTGTTTGTGAAACCAAAAGTCCTTGGGTGTTTTTGAGACCAAATATCATGTCAAAATAAATATAAAGATAGATCAATTGACCACTTGCGAGTTTCAGGCTATAAGGAAGTTGGAGCTGTAGACATGATATGGTTTTAGTACATTTATATATACATAGAACCAAAAACAACATACTATTTATCCATCAGAAACCTACATGATTACTGTATTTGTGTTTATTATCGATGTTTACAGGCCGAACTTCCTTATAGCCTGAAACTCGCAAGTGGTCAGTTCAAAATAATAGCATTACACAAGAAACAAAGACAGAAACAGTAATAATAATAGTAATAGTAATAGTAATAATAATAATAATAATAATAATAATAAAATGTGAATCTATGATAGGATTCGAGATAATTGAAACAGGGATTCAATCAATTTGTAAACGATATCCCAATGAATCATTAGACACGGAGAGTCACTAATGTAACTGGTAATTGAGAAGAGATCATTAACCCCTTGAAGCTCTGACGCGTTTTACTAGTTTATTTTGGCTATCATTAGACAATTTTATGCAGCTTAGGAAGGATCTGTGGGTATTAAAAGGGTAAATACCACCTCAATTAACCCTTTAACTTCTGTATACCGTTATTAATCTGAATAAAATGGTCTAATAGTAGGCCTAGCCAGAAAACAGAACAGAAATGCGTATTGGAGCTTGAAAGGGTTAATAAAACAAGTGCTTGAGAAGGATTCGAAAAGTAATAAATCTACACAGGGATCACAAAGGACGTACATAACGGCAGCTACTACAATATGTACACCCACACCCACACACACACACCCACACACACGTACACACAAAAACACACACATACCTCTCACTAAGCTTTGTAGAGTGGCAAAATATTAACCCCTGCTATACCGGTGATGTACTTTTCATTAAATTCTGGCGACAATTGGAGGATTTTGTTCAGCTCAGGGAGGACGTCTACCCATTAAAATACTACAGACTATCTCAATTCATCACTTTAGTTACCATATATCTTTCCTAAGCTTCATAAAATCGTCTAAATGTAGCTCAAATCAAATAAAAAAAGACCCCGCCGGTACAGAAGTAGTTAATAGTTACCCCTGCCTCACAATTATATAAAGTGTATTGTCACTATCGTCCGTTTTCTTCCAGCTGATGGTAAATTGTCATGTCACCATCTTAATTATTCACCTATTATGAAGATTATGTAGCGAAATATGTAGTTATAATGTAAAACTTGCAAAATAAACAAACCAAAACGTATACGAACACAGTAAAAAGACAAAACCACCAAAACTTGCCCATATTATGAGGCAGAGACATAGTTGCTTCCTATCTGTCCATTCAGTATCTATAAATTAGTTGCTAAGAGATTCAATTTACTCTCAGCTGGAAAAGAACAGTCTAGTTACTTATTATTCATATTTATACTATAGCCTGTCCCCAATGAGCAGGCCAAAACTCCTGACCATTAAACCTCTTTAACTCCAAAACTACTAGAGTAATCAACCTAATATTCCTACCATTTATTAGTTTATTTATTTCATAAATTTATTTTAGTAAGCATTGTTTCCACATAGCGATTTTGACTTTATATTGTCTTTGTCCCAGTTTTGGTTAGTTTAGTTTGCAAGTTTTACATTTTAATTCAAGTACATTGGGGTTTGTAATTGATGATTAATGTTAAGAATGGGGTGTTACTTATTTGGGAAGGGTTGGCAAGCGAATAAGTGTTGACATTTGCCGCCCATTTGCTCTAGCCCTTATTGAGCTACAGAGGTTTTGGGTCACGATTTCTGGTCTACTGATAACGAATAGGCTGCTGCTTCGTCAATGTTCTATATTTCGTTCTTCCATCATATATCCGTTCTTTCTCTGTTCTTCCATCTTATATCCGTTCTTCCTCTGTTTTTTCATTATGAATCCGTTCTTCCATCATATATCTGTTCTTTCATCATATATCCGTTCTTCTCTGTTCTTCCATCATATATATGTTCTTCCATCATATATCTGTTCTTCCATCATATATATGTTCTTCCATCATATATTCGTTCTTCCATTGTATATCTGTTCTTCCTATTTGTTCTTCTATCATTTCGTTCATTCTTTATCTTTATCCAATTTCTTTTCCATTTCTTTTGCCTTCCAACTCTCTTGATTTAGTGTGTGTTTGATTTTCTTCCATTCTTCTCTCTCTCTCCTACTCATGTGTGTATGTGACTCTTATGTACGCGGGGGGAAATCTTTGGTTTCTGAAGTTTTGTACACACACCGAGTCACCACGCGCACACACGTAGACATATATATACACACAGGTCTTAAGTACACATGCAGTCACCGTATGCACTCGACTGCACACACACACACACACACACATATTTATACACACATAGCCTATCATAATTTTCACTGAGTGCACAGCAAATGTACATACACAACCACGTACATACAGAGATGCACATAGGGAGATTGTTCTACATAGTCTGCATACATACATACAAATTAACATTATGTATTCTAAATTGCCTTATGGAAAACTAAGCCCATTCTTCTTATTTCTTAAACAGATATACAATTCAAAATTAATGTACTGCAAAACCGAAGTGATAAAACTAAATATATATATATATATAAATTATGTACACAGATCTAAATAATATATACTGTATATAGACTCTTATTCATACAGATCTCGAATAATATTATGTTCTCATATACAACAAAAACAGCATAGATTTACAGAATACAAACTTAGCCATATGTATATAGTTTACTGAAGAGCTACCAATTGCCGACTTGCGAGTTTCGATCTATAAGGAAGTTGGAGCTGTAGACAACGATATTTAACAGGATTTACTGCTAAAATACGGTCGTAGCACATTTATAAAGACATAAAACCCAATTCGACACACCATTTATCCATCAGAAACGTACATTATTCTTGCATTTCTGTTTTATATCAGTGTTCACGGCTCCAACTTCCTTACAGCCTGAAACTTGCAAGTGGTCAATTGTAAAAACATGTGAAGTAGGGAATGCAGCGAAGAAGACAGTATAATAATAATAATAATAATAATAAGTTTCAGTAATATTCATGGGTTATAACCGACAAAAATACAGCCAAATATTCAATATACTGTATATAAAAAAAAAAAAAAAAAAAAAAAAAAAAAAAAAAAAAAATAATAATAATAATAATAATAATAATAATAATAATAAGCTTCAGTAATATTCATGGGTTATTACTGACAAAAATACAGCCAACTATTCAATATATATAAATACCAAAACTTGATTAAGTTACAACTTATCATATATTACATCAATAATTAGGACAGTTATTTAAGCATTACAAATTAAAGTAGTATTTCCATATTTCCTCAAACTAAACCATAACGCTTATTACATATATTTTCCTTTACTTAAAATTAATCTTGAAAGTACATATATTTTCCTTTGCTTAAAAATAATATATGTATGAAATTACCGTATTTTACTTCTAAATAATTCCAAAACTTTTCTAAATTATTGAGATATAATGTGTAAAAACATTCCAAATTATGTCACATTTAAATTATATCAAAACACTCCAAACTGTCATGTTTAAGTAAGTCAAATTATCATAATATTTACAGTCTAACCATGAGGCTTAATAGATACTATTCATGTTGCAAATACAGTATTCATATGGTATTGCTTAACCCATACAGTACCAGGGACGTCCTTTTTATCATATTCTGGCAACTACTGGATGATTTTATTCAGCTTAAGAAGGACCTCTAGCAATATTACGGCTTTAAACTATCTCAACCAACCCTTTTAACTACCGCAGATCCTTCTTAAGCAGCATAATGTCGTCTAAATATAGCTAGAATAAGAAATAACACACGTCGCTGGTACTCAAAGGGTTAAGCCGGTATCACACAAGCGCTTTTTCCCTCAACATTTATCCTTAACACTGGTCTGGCAGCTTATTACGCTAACTTTGTCAAAGATTCTGATCTATCTATCTATCTATTGCCTGACGCTGTGATCCCCGAAGGGGTGGCCACGAACGAACCGCCCCCATCCACCTCTGTCCCCAGTCAGTCGACGCCCCTCCCCCCAACCAGCACCGCCTTCGTTCATGTTCTTCCTCACTCCATCCTTCCACCTCTCATTCGGTCTACCTCTCCCTCTGTCCCTCCACCTCACTCTCGTACACCCTCTTAGTCATTCTCTCGCTTTCCATACGTTCCATATGGCCAAACCATCTCAAGTTGTTCCTTTTCACACTTTCCAGCACATCTACCTCCACACCACACCTCCTTCTTACTTACTCTAGTCTGTCTATCCCTCCATGTAACTCCGCACGCACTCCTTAAGTAATTAATTTCCACTGCTCTCACTCTTGGTCTGAGTCTCTCAACCAACGTCCATGCTTATATTAAAATATCTCTCGTCTAGTTGCTGATACCAGTGCAAAAAATCTCCAAAATGTTGCTAGAAAAATGTTGACCTTAAAATGTTGAGTATAAAAGCTCTCGTGTGATACCGGCTTTAGTCATCAGCGAGCAAACTATGCTGGAATGTTATATGAGTTAATTACTCAAAACACGTAGTAAAATAATCGAAGAGAAAACTTAAATTACTGACTAATAAAATGTAATCTCATTGTCTCTGCCTTTTAAATCTATATTATATTTCTTGATATTGTTTTTACGTTCAGCAATCTTATTCTTTCTCCCTCCATTTTCTTCCTAGTACAGTACGGTCGCGCTAATAAGTCATGTCCCAGCTGTCATTACGTTTGGCTCGCTCTGGGCTGTATTAATGTCTGTCAGATGTTGAATAGGGGTGCTAAGTGTAGGAACATGTTTATATATTTCACTCAATATGAAGAAATGAAGCATAGATATTGCTGATACAAATTATTGATCAAAACATTCTTGGTGCCGAGACATCACTTATTAGCGCGACTGTACATCAAACTATTCTATATAGTCTAACTTGTATTTTCTCGTTATGTTTTTAGTACGTTGAACTATTCTAATTAAACTCGATCCCGACATTTCTATCATTTGGGAAGATCCCACCAGGAAATAGGTGTGGATATTTACAGCCAGTTTGCTCTAGGCCCTTTTGAGTTACGAGAAGTTAAGGGGTCAAGAAAATTGTTAAGTTCGTTGGCGCTACCTATTGTATATTTATTAAATTAAAAAGGAACTTGCGCTCGCTGTGAAAATATTTGAAATGTCGTGAAAGTGGTTTGGAAAATATGCATTCATTTTCACGTTACTTTTATGTACTGTGACAGGTCGTCTGAATTGATGATCTGTTCTGAATAATTACAGCAGAGAATCATTGTTATTTGCCCGATTATATTTATGTTTTACGAATCTAATTACTTATCTATTCCGAATTATTTTAACCCATTCAGTACCAGGGACGTCTTTTTCATCATATTTTGGCAACTAGTAGACGATTATATTCAGCTTTGGAAGGACCTCTAGCAATAATAAGGCTTCAAACTATCTCAACCAAGCCTTTGAACTACCACAGATCCTTCTCAAGCTGCATAATATCGTCTAAATATAGCTATAATAATATGTAACACACGCCACTGGTACTCAAAGGGTTAACACACAGTCATGGTTATGCACTGTAGTGTATATTATTATATTATGTGGCTGGATACCAATATTTATAACATGGATATCAACACTGACAATCTATTCATTATAATTTGCGCAGATATAGTCATTCGCAAAACCAGGACCTCATTTTATTTATAATTAGTATGTATAGTTAGTTATGTAGAGCAGACTAACCAGACCACTGAGATTCATACGGAACTCTCATAGGTCTGTATAGTGGTTGATAATCTAGAGAGAGAGAAAAGGAGGTATTTAATCTATATTACCGGGTATCCATGTATTCAATTTTATTCAAACCGATATTGTCACTTGCTTTCATCAAATTGACGATCCATTCCCAATAGCCAAATGTAAACCAAGTTATTATGTTATTATATCCCATTCATTATCAGGGACATCCTTTTTATCATATTTTGGTGATTGTATTCAGTTTAGGAAGGACCTCTAGCAATAATAAGGCTTCAAACTATCTCGGCCAACCCTTTTAACCACCAGAGATCCTATATGAGCAGCATAATATCGTCTAAATATAGCTGGAATTAAATATAACACACGTCGCTGGTACTAATATAGGCCTAGTTAAATATGTATACTGTACGTTTGTGACTAACTATCTGAACGGACAAACGCTAATCCAGATAATTTACAAATGGTACCATAACCATTCTTTATTTTTTAAGTACAGTAATGTGGTTTGTAATCTAAATTGACCAAATCCATTCCAAATATTTCAAGCAGGTAATAATTTTCTAGTTATAATTTACTAAATCTATTCCAAATAATTTAAGCAGGTCGTTGTTTCCTAGTTTTAATTCACTAAATCTATTCCAAATAATTTAAGCAGGTCGTTGTTTCCTAGTTTTAATTCACTAAATCTATTCCAAATAATTGTTTTAATTTCGTTGTTTCCTAGTTTTAATTCACTAAATCTATTCCTAATAATTTAAGCAGGTCGTTGTTTCCTAGTTTTAATTCACTAAATCTATTCCTAATAATTTAATCAAGTCATAATTTTCTAGTTGCAATTTGCTATACAGTACATGGCATTAAATCTGAACCGAGAGAATACTGTATATGCCAAATAAATGTTAACCGAGATAATCTATTCCAAATAATTTACAATAGTAGCATCCAAATTTTCCCTGATGCAATTAGCTTTAATGGGTATAAATTTGCGGTGTCGTTAACGGTAACCGGGTATCATCCGCCCAGCTTAATTAACTTTAACGAGGTATTACCCACGACGTAAATAAACGACAGAGGATTATAATGCATCCTGGATTTTATAATGGCGGAAGGTTTATAATGTCATCGTGGCTTTTTAACCTTTTCTGTTACAGCGACGTCTTTCTAATTACTGTATATTCTAGCTATATATAGACGATTCTGTGCAGTTTAATAGGATATATAGTAGCTAAAGAATTAATAAATATGTTACAGCTACGTCTTTCTAATTATATTCTAGCTATATATAGACGATTCTGCGCAGTTTATGAAGGATATATAGTAGCTAAAAGGATTAATGGAGATATTCCGTAGCCTTTTAATTGGTAAACCTCTTTCCTAAGCTGAATACAATCGTCTAATAGATGCCAGAATATGATGAAAAGACGTCCCTGGTACTGAATGGGTTAATAGAGGAAGGGATAATATTGTTTTAGCTTTTTTAAACCTTTCAGTGCGATGGCGTTATATCCTTTTAATTCCGGGTACTGTAACAATTTTATTAAGCTTTGGAAGGGCATGGTATCATATTAGTTTTATTCTGGCTAACGTTAGACGATTTTATGCAGGTTTGAAAAGATCTCGAGGAATCCAAGGGGTAAACAATGCAATTCTTAGCCTTTCGACTCCCACAGTTACTTTCCAAGCTGCAAATATTTGTCTAATAATGTACAGTCCCGAGCCATAATACCTGCACAAACCATTTGACCATTTGAATCTGTATCTAACCCAAGCGAGACAATCCAATGTTCTGCTATAACTGTGTTGGTGGTGTAATGGTTTAGATGCTTGTGTTCTGGGTGTGGTGTCCCGAGTTCGAATCCCGGGAGGACCATATACTTTCATTAGTTTATTCAAGTGCATTGGGGTTTGTAATTGAGGAATAATGTTAAGAACGGGGTGTTACTTTCGAACCCAAGCGAGACAATCCAATGTTCTGTTATAACTGTGTTGGTGGTGTAATGGTTTAGATGCTTATGTTCTGGGTGTGGTGTCCCGAGTTCGAATCCCGGGAGGACCATATGCTTTCATTAGTTTATTCAAGTGCATTGGGGCTTGTAATTGATGATTAATGTTAAGAACGGGGTGTTACTTATATCCCAGAAGCTTCACAACTTGGCTTTAAAGATTCAAAGCTTCAATTGGGTGTGAAGGTATTATGGCTTTCGACTGTACCAGCATGGTGAAAAAAGGGCGTCGTTCTACTGAAAAGGTTTACCGAGGAACGTACATTGTCGGCTTGCTTTTTATGTCCGCGGTGACGAAGTGGTTCTCGAGCAGCATTCATAAACACTTATTCTTGTTAATGGGACACTTGGAGTTATACAGTACGTCTGCATGTGAAGGTAGGAGGAGGATGAGGAGACGACTAGCGCGTACAGTTGCTCCGACACGAACCTGGTACCGGTACACTTTTTGATAAGCGATAATAAGATTTAGCGCGTTCATAGGTTTAATTAAGAGCTTGAATGTGAACGAGATTTAATGCTCTCACAGTTTTATTTGTAGTTTGAAATAAAATTTATGGTAACTAGATTTAATTGCTCTCATAGATTAGGTTTGTAAGTGAATCTACTACTTCACCTGATCACAATAATGTAGTTAGAAGGGGATAGGACCAATGCGTCATCAATCCTCAGAGGTTTAATGTCTCGGCAACTAAACATAAAGTAGCATACATAAAGTAGCATACATAAATGCAAATTTGTTTATCATATATCTTCTCCTGGGTGACCTAGATGTGAGTGAATTTGTGTTTTGTCTGTGTGTGTTCGTTGTTTTATGTTGTGTTTTGTGTTTTCCCTGTTCGTGCTCTGTCTTGAGTTTTTAAGCTGAATGAAATCGTCTAACAGTAGCCAGAATAAGGTTAAAAAGACGTTGTTGGTATAGAAGGGGTTAAAATTCCCAAAGATCCTTCCTAAATTGTATATGATCGTCTAATGAAAGCCAGAGGAAACTGCTATAGCGCGTCATGATTCTCAAAGGGTTAAATATATCAACATACACAAACAAGCAAACAAATGGAAAGGAACCGTATATGCATCAAATGGAAAGGTACCGTATATGCATCGAATATTTGTATGGTTTGGTGAGAATTTATAGCATATCTGCATACGAGGTGGGATTAATTATTTCGTTACATCTGCATACACTAAAACATTGGTGATAATTTTTCATATACGGTATCTATCGTGAAATTATTCACTCCTTACATCTGCATAGGCCTACACAAAAACATTGGTGGTAATTTTTCATACCGGTATATCTATCGTGGGATTATCCATTTCTTACATCTGCATACACTAATACATTGGTGAACATTTTTCATATATCTGCAATGGGATTATTAATTTTTTACATTGAATTTTGCATACACTAAAACGACGGTGATAATTTTTCATATATCTGCAATTATAGTGGTATTATTCATTCCTTACATCTGCATACCCTAAAACATTGGTGATAATTTTTCATATATTGTAACTGCATTAATTTGTAGTTAATCATTCTTTACGCTACACATTTTACATACCGTACATTCTTCACATTACATACACTGAAACATCCATGGTTGAGTAGGCAATACACACACACACACACACACACACACACACACACACACACACACACACACACACACACACACACACACACATGGGGTACATATGGAAGCAAATACAACAGTGAGGTTTCTTTGCATATGTTTGGTTACTATCAATATACATTTAGAATGTATATATGTTATGGGATGTTGATTGTAATAATATGATCTCTCTCTCTCTCTCTCTTATACAATGCTTTCCATATCACCAGCTTTCCATTTCACCAGTCAAAATATTAAGAACATTCAATAATTAAAAACACACATGCACGTACCGGTACACAACTTACTTTCTTCCTCTCTCTCTTTTTACATACAAACACACTCTTTCTGCACACACACTCTTTATGCACACACACTCTTTCTCCACACATATTCTTTCTGCACACACACTCTTTTTTTCCCATTCACACTGTCTCTCTCTACATACACACACGCACACTTTCTCTCTCCCCACACACACACCGAGCCGAGCCAGACATAAAGTGCTAATTAGTGTGAGTCAGCACCTCTTAATGTGTCAGATACCACACACACACACACACACACACACACTCACTCTCTCACCACACAGAATAGGCTTACACACTCACCATCCCACACACACTATATCTCCCTCTCCCTTTCCACACATAATACAGTCTCTCTCTCTCTCTTTCCACACACAACACACTCACCATCACACACATACACTCTCTCTCTTTTCACATACACACAATCAGTAACACACACATACAATCTCTCTCCCTCTCTTTTCAGACTCCCAATCTTACTCTGCAAGCAGTACATGTAGATTATATACAAACATAATTCAGTACCGTATCAATGAATGAAATATTTATCAACTTCTAACCTTCATTTAAACTTGAACGCTCTCTTTCTCTCTCTTACACACACTTTCTCTCTCTCTCTCTCTCTTACACACACTTTCTCTCTTGTTTTCAGTATCAATGAATGAAATATTAATCAACTTCTAACTGGCATTTAAAGCTACACTCTCTAACTCTCACACTCTATATCTCTCTTTTTCACACACAAACACACACACACTCTATATCTCTCTCTCACACACCTATACAGTATTGTCCACTAATAAAACTAGGCAGGACTGGAGAAGATGTGTGTTTGTTTGCTCGTTTTCTTTGTCACTAGGCCTACTTAAAATTATTATGATCCTCCAAACACTAAATATATTCACACAGTCCACTAAGCTACATCTTTTTTCGTGTCGAGTTACACTAAATACACCTTCTTTGAAAAAATTGCTGATCATTTATAAAAGAAATTGGTGAACCTTAGAGGGATCTGCCTTGTGTGGGCCGATCGGCTTTCTGCAGACTCCCATTTTCTTATGTTCTTATTATCACCGACTCCAATATTTCCTTGGGTTTAGCATATTTTGGTGCTTGTCGTTTATGTACAGTATTTCTTTTCGCTGTTCTCGATTTTCTTCGCTAAACCGCCGAAGAAAATGTGGCGCCCCTTAAGTATTGTCACTGTCTTCTGTCGGGGCGGATAAATATCACTAGTTCATAATTATTTTTGTAACTTTCTTAGGCAACTGATTTTTAAAAGCCAGCTACTTTTCATGATTTCCAGATTCTTAGAAACAGATTTCACTGATTTATGTCTTTCTTACTCTCTGGTTCACTTTAATTACTTTCACTCTAAATTACTTCACTTAATAACATATTTAACTGATTTATGTATTTCTTACTCTCTGGTTCACTTTAATTACTTTCACTCTAAATTACTTCACTTAATAACATATTTCACTGATTTATGCATTTCTTACGCGCTTGTTCACTTAGTAATTGCTCTCACTATCATTTACTTCACTACTTATGAGATTAAAATAGTTCGTACTATTTTAGCCAGTGTCCCTTACTCACTGTACATAGTAATAAAATGCACTATTATAATGTACTTCTAGCACTATTAAGTACAAATCAATAGTAGTGTCTGAATACTGCGCACTACATTGCATTCATGGGGTAGTAATATTTAGTAACATTTACCCTTGTTATATTTTCCTATATATTGTGGTTCTGTTTACATTATAGATTCTGTATTCATTTCTAAATATAATACCATGTCCATCACTTATTTCACTCATATAAGTATCTCATCAAATATAGTCATGATTTCCATACTGTATAGAAGTCATCGCTCATTAAATTTACCTTAGATATTATTTTCCACAATATACTCTCATATATTATCTAAATACAGTAATTTCCTAAATATTCATTGTAACCAAATGGCCACACGTTATAACTTTTGTTGTATAATTTTATGCTTACTACATTTGAACACCATTTTCCATTGCATTTATTCATAATTAGTCCAGAAATGCAGAATTTATTTGCTCCTTTAAGTTCTTTCAAGAATATTTCCTTTATAGCCAAAGTTTATACATCTTCGTAAAATGATACACTGGGTGTAGTTTTCCACCACTTCATCAGAATTGCAAAAGTATTTTGAGTTTTCTTCATAGCGTAATCCCATTTTAAGTTTACGTTCACTGACACACTCACTCACCGGACCTAAAGTTGACTTCGTCCTCACGCCACGCACCTCACACCCTCCCATGAGTGCGTTGAGGTATAATAGAGGGAAAGATTGTGTTAGGGTGTGTCTGGTGCTTGGTGGGTAGCGGGGAATATATGGATGGGTGGTAGGGAATCTCAGAGGTTGGTTTGTTGGATTGTGTTGGGATCAGTTAGGCTTTTTGTGGTGGGCTGTGTAGTGGGGTGTTTTGAGCTAAGTTTGGGAGAGTGCAGCGGGGTGCGTTGGGGTGTACTAGGACGACTCAAGGTGTGCTGAGGCGAGTGAGTTGGCGTGCGCTGGGGTGTGCTAGAGTGTGTCAATGTGTGGTAGAGTGCGAGGTTGGATGAATCAAGCTGGGAGGAGGTACTGGGATGGAACAGAAGTCTAGATTGCATCGGACTGTACTGGGATGTACTAGGGTATGCGGAAGCCTGTTGGTACAATACGGGGTAAGAAGGGTGTTGATATAAGAGCGTTGAGTGGCTCTGAGAGATCCCTTTGCGTGTGAGGGTGTGTTGGGGTGAGTGCGTGGGGGTATACTGAGGTGTGGTAAGCTGGGTGGAAGAACGACGGGACGAAAGTAGGGCCGAGGCTCTCCGCAGTGAGTGAGTTGGAGTGTGTTCGGGGGAGTCATAGTGCTTCGTAGCTTGCCTGGAGGCATGAACTGGGGTGGGTTGCTGTGTGGTGGAGTACTTTGAAGCTTGTTTAGCCGAATAAAACGAAGTGGTTTGCATTGTATCGGAGTAAACGGAGACTCGTCTTGGTGTATGAATAGCTGTGGGTTGTGGTGTGTCGGTGTAACTTAAAGATTGTCTTGATGAATATATAGGGTTGGTTTGCCTTGTGTCGGGGTAATTTAAGGATGGTCTTCGCGAATGTACCGGGGTGGGCTGAGGTGTCTCGGAATATTTTGATGCCTGTTTAGGGGAATGTGCTGGAGTATGCTGAGGTGTGGCAGAGTGCTTTGGTGCCTGAACTGGGATGTTTTGAGGAGTGGCGGGGTGCTTCGAGGACTGCGCGGTGACTGCGGTGGTGCGCTGTGGGGTGTCGGGGTGCTTTAGGGTCTGGCGGGGTGAGTGTATCGGGGTGCGGTGGGGTGTGGTGGTGGTGGAGGCAGAGTGGGAGGAGGAGGGGAGAACAGGGGTGGGGGTGCGACGGGGGGAAGAGGTGGCAGATGAGGACCGCCGCCATCACTCTCTCTCTGGAGGCGGCTGTGTGTCCGATCTGAGGGAAAGGAGACAAGGGCGATATATATACCGTACATACATTGGGGCAGTATTATCAATTTGATAACAATATACTTTGAGAAGTAGACACAATGAATATAAACACCATATGAGGAGGAGCACTTTATTGACAATGTTTCGCATTGGCCTGATGAAGTTCTATGCGAAATGTTGTCAATAAAGTGCTCCTCCTCATATGGTGTTTAAATTAAGTATTATCAATGTTTGACCTGTGAAGAGAAACAAATTACAATATTGACATTAAAAAGTGTAGTCAAAAGATATCATGATTGTTTCTGGCAACGATAATCATAGCTATATTATGACAATCACTTTCGCATGGACGACAAATTCTTTGCTGACAGCACCTTTTTTGCTTACATCTCATTGCTGTCAACTTTTCATTGGTAACAGCTTTTCGACAATAATTCATTTTATTACGGACAACAATTTTTTTTCTTCAAAAAGTAGTTTTCAGCAGTTAAAAACCGACGTCAATAAAAAAAGAAATTTTCAATAGTATGTCAGTCAGCAAAGAATTTGTGTTCAAGAAAAAGTCAGGAAAAAGATTATCAGAATAAAAGTGTGTACGTGTGTAAAATAAAGCAAAATATATATAAATAAAAAGACAAATATCTTCAAGTACTTCAAATCTCTACTTCCTATGGTGTGTGTGTGTGTGTGTGTGACTTCTTACAATGTGTGTGTGTGTGTGTGTGTGTGACTTCTTACAGTGTGTGTGTGTGTCTGTTTGTGTAATGACCCATGAAGCCGCGTAAGTGTCTTATATACCGGGCCATCCGTCTTCACCACCCCGCTGCTCTTTGGGCTGGAGCTGCAGACACAGCTACACACCATATCTTTTTACACACAAACGTTTTATCACCTATTATACACAAACGTTTTAGCACCTTTTATACACAAAAATGTTAGCCCTTTCTGTGTAAAAACGTTCTTTCTAAACGAAATAATTCTTGAATAATTGCTTTGCTCTAATACCATAATTATAATACATTATTTCTTAGATAAATAATAATATAGTCATGGTTTTTGTTCTATTCCTATAATATTAATACAGCCCTTATTAGCTCAATATTTATAGTCATATAGCTTTGGCTCTATCCCTTTAGTTATAATAATCTTTCATAGTTAAATAATCATATAGTAATCATATAGTGATCATATAGTGATCTAGTAATCTTGTTCTCCTCCTTTAATCTATTTTTTATTAATTTCACCACACCACCAAACACCTCCAATTAAATTAATGAAAGCATATATGTGATCCACCAGGATTCGAACCTGGGTTATCACAAACATATTTGTAGACACCTTAACCATTACACCACCAAGACTGAATAATTAGATACTCATTTAGTTTTTGTTCCATTCCTTTAATTATAGTAGAGCCTTTCTTAGCTGAATAATTATGAAGTTATCTAATTGTTGTTCAATCCCTTATATTGAAAGGGGGTCTAGGGGGTGTAATGATAAGCTTGATGGAGGTCTAAGGAACAAACTAAAAACCTCCCCTTAAGCAACTAAATGGCCAGCACTTACTTCAGATTCTTGTAGCTTTCGTTCTAATAATTTTTGTCCTTTTTAACCCTTTCACGTTTTTATGACGCAGAGGTTGCCAGATTAGCAATAATAAATAGAGTTCTCTCACTCTTATAATTACCTCTCTAAAATTAGTTTTCTGCCCACAGCTAACTCAAAGACAACTGCAAAGATTGAAGTAACTAAACTAAAGGTTTCTAAAAAAAACTGATGGTAACAAAGGCTTTAAAGTATCCCTAATAGGCTCAAAATTGCGTCAAGAAAGTGAGAGGGTTAAATTAATACTGGCTACTATTTGACGATTTTATGCAGTTTAAATAGGATCTCCAGCAAGTAACAAACTTCGAACTACCTCACTTTACTTAGAGAGCTAAACAAGAGGGAGAAAGGGGTCCTTAATCAACTAAATGTCCAGCACTTACTTCAGATTCTTGTAGCGTTCCTTTTCGTAACTGTTATCGGGACCTTCACACTCGAAGGAGGCCAACGCTAGACCTGGAGCGATGGGGAGAGAGAAAATACAGGTTAGAGGTCTTCTGGTTGCGGGTTCGATCCCCCAATCTTCGGGTTGAGGGTTCGAGCAAGATATCCACGCCTGCCCCAAAGTGAGTGAAATGAAGGTGAGAGATAGATACATAGATAGATACATAGATAAAATAATATAGAAAAGGAAGGCATTATTCGGAGATTTTATATATATATACAGTATATACCGGTATATATATATATATATATATATATATATATATATATATATATATATATATATATATATACCGGTATATTTTATATATACAGTATATACCGGTGTGTATATATATATATAAATATATATATATATATATATATATATATATATATATATATATACAGTATATAAAGAGATTAATAATGAATCTAAAATAACCCAGCGATTTTACCCAAACTCTAAGCGATCACAATAGCTCACAATAAAGCTCAATTAAGCTAGAAAACACCTGCTTCACAAAAAAAAAAAAAAAAAAAATATATATATATATATATATATATATATATATATATATATATATATATCAGCAAACACATAACATATAAAATCCAACAAACATAAAATCCAACAAACATATAAAATCCAACACACATCATATATACAACACAATAACAAAATACACTAACAAACAAACACACATCCAACTATCAGTCAATACATCAAATTCAAAATACAACATAAAAAATACACAACAAACATAAACAAATACAATCCTAACAAACCCACACACACAATATATCAAAATACACCAACATAAAATACACTATCAATCAACAAACACATTCAAGATAAAATACAACATAAAATACACTATCAGTCAAAATACAACCTAAAATACACTATCAAATACAAAATACAACATAAAATACTCTATCAAAGTCAAAATACAACATAAAATACACTATCAGTCAAAATACAACATAAAATACACTATCAAATACAACATAAAATACTCTATCAAAGTCAAAATACAACATAAAATACTCTATCAAAGTCAAAATACAACATAAAATACACTATCAAATACAACATAAAATACTCTATCAAAGTCAAAATACAACATAAAATACACTATCAAAGTCAAAATACAACATAAAATACACTATCAGTCAAAATACAACATAAAATACACTATCAAAGTCAAAATACAACATAAAATACTCTATCAAAGTCAAAATACAACATAAAATACACTATCAGTCAAAATACAACATAAAATACACTATCAGTCAAAATACAACATAAAATACTCTATCAAAGTCAAAATACAACATAAAATACACTATCAAAGTCAAAATACAACATAAAATACACTATCAAAGTCAAAATACAACATAAAATATTCTATCAGTCAAAATACAACATAAAATACTTATCAGTCAAAATACAACATAAAATACTCTGTCAAAATACAACATGAAATACACTATCAGTCAAAATACAACATAAAATACTCTATCAAAGTCAAAATACAACATAAAATACTCTATCAAAGTCAAAATACAACATAAAATACTATCAAAGTCAAAATACAACATAAAATACTCTATCAAAGTCAAAATACAACATAAAATACTCTATCAAAGTCAAAATACAACATAAAATACTCTATCAAAGTCAAAATACAACATAAAATACACTATCAGTCAAAATACAACATAAAATACTCTATCAAAGTCAAATACAAAATCCATCAAATACAATAGCAATAAAATCCAGTCAACACACATCAGATATAAAACACACAATCCGTGCAAATTGCCTGCACTCCCAATAATCTAATATTACACACCACATCACAATAATTCAATGCTAAACTCAATACAAAAGAAAGGACTCTCTCTCTCTCTCTCGAACTTTGACTGGAGATATTTTTAATTATCTATTTATTTCAATTTTTTCGTGTTCTGTCCTCCCATCCCCCACCTACCCACCCCTCTCTCTCGACCTTTGACTAGAGATATTTTTATGTATCTATTATCTCTCTCTCTCTCTCTCTCTCGACCTTTGACTAGATATATTGTTGTGTATCTATTTATTTCTCTCTCTCTCTCCCTCTCGACCTTTGACTAGAGATATTTTTATGTATCTATTATCTCTCTCTCTCTCGACCACTGACTGGCGATATTATTATGCATCGAACTATATTTATTTGTATAGTTTTATTTTCTCTCATACCCCCCCCACACACACAATAACACACACACACCCTTTTGTCACCCAAGGTATTTTCTCTCATCCCCCCACACACACACACACACACACACACACACACACACACACACACACACACACACACACACACACACACACACACCCTTTTGTCACCCAAGGTATTTTTATTTTCCGTTGCCATTCGGTATTTACGATCTCCAACATTAATTGAATTCCGCTCTAATGATTTTCAGCGAACAACAGAATTGACTTAGCTACACAGGCGGCCAAAAATGGAGTGTGGCGCCCAGAGATTTGTTTTCAGGATTGTGTGGCAGACGGAAAAATTAGGGTCGTATAATATTGGAGAGGGTGAGTTTGATGTATTATGCCAGATTCAGAGTCGTACTCTCTCTCTCTCTCTCTCTCTCTCTCTCTCTCTCTCTCTCTCTCTCTCTCTCTCTCTCTCACTATCTATGTCTCTGTCTGTCTGTCTCTCTCTCTCTTTCTATCTACGTCTCTCTGTCTGTCTCTCTCTCTGTCTGTGTGTGTGTGTCTCTCTCTCTCTCTCTCTCTCTCTCAAGCCTTTTTCAAACTTCGACACACAAAATACGTAATTTTATAGACCTGCTGTATAATACTGTCGAACAAAATAATAGAACACACACACACACACACACACACACACACACACACACACACACACACACACACACGTTACCATACCTCTTCAAACTTCAAAACCTCCATCCAGCTTTTAATAAATACCCCCAAGACCCCCTTCGAGATAAGTTTGTACATTTTTCGGTAGAAAAATTCCTCCTAAAGTTCACTTGTTCAAAGGAGTACAACGGAGTACAAAGGAAATCAAGCAACAACAGGTCTAGTGACCCTTCTAGGCTGCTTGTCCTCCAAAACACTGAGGATCAAGTGTCCAAACAGTGGTTTAGAGTGGGTAAGGGAACATTGGAAAGGGAACTACTGCCCTGGAACTAATGTCCGTGGCAGGATTAGGAAGTTAGTAGGGGACAGATGGGTTAGTAACTGAGGGGGGGATAAAATAAAGTTATTCATTTACAAACGCAGTCAGTCGCGGGTTTGATGCGAGATATTTGTCTAAGCGGAGTTCAAATGAATCAACGGTGCTACAGTCTATAACGTCTCGGGGAAGCCCATTCCACAAGTTAACAACTCGATTGAAGAAGAAATTCTTGGATTCGTGTGAGTTAAAAGATTTACCAATAATTTTGCAACCGTTTCCCCGCGTGTAATTAGATTGGTCGATAGTGAAGTACTTACTACAGTTCATATTGTCGATGCCTTTGATGATTTTGAACACTTGAATTAAGTCACCTCTTAATCTGCGCTGGGTTAAAGAAATAGATTTAATTCTCTAAGACGCTCTTCGTATGGTTTGTTCTTTAGGCTAGGTATAATTTTGGTAACTACGTTGAACTCGTTCTAGCTTGTTTATATCTTTTAGGTAATAAGGGCACCAGGATTGAACGCAGTATTCCAGAAGAGGGCGGACTAAGGAATTGTAAAGGGTTAGGATAACTTCTTTGGATTTATGCTCAAATGACCTGCCTATAAAGCCAATTATTTTATTTGCCTTCTTAACAACTTCTGAACATTGTTGACTCGGTTTTAGGTTACTCGATATTGTTACTCCCAGATCGGTTTCTCTGTTTACATTCTTATGCTGAGTGCCATTCATCGAATAGTTTGCTTTCTCATTTAGGTACCGGTATCCGATATGTAGTACTTTACATTTATCCGCATTGAAACTCATTTGCCAAATTTGGGCCCAACATGACAATTTATCTAGATTGTGTTGCATATCGTCAACTTGTTCTTTTGAGAGTACGCAATTTGCAATTTTTGTATCGTCAGCAAATTTTGAGATTGTACAGGTGAGACCCTCAAATATGTCGTTGATGTAAATTAGAAAGAGAATTGGTCCTAGTACCGATCCCTGGGGTACCCCGCTACTTACATTGGTCCATTTAGATACCTTACCGTTTATGACTACTCTTTGCTTTCTGTCGCTGAGCCAATTTTCTATCCATTTCAACACACCATCTTGTATTCCATGCGCTTTTAGTTTTAGCAGTAAACGTTTGTGGGGAACTTTGTCAAAGGCCTTTTGAAAATCAAGGTATATAATATAATATCTTGAGTAATTACAACAATATTAATATTGTTGAGTAGAAGGAAGACTGAGAAAATTTACCAATTCTCGGGTTGGAGAGCTGGACAGAATAGGAGTAGGACTGTGTTAGCCAATATTAACAAACTAAAATTAAAAGGCCAAAGAAAAAATCTAGTTACATATCCAACCAATACATAAATATATAAATTATTATGTTCTCTCCACCAACCAACTTTACTCCTAAACTCGATTAATGAAATTAACAAACACATGTGGCAATCCGGGGATTCGAACCTACTATGGGTTTCAGAGGCCGTGTTACATAGTTTTTCGGGAATAACTTCTTAAACAGTTGGATCATTATGATATTTTGACACAGCTTTTTCACACCGTGCCCTAATTTTCGTCAATATAGTGCATTACCAAAAGTGTAGAATTAAGCCACTTGTCCCTGTGCCATGAGGTTAATAATGACTAGGATACGGACAAGGCTACCGTGGCTTACCTGTGAGAACCACTAAACCATTATTGCTCCTCCATCAAACACGGTAGTTATCAGCCACCATCCAACCCTACTATCGCCTTTAAATTCTAATTAGCTGTCAATATCAAGTATAAATATAAAAAAAAAAAAAAAAAAATTTTGTATATTTATATTTTGATATTGGCAGATAACTTGAATTTAAAGGCGAAAGTAGGGTTGGGTGGTGGGTGATAACTATCGTGTTTGATGGAGGAGCAATAATGGTTTGGTGGTTCTCACAGGTAAGCCACGGTAGCCTTGTTCGTTTCTTGGTCATTAATGTGTGACTTTAACCTCATGACACGGACAAGTGGCGTAATTCTACACTTTTGGTAATGCACCATGTTGACGAAAATTAGGGCACGGTGTGAAGAAAGCTGTGTCAAAATATCATGATGATCCAACTGTTTGTTAAGAAGTTATTCCCGAAAAACTATGTAACACGGCCTCTGAAACCCATAGTAGGATGCTCACACCGAAAATCAACACACTTATGCATTGCACCACGAAGACAGTTAAAGAAAGGTGGACAAGCCTTCGATTAATTATGCAGTTTCGAATCCTGCATATCAATCTAAGCATGTACACACATTCCAACTGCGCCAAACACACAGCTTCAGAAACCAATACTAAAAATAGCCAACATCTATCTATCTATCTATCTATCTATTGACCCACCAACTAACTTCTAACATACCCAACTTAAAATTAAAAGGCCAACATAATATCTAGACGCCAATACAAACCATAAATAAATCAATAAAAGGCCAAATACCCGACTTCAGAAACCAATACAGCTCAACCTAAAACTCAGAATCCGAACATGGAATTTTTGCGTCCATTGCCAAACGTTTGTCAACATTGTGAGGGTTGCACAGTGGTTGTCTGAAGGGTGATGGACGTGTGTGTGTGTGTGTGTGTGTGTGTGTGTGTGTGTGTGTGTGTGTGTGTGTGTGTGTGTGTGTGTGTGTGTGTGTGGATATGTACTGTACTGTGTGTGGGTGTGTGTACTGTATTGTAGGTGTGTTTGTGTGTGCGTTGAAAGATTCTGTGATTTGTGTGTGTGTGTGCGTGTGTGTCTGTGTCTGCGTGTGCGTACGCAGTATATGAAAGGTCTTAAATTTGACAACAAAATGGGGCGAAAGGTGTTAAAATTGCCAAACTGATGGGCTGAACGTCTTAAAATCTCAAAACTAATGGGGCTAAGCATGAGGGAGAAGCAGGTCCTGATAAACGAACCTAGCACAGCCTCAAACTAGCCCCCATCCAATTAAGGGGAGATTTCCACTTGAGGGATTTCTTTCTGGACCCCTTTCTCCCTCATGTTTAGCCCCATTACTTTTGAGATTTTATGACGTTCGCCCCATTAGTTTGGTGATTTTAAGAACTTTTGTGCCATTTAGGCGTCGATGTTATCCTGGCGAGCGATAGCGAGCCTGTAATTTAGGAGGAATCGGCCTTCGGCCGGGACATTTTTCTACCGAAAAATGTACAAATTGTTTTGAAAGGGGGTCTAGGGGGTGTAATTGTAGCTTGATTAAGGTCAAAGGGAAACAACTAAAAGCCTCCAATTAACCTTTCGTGTCACACCACCACAGAGAAAAACAGTGACCCAACAAGATAACTAAGCACCCGCCTCCTTAAAAACAGTGACCCAACAACGATAACTAAGCACTCGCCTCCTTAAAAACAGTGACCCAACAACGATAACTAAGCACTCGCCTCCCTAAAAACAGTGACCCAACAACGATAACTAAGCACTCGCCTCCTTAAAAACAGTGACCCAACAACGATAACTAAGCACTCGCCTCCTTAAAAACAGTGACCCAACAACGATAACTAAGCACTCGCCTCCTTAAAAACAGTGACCCAACAACGATAACTAAGCACTCGCCTCCTTAAAAACAGTGACCCAACAACGATAACTAAGCACTCGCCTCCTTAAAACAGTGACCCAACAACGATAACTAAGCACTCGCCTCCTTAAAAACAGTGACCCAACAACGATAACTAAGCACTCGCCTCCTTAAAACAGTAACCCAACAACGATAACTAAGCACTCGCCTCCTTAAAAACAGTGACCCAACAACGATAACTAAGCACTCGCCTCCTTAAAAACAGTGACCCAACAACGATAACTAAGCACTCGCCTCCTTAAAAACAGTGACCCAACAACGATAACTAAGCACTCGCCTCCTTAAAAACAGTGACCCAACAACGATAACTAAGCACTCGCCTCCTTAAAAACAGTGACCCAACAACGATAACTAAGCACTCGCCTCCTTAAAAACAGTGACCCAACAACGATAACTAAGCACTCGCCTCCTTAAAAACAGTGACCCAACAACGATAACTAAGCACTCGCCTCCTTAAAAACAGTGACCCAACAACGATAACTAAGCACTCGCCTCCTTAAAAACAGTGACCCAACAACGATAACTAAGCACTCGCCTCCTTAAAAACAGTGACCCAACAACGATAACTAAGCACTCGCCTCCTTAAAAACAGTGACCCAACAACGATAACTAAGCACTCGCCTCCTTAAAAACAGTGACCCAACAACAATAACTAAGCACTCGCCTCCTTAAAAACAGTGACCCAACAACGATAACTAAGCACTCGCCTCCTTAAAAACAATTAGTATAAAATAACACCAACGCTAACTATGCACACACACACACACACACACACACACACACACACACACACACACACACACACACACACCTGTTCTTCGTAAGCATATGTGTAGTCTGCAGGTGTAATATTACCCCCTCCACCTTATTTTGAAACCATTGGCGATTTCAAGACCTTTCGCCCTATTTCTTTGTTAATATTAAGACTTTTTGAGTTATTTAGGAGTTGCTTTTTCCCTGGCGAGCGATAGAATAGAGCGTAAGAATGAAACTATCTAGCATAATCCACCTTCTTTTGAAACCATTGGCGATTTCAAGACCTTTCGCCCTATTTCTTTGTTAATATTAAGACTTTTTGAGTAATTTAGGAGTTGCTTTTTACCTGGCGAGCGATAGAATAGAGCGTAAGAATGAAACTATCTAGCATAATCCACCTTCTTTTGAAACCATTGGCGATTTCAAGACCTTTCGCCCTATTTCTTTGTTAATATTAAGACTTTTTGAGTAATTTAGGAGTTGCTTTTTACCTGGCGAGCGATAGAATAGAGCGTAAGAATGAAACTATCTAGTATAATCTGCCTTCAATCTAGTTTCCGATTCTATCTTTGCTTAACCCTTTAGTACAGTCGCGCTAATAAGTCATGTCCCAGCTGTCATTACGTTTGGCTTGATCTGTGCTGTATTAAAGTCTGTCAGATGTTGATTAGGGTGGGTAAGTGTAAGTGGGTAAGGGGAGGTGTGGCAGAGTGGTCTTGCCACTGGACTGGTAATCCAATGGACCCGGGTTCGAATCCCAATATGTCAATTGGAAGATATTATTGGGATGGAATTTGTGCTGTACCTAGTATCAGTGCATTACCACAGCACACCGAAATGCCAAAACAAAAAATACCCTCATTGTTCCCTGATTAAATAGCATTGTATGAATATTCCCATATTCAAACTATGCTACAGGGGGGCAATGCCTAGTGAGTTAATTGCTCAATAGGTGGCGTTCTGAGAGTGAGGGTCCGAGTGTGGGGGATAAGACTGTGAAGCGCAGAGGCGAGGCGGCTTCAGAGATAGAGTTGCTTCGAGCCGTGAAGCTTCGCATGTCTCACTCCCTAGACTGGAGCAAGACCTCACGGGCCTCACCGTGTTCAGCGGCTGAGTGTAAAGGCTATCAGCCTATGCCCGAGAGGAAAAAAAAAAAAAAAAAAAAGTGTAGGAACAATGTTTGTATATTTCACTCGATATGAAGAAATGAAGCTTAAATATTGCTGATACCAATTATTGATCAAAATATACTTGGTGCCGAGACATGACTTATTAGGCCGACTGTACACCATACGAGAGGCAGTGTCACACAAACTTTTTATCCGTCAATATTTATCAGCAACTGCAGTCAGGCAGCTTCAAAATATAAGTTCCGTAAGAATTAAACTACCTAACGGAGGGTTTTGTAGGAGCGCTCGTTTATGGCCTTGGCCTTGCTCGAGACCTTGGGGCTGTTCGGCCAGACAGCCTGGGGAACAACAACAACAATCTACCTTCGATCTAGTTTCCGATTCCAATGACAAAGTGCCGCAAAAGAGTACGAAAACAGCCTTGTTCATTGAAAATAGCTGGGTGTGATACCGGCTTGACAATGTACTCACCTTTCGCTATTCACAAATAATACAACAACACTAACAATAACATACACCTGTAAAACAACTACAACATACACACCTGTAAAACAACAACACACACACCTGTAAAACAACAACAACATACACACCTGTTTCAGTAAGCACATGTGTGGTTTGCATGTGTAATATAACGTCCTGGACCTTCTCAAACGGGCAGGACACCTGTTTCCACGCCATGAACTCCGTCACCTGTTTCGCCAGCTGCCAAAACTTGTCGAAGTTGATGTGTCTGTTATGCAACCTGGTATGGGTGTAGTGGACAAATAAATGAGAGAGATTTACATACATAGATTTATATAGATACACTGGCCACACAGACCTTACGATCCAAACGAGGTGGTCAGGACTTAATTCTAGTAGAGATGGCATATCCGATAGAAAAGGAAAGTTGAAGGAAAGGATAGAAAAGAAGAAGGCTCTCTCCCCACCCTCCGTTCCCTCCGGCAATTACCGTACATGAAAAAGTTGAAGTGATTTAACCTTGCTGGGCTTCGAAATCCCCAGAAGGAATTTACAGGAAAAAAAAATCATGCAACCCTTCGCCTTAGCAGCATGTCACTTTTGGGGTTAATTGGAATCATCCAACCCATCACCCTTAGTAGTATGTACATATTTAGTGATGTTTATTATTCTTATTTTTTATTTGTGTATTATTTTTTTTTTCTTTCCTAACGCTCTCTTCAGCTGAACAAATAATAACGGTGATAATTACTGCCTACTCCATACCAATTTTTCTGTGGTATGAGTCTAGATTTTTCTTAAATGTATCTATAGAGGAGCTGTCTATTACTTTATTTGGAAGTTTGTTCCACTCATAAATTACACTGAGAGTGAAGATTTTTTTTGATGTATCTAGATTCGCTCTCCGACCTAATAATTTTAATTGGTTTCCTCTTGTAGATGTGTCTTCTGCTTTTTTGAATAACTTCTCTAGATTAATGTTACTGAATCCTTTCAGAATTTTAAAACACTCTTATCAATTGGCCTTTCATCCTTCGTTTCTTAAGTGAAAATAGATCAAGTTCTCTCAGTCTTTCATCATATGATTTATTTCTCAATGAAGGGATTAGCTTAGTGGCTCGCCTTTGCACAGATTCCAATTTTTTAACATCCTTTATGAGGTGAGGTGACCAAAACTGCACAGCATATTCGAGGTGCGGTCTCACCATACTTTTGTATAAGGGCAAAACTATGTCTTTGCTGTGATAGTGGAAGTTTCTTCTGATGAAACCTAGTGCCCCGTTTGCTTTGTTGTGCATTGATTGGAAGATTTTAAGTTTTCGTTTATCAGCACTCCCAAGTCTTTTATTTGTGTTACATTTTGAATCTTTTCTTCATTCATGTAGTATTAATATTTATTGTTTTTAGAACCTATTTGCAATATCTGACATTTATTTACATTAAACGTCATTTTCCACTTCTCCGACCATGCTGTGACTTTATTTAAATCAGCTTGAAGGTTTATTCTATCACTTTCGGAAATGATTGCATTACCTATCTTCGTGTCATCCGCGAATTTGGAAATTAAATTATTTATGCCATTATCTAGATATATATCATTGATATATATTATGAACAACACTGGTCCCAATACTGAGCCTTGGGGGACTCCACTAGTTACTTGGCTCCATGTTGATTCCACACCGTTGATAACTACTCTTTGCTTTCTTTCACTTAGCCAGTTTTTAATCCAATCATACGTTTTGCCCTGTATTCCTATGTCTCTTATTTTCTGTAATAATTTATCGTGCGGGACCTTGTCGAAGGCTTTTTGAAAGTCTAGATACACTATGTTGAGGCTTTTGGTGAAGTCATTTAGTTTGTATAGGCGGTCATAAAATTCTATTAAATTAGTTAGGCATGATCTCTTTGCTCGGAATCCGTGTTGACTATTGTTAATAAGGTTATTGTTCTCAAGGAATAATACGATTTTATCCCTTATGATTGATTCACACATTTTTCCAATTACGGAAGTTAAGCTAATCGGCCTATAGTTATTTGGTAGTGTTTTGTCACCATTTTTAAATATCGGTGTTATATTAGCGGTCTTCCAGTCGGTGGGTACATGTCCTTGTTTAAGTGAGAGAGAGAGAGAGAGAGAGAGAGAGAGAGAGAGAGAGAGAGAGAGAGAGAGAGAGAGAGAGAGAGAGAGAGAGAGAGGAGAGGAGAGAGAGAAGAGAGAGAAGAGAGAGAAGGGAGAAAAGGAGACGAAGGAAGGAAGGAAGAAGAAAGAGAGGGAGAGAGAGAGAGAATTAGCTAACTATTGTAACCTTATGGATATGTAGATCGTTTAGAATGAACTAAGTAGATCATACGTTAGATTAACCGATTAAATGCAATATAAAACATATTTGTGTCATATCACAATTTTCGTCTTTAAAATCTCTGACCTGCTTGAATATATTGGATTGTTTCAAAATTCTCATCATTATCATTTCATATTATCACCAACCTACCAATTAACTTACAATTAAACCTAATCAATGAAACTAATAACATGCTTGAATTGTATTATGATTTTTCCACCAACCAACTGCACATCTAAACTCAATTAATGAAATCAACAAATACATGTGGCACTCCAAGGACTCGAACCTAGGATACTCACATCCAAACTCAATTTATGAAATCAACAAATACATCTGGCACTCCAAGGACTCGAACCTAGGATACACAAATCGAAATTCCACATACTTATGCATTACGCTATCAAGACAGTTAAAGAAATATGCACAAGCCTACGATTTATTATGCAGTTTCGAATCCTGCATATTAATCTGAGCATGTACGGTGGCGCTAATAAGTCATGGCTCAGCTGTCTTTACGTTTGGCTCCCTTTGTGCTGTATTAATGTCTGTCAGATGTTGAATAGGGTGGGTAAGTGTAGGAACATGGTTGTATATCTCACTCAAAAAGAAATAATGTGTAAATATTGCTGATACCAATTATTGATCAAAGCATAAGTGGTACCGATACATCACTTATTAGGCTGATTGTACATATATTCTTGTCTCTGAAATTGTTTGATCACTTCAATATTCACAACTATATGATCTCTAACCTGCTCGCACAGCCTTCGTTGAGGAAGTAGAGATCCTTAACCAAGAGACTGAAGAAGGGAATGACTATCTTCTGTCTGTCGTCCACCGCGCCGGCCGACCTCCACATGGCCGCCTTGAGGGTGGACCGATAGCTGCTGAAGTTGCTGGACGGGTCCATCTGGTGCTCCAATACCGAGAACTTGGCGCTTTGTACCTTAGACCACTGCGGAAGAGAGAGAGAGAGCGAGTTACAGTTTAGATATTAGAGTTGGAGATACAAATACAGAGGTAAAGAAAGGTTGATCTTCTTTAATAGCTTGGGTTAAGATTTAAACCTATGCAGGCAGGGGGTCTGTCACCAATATCACTACAGAGGTTAAAAGGAGGAATCTGGTGCCTGTGTTCACCCCCAACCTCAACCCAAGTGGGGGACAGACAGTCTTTTAACCCTTTCTGTACCGGCGACGTCCTTTTTCATTATATTCTGACGACTATTAGACGACTTAATTCAGTTTAAAAAAGGCATCTAGCAATTAACAAGCTTTGAACTATCTCACTTAACCCTTTGTAATACCACATATCCTTCTTAAACTGCACAAAATTGTCTAAATATAGCTAGAATAAAACTAAAAAGACATCTCGGTACAGAAGGGGTTAATCATAATCTGGCTCTCCTAAGCATGACAAGATGTTTACTTGATGACAAATATATTAGCTAGTAAGATTTGAACCTATATAGGCAGGAGGTTTGTCACCAGTACCACTATGGAGGGTACTGGTGACATAACTGCCTGTGTAGGTTCGAATCTAAGCCCTAGCTATTATATTTGTCATCAAATAAACCTTGTCTTAAATACCTCACTGTTGTTGTTTGACGGGTCCATCTGGAGATAAAAGTGTTAAGTATTAACCCCTTGAAGCTCTGACACGTTC
This sequence comes from Paralithodes platypus, assembly GCA_032716605.1. Lineage (NCBI taxonomy): Eukaryota > Metazoa > Arthropoda > Malacostraca > Decapoda > Lithodidae > Paralithodes > Paralithodes platypus. The sequence goes on from CM064560.1 coordinate 7,152,486, forward strand.
TAACAGTTTATTATGGCCATCATTAGATGATTGTATGCAGCTTAGGAAGGATTTGTGGGTATTAAATAGGTAAAGGCTATCCCAATCAACCCTCTGACTTCCATATACCCTTCCTAATCTGAATAAAATCGTCTAACAATTACCAGAAAACAAAGGAAATGCGTCATGGATCTTGAAAGGGTTAATAGTTTTTTAGAAATAGAGTTTGCGATAGACAACGGAAAAGAAAGGATACTATTCATCAAAACCTCAAAAGGCTGTTTAAGGGGAGGTATTTAGTTTGTTCCCTAGACCCCCTTACAAATTACAAATTACAAATTACACCCCCTTGAGTCCCTTTCAAGATATATTTGTAAATTTTTCGGTAGAAAAATTTCCCGGCCAAAGGCCGGTTCCTCTTAAATTACAGGCTCGCTATCGCTCGCCAGAATATAATTGACACCTGAATGGCACGAAAGGTCTTAATATGGGGTGAAAGTTCTTAAAATCGCTAAACTAATGGGGCAAACGTTTTATAATATCAAAAGCAATGGGGCTAAACATGAGGGAGAAAGGAGTCAAGAAAAAAATCCCTTAAGTGGAGATGTCCCCTTAAGGTACCCAATCGGTATGTACTAATAAAGAAATTGGAGTTATTGAAATTAGAGATAGACACGAGCGTTTGTGTGCTTGTGTATGTGCATTCATGAGTCTATGTAAGTGTCTGTGTATGCATTCACGTGTCTGTGTATGTGTGTACAATACATGTTAGTGATAGGTGTAGCCCCCAGCCGGCCCAGATCTGCATGTGACAGCCTTTGAGGGAAGTAAATAAGATGGCCAGTGAAGTTGTGCTTGAGGGGGAAGAAACGTCAGTGTGTGTGTGTGTGTGTGTGTGTGTGTGTGTGTGTGTGTGTGTGTGTGTGTGTGTGTGTGTGTGTGTGTAAAATTTAGTAATATATAAGTGTAAAAGAAAATACTTCCTTAAAGAAGATATGAAGGAAGGGGCAGATCAATGACAAGGAGTAAAAAAACAAAAACAACTTACTATAATAATTATCAAAATATAACATACTGAATATTATCCTTTCAAAACATATATAGTTAAAGAGTTCATCGTTAGTTTCAAAATGTTCGTTCCCACAAACTACTACTACTACTACTACTACTACTACTTATTATTTTTTTTTTAATTTAATATTGTACATATATTATATTTTACAACCATCATATATTACTATTCTACACCATGCAACTTCAATCCAGTCGCCTCCCTATGCGACCCTCTGCCACTGCTGCCTCGTAGTCCACTTCTGCCACCGTAGCTGGTTGTGGTGTAGACAGTCTTGTTCCCCGCAGGCATAGTAGTGCTGATCTGAGCAATGGGAAAGATAGACGGCACCTCATCCAGGCTACAAAGTGGCTCCTGGGCTGTTGCTTCTTCTCTGCAATGATCTCTGCAAGCCTTGAATAGAAGCAATGGGCCCTAGGTCCCATCCCTCCAGATGTGGTGAAGACTAGTGGGGTAAAGCTGCCTTGTTCGATATTTAAGATCCTTTCCCCATATGCCCTGACCTTCTCTTGTTCGTTCCTCTTGTGTGCAGCATCCAGAGACAGCTCGCTGTAGCTATGGGCCATTGGGTCAAATACTCTTATGTCAAAGAACGCTCTCTGTGCTCGTCCAAAAACTTCTTGCACTAACGTCCACTCGTGCTTCATTGGATGTGTTGGCCGTCCTGTGCTGCAAGATCTCTCCATCCAAGGGAATGAGTGATGGTTTGCGCACCACATCTCGACACACCTCCCTGAGCATGTTCGCCGTTACATCTCTTACTTCATCGTGCCTGATGCTGATGAATCCTCCCTTCTTACATTCGAAGTTGCATAATAAATCGTAGGCAATGTCCACCATCCTTTAACTGTCTTCGTGGTGCGATGCATAAGGTGTTGATTTTCGGTGTGAGCGTCCTGGGTTCGAATCCACGGACTGCCACATGTGTTTGTAAATTTCATTAATCGATTTTAGGAGTATAGTTGGTTGTTGGAAGGAACATAATAATTGATATTGGTTCAGGAGTAATTTATCGAGAGGTCTTCCCTAGTGGTTAAGGCCCCATTAATTGCTCTTTCCATTCACATATGCATAGCCTACGTGAGTTGCAGTTGGGATGTGTGTACATGCTTAGATTGATATGCAGGATTCGAAGTTGCATAATAAATCGTAGGCAGTGTCCACCATCCTTTAACTGTCTTCGTGGTGCGATGCATATGGTGTTGATTTTCGGTGTGAGCGTCCTGGGTTCGAATCCACGGACTGCCACATGTGTTTGTAAATTCCATTAATCGATTTTAGGAGTATAGTTGGTTGTTGGAAGGAACATAATATCATGCTGTGGTCTGCATCATTGCTAATTCTACAAATGCATCGATCGGGCAGTCCTTCAATCGGCCAATCATACCTCAGTGCAATAGCATCATTAAATTCTTGTTTGTTGAGATTGAAGCCTTTTGCCTTGATTGGTAGTGTTGTCAGCCAATTTGAAGCACCCGTTTCTTGTGCTATTTGTACTTTTCTTGTTAGTCTCAGGGAAAGTTGTCACATCAATTGTGCCAGGTCATTTTTCTTTGAGTTTTGCCTCTCTGACGTGATGGTCTTTCTGATGTTGTAGATGTCCGCCTGGTCCACTTCACCGTCAGGATCTTGTGATACGATGCGTTCAGCGAGAGATTCTGTTATCTTTACCGAGTTCTGGTGTTCCGTTGTCGCCCTCCTCACAGGATTGATGATTCCAAGCCCTCCTAACCTAGGAGGAAGTGCGAGCAATTCCCTCTCTGTAGCATATGGGGTGTGGAACTTTACCCAAGCTGGGATGAGTTTATCTCTGATGGCATCTTCTAGCGGTTGAAGCTGTGGACTCACGTTTGGAATGGTACGCATCAAGTAAGTCCAGCGGTGTTTGACCCCATATGTGAATGCCGAATATGCAGCCTGTGGTTCCGTCTTTGCAATTTTGGCTAGTATTTCTATTTCTTTTACCCACTCTCTGACCTTCTCTTCCATGTATTGCTTCTTGAACTCTTCTGTGCCAATCACTGCCCCAAGATGACGCTGTTGTACTACTACTACTACTACTACTACTACTACTACTACTACTACTACTACTACTAATAATAATACTTTAAAATAATAGCAGAAGGCAGGGAGGGAAGAACACAAAGTATATAAATAATGGCCAAATAATTCCCTAATAAATAAAGATTAGGCATAAACGGCGATAAAGACGAGAATACATTATAAAAGTGATAAACGAGGGGAGAATAAAATATAGATAACAGTATGGCAGAGATGGAAAGGGTCTCAAAGCCATTATAGGAGAGAGAGAGAGAGAGAGACCGCTGTATATACAATAAATTAAGTTACATGAAAATAAAACTCTCAAAGCTTTCATGAGAGAGAGAGAGAGAATATACTATATAATATATTTAACGTTACATGAAAATAAAACGCTCTCGTCTTTCATAAGCGTGTGTGTGTGTGTGTGTGTGTGAAATATATTAAACCTTACATTAGCAAAAACACTCAGAGCTTCCATGATAGAGAGAGTAAGAGTGTGTGTGTGTGTGTGTACATACAATACATTTAACGTTACATGGATATATAACACTCTCAGAGCTTTCATAAGAGAGAAAGTGTGTGTTGTGTGTGTGTGTGTGAGAGAGAGAGAGAGGTTAGAGCGGATACTACAATAAATATAAATACAAAAATTCAACGTTATACTCTGAAATTCGCTCACTTCATCAGAAGATAAAAAGTGGATTTGGTAGTGGTGAATTGAGGTGATATTGGTGGTGGTGATGGTGATAATAGTGATGATGGTGATAGTAGTGGTGGTGATGGTAGTGGTGGTGATGGTGATAATAGTGATGATGGGTGATATTGGTGGTGATGGTAGTAGTGGTGGTGATAGTGATGAATTCTGGTGATATTGGTGGTGATGGTGATAATAGTGATGAGGGTGATAGTGGTGGTGGTGATAATAGTGATGATAGTGATGATCATAGTTGTGGTAGTGAATTCATGGTGATGAATTCTGGTGATATTGGTGGTGATGGTGATGGTCATAGTTGTGGTGGTGATAGTGATGGTGATGAATTTTGGTGTGTGGTGAATATTGGTGGTGGTGGTTGTTGTGGTGGTGATGTGGAAAATAGTGATGATGGTGGTGGGGATGGGATGGTTGTGGTGGTGATAGTGATGAATTGTGCTATGTGGCGATAGTAGTGGTGGTGGTAATAGTGATGATGGTGGTGGTGATAGTTTTGGTGGTGAATTTTGGTGGTGGGAAACATACAGTAGTGATGAAGGAGGAGAAGGAGGAGGATGATGAAGAGGAAGGAGAAGACAACAACGATAATAAGGAGATAACGAAAATGAAGAGGAGGAATACAAAGGAATACAAAGGAGAACAAACTGCAACAGACCTATTGGTCCTTACGGGGCAGTTTGGATATCTAAAACTACTAATCTACTGACTACGAGGTAGAGAAAAGGATAGCAAAGAAGAAGGAGGAGGAGGAAGAGGAAGAGGAAGAGGAAGAGGAAGAGGAGGAAGAGGAAGGAGAAGACAACAACGATAATAAGGAGATAACGAATATGAAGAGGAGGAGGAGGAGAAGAAAGAAGAAGAAGCGGAGAAGACAACAACGATAATAATAAGAAGCAAGGAGATAAAGAAAATTAAGAGGAGGAAGAGGAAGAGGAAGAGGAGGGAAGGGTGAGGTTGAAATTGCTTCTAAAAATAAGAGTGAACGAAGGTATAAGAGAATATTACCGAGTGTGTGGTGGTGTTGGTGATGATGTGATGGTGTTGGTGATGGTGGTGTTAATGGTGGTGGTGTTAATGGTGGTGGTGGTGTTAATGGTAGTGTTGGTGGTGGTAGTGGTGGTGGTGTTAGTGGTGATGATGTGGTGGTTTTAGTGGTGATGATGTGGTGGTGATGGTGATGGTGGTGGTGATGGTGATGATGGTGGTGGTGGTGATGGCGGTGTTAATGGTGGTGGTGGTGTTAATGGTAGTGTTGGTGGTGGTGTTAGTGGTGATGATGTGGTGGTGTTGGTGGTTTTAGTGGTGATGATGTGGTGGTGGTGGTGGTGGTGATGGTGTTGGTGTTAATGGTAGTGTTGGTGATGATGTGTTGATGGTGGTGATGGTGGTGTTAGTGGTGATGATGGTGGTGGTGGTGGTGTTAGTGGTGATGGTGTTGGTGGTGTTAGTGGTGATGATGTGTTGATGTTGGTGGTGGTGGTGATGATGGTGGTGTTAGTGGTGATGATGTGGTGGTGTTGGTGGTGTTGGTGGTGATGATGTGGTGGTGATGGTGGTAGAAGTGGTGATGGTGGTAATGATGGTGTAACTATTTGTGATGGTGGTGTTATTATTATTTTTGGTGATTTTTAAGAACTTTAACATACATTTAGTGACAATTTTACAATGTTCAGCGCCACTTAGATGTCGCTTTAATTCTGGCGAGCGATAGCAAGCCTATAATTTATTTTAGTGGTGAAGTTGTCAAGATAGCGATATGGCAATTTTCCGCTATATAAATTATTGTCCGCTATATAAATTATTTTCCGCTATATAAATTATTTTCCGCTATATAAATTATTTTCCGCTATATAAATTAAAAAACCAGGCTATACAGTAGATACCATTAACCCCTTCTGTACCGACGACGTCTTTTAAAGTTTATTCTAGCTATATTTAGATGCTTTTGTGTAGTTTAAGAAGGATCTGTGGTCGTAAAGCGGGTTAGTGAAGATGGTTCGAAGCCTGTTCATCGCTATAGGCCCTTCTGAAACTGAGTAAAATCGGTACATAATGTGATAGAAAAGACGTCAGCGGTACAGAAGGGGTTAACTCAAGTAAAATAAATACTCGTAAAGGGGCCCTCACACAGTCAGGAGGGCAAGCTAGTGGGAGTCTAACAGGAGTCACTAGGAGTCACTAGTGGGAGTCTAACAGGAGTCACTAGGAGTCTAACAGGAGTCACTAGGAGTCATCGATTTTCACCGCGAGCGAGTGGCAGTCTAACAGGAGTCGCTAGAGTCACTAGGAGTCATCTATTTTCACCGCGAGCGAGTGGGAGTCTAACAGGAGTCGCTAGTCACTAGGAGTCATCGATTTTCACCGCGAGCGAGTGGCAGTCTAACAGGAGTCGCTAGAGTCACTAGGAGTCATCGATTTTCACCGCGAGCGAGTGGGAGTCTAACAGGAGTCGCTAGTCACTAGGAGTCATCGATTTTCACCGCGAGCGAGTGGGAGTCTAACAGGAATCGCTAGTCATTAGGAGTCATCGATTTTCACCGCGAGCGAGTGGGAGTCTAACAGGAGTCGCTAGTCACTAGGAGTCATCGATTTTCACCGCGAGCGAGTGGGAGTCTAACAGGAGTCGCTAGTCACTAGGAGTCATCGATTTTCACCGCGAGCGAGTGGGAGTCTAACAGGAGTCACTAGTCACTAGGAGTCATCGATTTTCACCGCGAGCGAGTGGGAGTCTAACAGGAGTCGCTAGTCACTAGGAGTCATCGATTTTCACCGCGAGCGAGTGGGAGTCTAACAGGAGTCACTAGTCACTAGGAGTCATCGATTTTCACCGCGAGCGAGTGGGAGTCTAACAGGAGTCGCTAGTCACTAGGAGTCATCGATTTTCACCGCGAGCGAGTGGGAGTCTAACAGGAGTCACTAGTCACTAGGAGTCATCGATTTTCACCGCGAGCGAGTGGGAGTCTAACAGGAGTCGCTAGTCACTAGGAGTCATCGATTTCACCGCGAGCGAGTGGGAGTCTAACAGGAGTCACTAATCACTAGGAGTCATCGTTTTCACCGCGAGCGAGTGGGAGTCTAACAGGAGTCGCTAGAGTCACTAGGAGTCATCGATTTTCACCGCGAATAGGCCGGCGAGTCCGAATTGTCCCCTACTCCCAGTGACTCTAGCTCGCACTCCTGACTGTGTGAGGGCCCCTTTAGTCAAGCCAATATGAAAAAGGTGAGTGACATTTAAAGCACAACATGAATTCAGAGAGTCCAACGAAAACAAGAGCCCTACAGTATTTCATAGTATTTATTATTATATTTGTAAAGATAACATTGTGATTTATAGATCAAATTATTTACGGAGTGATAAAATGGCCAAAACAATGCTATTTCACGTTAAGTGGAGGTTTTTAGTGTGTTTCCTAGACTTCCATCAAGTTTGAAATTACACCCCCTTGACCCCCATTCAAGATAAATTTGTAAATTTTTCGGTAGAAAAATTTCCCAGCCGAAGGCCGGTTCCTCTTAAATTACAGGCTCGCTGTCGCTCGCCAAGAAAAAATTGACACCTAAATGGCACTAAAGGTCTTAAAAGTGACATAAATGGGGTGAAAGTTCTTAAAATCGCCAAACTAATGGGGCGAACGTCTTAAAATCTCAAAAGCAATGGGGCTAAACATGAGGGAGAAAGGGGTAAAGAAAAAAATCCCTCAAGTGGAAATCTCCCCTTAATTTTCTTGCATTCCTTCACAAATTCCTTCACGTCTTCAAACAAAATTACTACAGTTTGACACTCACTCTGCATGAATTTCCAAGTAGCATCCATGTGAAGGAACTGCTTGAACATTACCCGGCTTCCCAGAACCCAGAGCGCAAAGGGATAACAGAGATGGAGACGGAGGAGAGGTGGTGAAGGCTTCATTGGCCAGAGTGATGTGGAGTGATGATGATGATAGTGCTAATGATGATGATGATGATAGTGCTAATGATGATGATGATGGTGCTAATGATGATGGTGTTGATTGTGCTATGATGATGGTGCTAATGGTGCTAATGATGTGATGATAGTAATAGCTCTTCTGTCACCTCTATATATCTCTTTCGTGCGTATATATATACATATATGAAGTATATCACCCACGTCTCACACGCGAGTTATACGGATAAATGTCCCTACCCTCTCCCAGGATCGAACCACGTACAGTAACGATGACAGTCCATGCTTTAACCCACCCTACAACGGTATGATAAAATGTAGCTAAACATTTCCTATTTATTTTAGGAGCTAGGGAAATCCTACCCAGTGGATTATTTCATTCCATATCAAATCGTACAACCCATTTTCAGAGTACACATACAGGACAAGCAATGTTTATGGCTAGATTCACGCAACTTGGGTCCTACGACTTAGTATGGAATTGAGTTCTGCTAAGTATATTACGCGAGTGAGTCGTAGCATAGTCAGTAGAACGTCGGCTGCTGATCAAAGGGTCGACGGATCGAGGCCGCACAGTCAAAATTTGGATTGCTAGATGTCAAGCCTGGGCAACTTTACCTAACGATTCGTGACATACGCCTTATGTTCTCGGGAATTACGGCGTCTGGGAAAAAATATACTGTACTTATATCTATCTAAATACATATTAATCTATCAACTCACCGTCTTCTTGAGCCTGGAGACGATGGACATGTTGAGACCCGCGATGATGCCCATGAGGGAGTTGAAGTTGCCGATGTTGAAACACTCGCGGGCCACTTCTATCCACCACTCGATCACTCGCACTCGCTGCTTCCGCTTTACGTGCTGTAGGGAGAGAGAGAAAGGAGATTGTTAGCCCTTTGAGAATGTATGTATGTATGTATGTATGTATGTATGTATGTATGTACTCAGGCACATAACCCATTGCTGGGGGTGGCCAACTTGAAACAGAGCCCGAATAGAAACATTTAAGGGGAGGTTTTTAGTAGATTCCCTAGACTTCCATCAAACTTAAAATTACTCCTCCTAGACCCCCTTTCAAGATAAATTTGTACATTTCTCGGTAGAAAAATGTCCCGGCCGAAGGCCGATTCCCCTTAATTTACAGGCTCGCTATCGCTCGCCAGGAAAAAATCGACCCCTAAATGGCACGAATGGTCTTAAAATTGACAGAAATGGGGCGAGGGTTCTTAAAATCGCCAAACTAACGGGGCGAACGTCATAAAATCTCAAAAGCAATGGGGCTAAACATGAGGGAGAAAGGGGTCCAGAAAAAATCCTCCAGGTGGAAATCTCCCCTTAAAGTTCCAAGTTCTAGGGTCCGGGACCACTTTCGCATTCCCTCGCCCCTATCTCTGTCTCGTCGAGTATGATAATTTTACAAGGGGTGGAGGATTTCTAGCCCCCTGCCCCTTTGAGTAGCAGAATTTTACAAGGAATAATGACACCATTTGGCAGTTTATTCTGGCAATCGGTAGACGATTTTATATAACTTACAAAGGATGTGGGAATGATGAAGGGTAAAAAGTTGTTCAATTAACCCTCTGACTTTCATATAATCCTTTCTAATATGAGGGAAAGAGTGTTAGTGTGCTTTTATTATCAATACCATCATTATAATCGCTACACCTACAGTATACATAACACAATAACAATCTTCAAATCATCGTAATATAGAAATTGTAATAAATATATCATAAACAAAAATTAGGGAAGGAGTGTTAGTGCGCCTCTATAGTATCTGGAGTGAGGTTGGACAAAACTTTAGTGTTGGGATGTACAAGAAGAGTTGGCACAAGAGGTGATGGCTCGGCTTCAATCCCTCCATTGATTATTAACATGTGCTGGTGGATGTACTGTCAGTGCTGGGGAGGGTGGAGTGCTTCGGAATGCTGATCAGAGAGATAAAGGTAAGAGTGTTAGTCAGAGGAGAAAGGTGGTGAATGGTTGAGTGCTGGGAATGGTAGAGTGCTTCGAGTGCTGACCATAGAGAGAGAGAGAGGTAGTGAATGGTTGAGTGCTGGGAATGGTACAGTGCTTCGGAGTGCTGACCATAGAGAGAGAGAGAGGTGGTGAATGGTTGAGTGCTGGGAATGGTAGAGTGCTTCGAGTGCTGACCATAGAGAGAGAGAGAGGTAGTGAATGGTTGAGTGCTGGGAATGGTAGTGCTTCGGAGTGCTGACCATAGAGAGAGAGAGAGAGAGAGGTGGTGAATGGTTGATTGCTGGGAATGGTAGAGTGCTTCGGAGTGCTGACCATAGAGAGAGAGAGAGGTGGTGAATGGTTGAGTGCTTCGAGTGCTGACCATAGAGAGAGAAAGGTAGTGAATGGTTGAGTGCTGGGAATGGTAGAGTGCTTCGAGTGCTGATCATAGAGAGAGAGAAAGGTAGTGAATGGTAGAGTGCTGGGAATGGTAGAGTGCTTCGGTGTGCTGACCATAGAGAGAGAGAGGTAGTGAATGGTAGAGTGCTGGGAATGGTAGAGTGCTTCGAGTGCTGACCATAGAGAGAGAGAGAGAGAGAGAGAGAGATAGTGAATGGTTGAGTGCTGGGAATGGTAGAGTGCTTCGAGTGCTGACCATAGAGAGAGAGAGAGAGATGTAGTGAATGGTAGAGTGCTGAGAATGGTAGAGTGCTTCGAGTGCTGACCATAGAGAGAGAGAGAGGTAGTGAATGGTATAGTGCTGGGAATGGTAGAGTGCTTCGAGTGCTGACCATAGAGAGAGAGAGAGATAGTGAATGGTTGAGTGCTGGGAATGGTAGAGTGCTTCGAGTGCTGACCATAGAGAGAGAGAGAGAGAGTTAGTGAATGGTAGAGCGCTGGGAATGGTAGAGTGCTTCGAGTGCTGACCATAGAGAGAGAGAGGTAGTGAATGGTAGAGTGCTGGGAATGGTAGAGTGCTTCGGAGTGCTGACCATAGAGAGAGAGAGGTAGTGAATGGTAGAGTGCTGGGAATGGTAGAGTGCTTCGAGTGCTGACCATAGAGAGAGAGAGAGGTGGTGAATGGTAGAGTGCTGGGAATGGTAGAGTGCTTCGGAGTGCTGACCATAGAGAGAGAGAGAGGTAGTGAATGGTAGAGTGCTGGGAATGGTAGAGTGCTTCGGAGTGCTGACCATAGAGAGAGAGAGAGAGGTAGTGAATGGTAGAGTGCTGGGAATGGTAGAGTGCTTCGAGTGCTGACCATAGAGACAGAGAGAGAGAGGTGGTGAATGGTAGAGTGCTGGGAATGGTAGAGTGCTTCGGAGTGCTGACCATAGAGAGAGAGAGAGGTAGTGAATGGTAGAGTGCTGGGAATGGTAGAGTGCTTCGAGTGCTGATCAGAGAGAGAGAGAGAGAGAGAGACAATGGTAGTGAATGGTTGAGTGCTGTTCAGAGAGAGGGAGGGAAGGGGGGTGGGGGGGGGGGAGAGAGAGAGTGTGAATGGTTGAGTGCTGGTCTCTATCTATCAATCTATCTATCTATCTATCTATCTATCTATCTACCTAACATCATGCAGACACAACAACAGAATCAGTATATACATGCCCGAACAAAAACAATAATTCAGCTCCCACAAATAAATGACTCTACATAAATTAAACTTCAAAACTTTGCCCAAAAATCGGAGTGAGTTTGAGGCAGTAATGGTTGGGAAAGTGTATTTAAGGGGGGGTGGGGTCACCGGCTTTTTTTCTCTTTATCTCCCTCTCTCTTTGGCTTGTATCCATTCGGCCCCATTCAGCCAACTGCTTTAAGACGTTTATCCCCATCCAGGTGCCAATTTCTTCCTGACGAGCGATAGCGAGACAGTATTGTATGGAGAAATCTGGCTTCGCCGAAGAAATTTGTCTATCGAAAAATGTACAAATTTAGCTTGCTGTCAAAACAAAAATATATATATGCTGGCTCGCTACCGCTCGTCAGAAAAATATTGACACCTGGATGGGGGTAAACGTCTTAAAACAGTAAGCTGAATGGGGCCGAATGGATACAAGCCAAAGAGAGAGGGAGAGAAAGAGAAAAGAGCGAAGTGGACTCCCTTAATAACAACACAAAGCCAAAGGAGAAATTTCTGGGTAAAAAAAAATATATTGGCTAGCATGGCGTCACATCTGCTCGCACACACACACACACACACATAAAAATACGTACACAGAGGCATACATACACAGACATATACACATAGATGCTGATGTTACATAGATATTAATATAAACACCATGTGAGGAGGAGCACTTTATTGACAACGTTTCACATATAGCTTCATCAGGCCTGTTGCATACTCTTACACACACACACACACACACACACACACACACACACACACACACACCGTACGCACTGACACACACACACATATACTTTGACACACACCCATACACCAAACACACACACACACACACACACACACACACACACACACACACACACACACACACACACGACTCGGCATCAACACCATGTTTTGTTCCAACTGGATTCCAATAATTCGTTAATATTTGTATCATATCGAGCTGGACATTCTCTCTCTCTCTCTCTCTCTCTCTCTCTCTCTCTCTCATGACTAATTTCCTCTCTATCTATCTATCTATCTATCTCCCTCCCTCCTTCTCTCTCTCTCTCTCTCTCATTTTGAGGCAAGTAAATTGTTCCATAAATTTAATATTTTTAGGGTCAATTATTGTGACTGTATTCTAAAATTTGACATCAATAATTTTAATCAAGCATTTTTAACTTGAAGTTTCTTGTATAACCTCTGCTTACTTTTTGTCTGTATTTATTGTTTATCTTTTTCTTTTTCTATTATTATTATTATTATTAATATTGATGATTTTTTAAATTTATTGTTCTTGTTTAAAAGAGTACTCTTTGTTTAAATCTGTTGTTACTTCATATTTTGCAATTATTTCTCTTTATATTATATGTGTATTCATTGTCGATAGTATCAATTGCTTACTTTTGCGATTTCCTTAGTTTATTTGTGCTATAAATGTAGGTTATTTGTAGGGTAGTTATTGATAGGGGTCACTTGAGGCATGCTATGCTTACAGGTACCTACCCGATAGCACTATCGTTAGTGAGTGCTGTACTGTATTTTATATATTATTTTGTAATAGTATATATATCTTATCAATATTTGTATTTTTTACTATTGTTAATGTCTTGCCATGTTGCAAATTTGATTTTAAATAATATTTTGACATTTAACATGTAGTTTCTTTATTCATGCAGAGTTTAGTAAAATTTGCCAGAACGTCCCGGACTTCCCAAACTTGACTACTTCCTTTAACGTGACGATAGTGCGTTGTTATATGTGCGATTAGTTTGCTTGGGAAACAGATTAACTTGCTCATGTAGTAATGTACACCCTATGTGGTGGATTGTGTTCTTTTATTTAATAATTTTCATTTTAGTAAGCGTTGTTTCCACATAGCGATTTTGATAATTTAATTTGACTTTATATTGTCCTTGTCCCAATTTTGGTTTGTTTAGTTTGCAAGTTTTACATTTTAATTAACATTTAAACTACCATCGTCTCGACAAACACAACGTTCTCTTCCATCGATCTTCTCTCTCTCTCTCTCACCAACAAAATATTATCATTGAGTGTGTCTATTAGTCCTACTGGGGTGTGTCTTTGTCTCTGTCTCTCTCTCTCTCTCTCTCTCTCTCTCTCTCTCTCTCTCACATCAAAAAAATATTATCATTGAGCGTGTCTATTAGTCTTACTGGGGTCTCTCTCTCTCTCTCTCTCTCTCTCTCTCTCTCTCTCTCTCTCTCTCTCTCACCTAATATATTCAGCCATCGCCTCTCCAAACACACCGACATTCTCTCATCCCCCCCCCCCCCACAAAGAGGGATCCGAAACCTCCCAGTCAATTATCGTCTGCTTCAAAGCTTCGAACCTTTTCCATTACCTTCAAACGAGCCCTCTGTTTCATCCTCTCTCTCTCGCTATTGACTCGCCTCTTGTTAGAATATGCCACTTGAGATACGTCACAGGAAAGATTTAAATTGATATTCATGGATTTGCATAGCTACGATGGCCCCACAGGGCTTGCGATCCTAGCGAGGTGGTCAGGACTTAATTCTAGTGGAAATAGCAAACCCGATAGTAAGGAGAGAGAGAGAGAGAGAGAGAGAGAGAGAGAGAGAGAGAGAGAGAGAGAGAGAGAGAGAGAGAGAGAGAGAAAGAGAGGGTGAGCGACAGTGAGTGTGTGTGTGTATGTGTAGAGAGAGAGTGAGAATGGGTGAGTGTGTGTGTGTGTGTGTGTGTGTGTGTGTGTGTGTGTGACAACAGCAGCCATGTTGGATGACGTCAGTTTGTTTTGATCAGTCAGTGTTGCCACGTTTATATTTTTCGATCCGCCACATACCTCGCTCATCAAAGCGAGTATTAATTGTTTTGGCCATTTTCGATCAATATATTTCTAAGTATCATTCCTTACTGTATATGTTTGTTTATCTATCTATCTATCTGTCTATATATCTTTGTATCTATCTTTGTATTCATCCATCCAACCATCCATCCATCTATCTATCTATCTATCTACGTATCCACCAAAAACTCACCGTACAAGCGTGTGTAGCCACCAAATAAGACAGCCTGTTGAACCACTCGATGTAACACTCGAGATTGCTAGTCTTCTATATTTGTATTAATCTCTCTGTCATTCCTTACTGTATCTATCTATCTATCTATCCATCCATATATCTATCTATCTATCTATTTATCTATCTATATATCCATCCATCCATATATCTATCTATCGATCTCTCTGTCTGTCTGTCTGTCTGTCTGTCTGTCTATCTATCTATCTATCTATCTGTCTATATATCTATCCATCTATCTATCTATCAATCCATCAAAAACTTACCGTACAAGCGTGTGTAGCCACCAAATAGGACAGCCTGTTGAACCACTGAATGTAACACTCGAGATTGCTAGTTTTCTTGAGGTCCTTGTAACAAGCATCGAGGTTATCCTTAGCAAACGCCTGCACGAACTCCTCCGGCCCGATGTAGGACAGTTTCTCCAGCTCGATGTGGGTGAGTTGCTGGGCCATCACCAGGGGGCTCTGGCAGACTTCGGTGATGTCGGTGGGCTGTGGAAATAACACAAGAGGGAGTAAGTATAGTTGCTAAATATATAAATATCCATCTATCCATCCCAATTAGACAAGAAATAACAAGAGGATATTTCTATAGTTGCAAAATATATACACAGTTAAACAAAGAGAGTTAGATATAATTTATATGCTAGCTTATAAGAATCGTGGGACGGCTCTTTCTCCAAACAAAATAATTTCTGAAAGAGAGAGAACGGGATGATGTTAATATACTGTACATGCATACATTCATGATATTAACCCCTTCCGTACCGGTGCCATGCTTTAAGCTTCATTGTGGCTAATTTTGGACGATTTTATGTAGTTTCAAAAGGGCCTCTAGCAATTAACAAGCTTCCAACTAACTGTCTTCGTAGCGCAATGGATAAATGCACTGAATTTCGGTGTGAGCATCCTAGGTTCGAATCCCTGGACTGCCACATGTATTTGTTGATTTCATTAATTGAGTTTAGGAGTAAAGTCGGTTGGTGGAGGGAACATAATAATTCACCCTTTTTACTACCACAGATCTTTATGAAGCTGAGTAAAGTCGGTTGGTGGAGGGAACATAATAATTCACCCTTTTTACTACCACAGATCCTTATGAAGCTGAGTAAAGTCGGTTGGTGGAGGGAACATAATAATTCACCCTTTGTACTACCACAGATCCTTATGAAGCTGCGCAGAATCGTTTAAATATAGCTAGAATAAAATGAAAAAGACGTCGCCGGTACAGAAGGGGTTAATGATCGAGTGTTCCACAAGTGTGTGTTTCCAATCTCACATACTAATGGCGGAGCTCCGAGCGTCCCTGTTCACAGCTGCCTCACTTGTCAGGTGTTTTCACTAAAGATCAGATTGTAAGGTCTGATCCCACGTCTTTCTTGGTCTGCCCCTTGGTGCGGCTCCCCCAACGTTCACAGACTTGCATCTTTTCCCTAACTTAGTTCATCCATTCTCTCTACATGTGCAAACCATCCAAGCCTACTAGTACGCATCTCATCTGTTACATTCCATTCTGTTGATATCATCCGCTTTGACAGACCAAGTTTCTGAGCACATGGCATTGCGCTTCTAACACGTGAAGCGTACACCTTTCCCTTTACGGGGAGAGGGAGTCCTGCCATAGTACGTAGTGGCAACAGTTCTCTGAATTTTCCCCAGCCGCATCCAATTCTGGAGGTAGTGGCAGCCTCAGCCCCACCACCAGGAGGGAGAGAGGCAGAGAGAGAGAGTGAGTAGCAAAACTAGTCCACCATCTTCAGTGACTCATTGCCAAAGTTAACATTGTTGATATAGTTGAAATATTATTGACGGATATACAAGCTAGGAAATGTAAAAGACTAATTATCCAACTAAGACACACATTATTTGTAGAGTAGTTTCTCCAGCTCGATGTGGGCTGGCATACTTCCATGATGTAGGTGTTTTGAGAGAGAGAGAGAGAGTGAGAGTGAGTGAGTGAGTGAGTGTGAGAGAGAGAGTGAGTGAGTGAGTGAGTGAGAGAAAGAGTGAGTGAGTGAGAGACAGAGAGAGTGAGACAGAGAAAGTGAGTGAGTGAGTGAGTGAGTGAGAGAGAGAGAGAGAGAGAGAGAGAGAAAGTGAGTGAGTGAGTGAGAGAGAGTGAGAGCGTGAGAGGTTAGTACACTTGTAAGATCATAGTAATAAATAATAATGGCCGTGATATGAGGCAGTAAGAGAACTGTGGGGGTCTTTCACCAACTTCAATCATAGATAATGGTCATGAAACAACATTGAGAAAGGAAGGAGATAGTTCCAACAGGTTCACTGGGTAGAAGGGGTGTATACTGTATGTATATATATATATATATATACATACAGAGAGAGAGTGTGTGTGTGTGTGTGTGTGTGTGTGTGTGTGTGAGAGAGAGACAGACAGAGAGAGAGAGACTGATGATGATGGTAATTAACTTGAAGATAACGGCAGACCTATAGTAAAGAACATACATACTGGTGATAAAAAGTTAAGGAGCCCACCTCACTTTTTTTTATCTTTCTCTCCCTCTCTCTTTGGCTTGTATCCATTTGGCCCCATTCAGCCTACTGTTTTAAGACGTTTACCCCCATCCAGGTGTCAATATTTTCCTGGCGAGCGGTAGCTTGCGAGCCAGCATATACAGTATATATTTTTGTTTTGACAGCAAGCTAAATTTGTACATTTTTCGATAGAAAAATTTCTCCGGCGAAGCCGGATTTCTCCATACAATGCTGGCTCGCTATCGCTCGTCAGGAAGAAATCGACACCTGGATGGGGATACACGTCTTAAAACAGTTGGCTGAATGGGGCCGAATGGACACAAGCCAAATAGAGAGGGAGAGAAAGATAAAAAAAAGCGAGGAGAGCCCCCTTAACTTTTTATCTCCAGTATGTATGTTCTTTACCATAGGCCAGAGAAAGAGAGAAAAGGAGAGAAAGAGAAAAAAACAGGTGACCCCCTTAAGAGTAGTGTAAGACTCTTTGGAGACTCTCTCTCTCTCTCTTTAACTACACTTAAGATGGCTTTTGTGTCGTCACCAGAGAGAGAGAGAGAGAGAGAGAGAGAGAGAGAGAGAGAGAGAGAGAGAGAGAGAGAGAGAGAGAGAGAGAGAGAAATAATGAAGAGAGCGAGTGAAAGAATGGAGAGAGAGGAGAGTGAGTAAGTGAGTGAAAGAATGAGTGAGTGAGTGAAAGAATGAGTGAGTGAGTGAGTGAAAGTGAGAGTAAGTGAGTGAAAGCGAGAGTGAGTGAAAGCGAGAGTGAGTGTGAGAGAGCGAGCGAGAGCACAGGAGTCGAGGTAGAGAGAGTATTAAAGATAAGAGACCTGATAAGCTACCCCAGTTCATAAAAGCGATGATAAGATAGGGCACGTCAGCGTATAGACCCCACGGTACAGGACAGTTGGCCTAATAAGTGATGTCTCGGCACCAAGAATATTTTGATCAATAATTGGTATCAGCAATATTTTACACTTGATTTAGTCCTTTCGAGTGAGATATACAAACATGTTCCTACACTTATCCACCCTATTCAACATCTGACAGACATAAATACAGCCCAGAGCGAGCCAAACGTAATGACAGCTGATATACAAACATGTTCCTACACTACACACCCCCCTATCCAACATCTGACAGACATTAATACAGCACAGAGCGAGCCAAACGTAATGACAGCTGATATACAAACATGTTCCACCACTTACCCACCCTATCCAACATCTGACAGACATTAATACAGCACAGAGCGAGCCAAACGTAATGACAGCTGATATACAAACATGTTCCTACACAGTCATATCCACCCTATTCAACATCTGACAGACATTAATACACCCCAGAGCGAGCCAGCAGATAGTGTCTTTCTTATGGTAATCAATATCGCCAAATTTTAGCAAGATTAAAATATTGTCATCGCAATTGGAAAAACTAAAAAGTTTTAAGAAAGCTTAAGAAAACATGTATTTTATTGTGTTATCGTATTTTATCGTATCTTATTGCATTTTGTCGTGTTTTATCGTATTGTATCGTATTGCATCGGATGTTTACACTCGGAAATGGTAAGACAAAGAAAACGAGGGTGCGAGAGATCAAATGGGCCGCCCCGAGACAATATCCACACGCTGAGAGAGAGAGAGAGAGAGAGAGAGAGAGAGAGAGAGAGAGAGAGAGAGAGAGAGAGAGAGAGGACCAAATAGCATCACACAAAACTAACACTAACAAAAATGAGAAATTAAAATAACAATAAACAAACAAATGGCATCAAAATGTATGTTAACAAAATAATGTTAATACAAATAATAATAATAATAATAATAATAATAATAATAATAATAATATTAAGGGCTATGCATCGATTAAAGAAAATATAAACACAAGTAATTAAAATGCTTACAAAAATTAATACGGCAAAATTAATCAATGGAAAACAATGCACAGACACAAGGTAATTTTTAACCCTTTGAGTACCAGCGGCGTGTGTTATATTTTGTTCTTGCTAGATTTAGACGATAGTATGCAGCTTAGGAAGGCTCTGTGGTAGTTAAAAGGGTTGTCTGAGATAGTTTGAAGCCTTATAAATTGCTAGAGGTTCTTGCTAGATTTAGACGATAGTATGTAACTTAGGAAGGCTCTGTGGTAGTTGAAAGGGTTGGTTGAGATAGTTTGAAGCCTTAAAAATTGCTAGAGGTCCTCCTTGAGCTGAATAAAAACGTGTAATAGTTGCCAGAATAGGATGAAAAGGACTTCCCTGGTATTGTATGGGTCAAACACCACATTAATGGAAAATCAATTCATAGAAGCAGGAAATAATGCACACAGACGCAAGATAATATA
This sequence comes from Paralithodes platypus, assembly GCA_032716605.1. Classification (NCBI taxonomy): domain Eukaryota; kingdom Metazoa; phylum Arthropoda; class Malacostraca; order Decapoda; family Lithodidae; genus Paralithodes; species Paralithodes platypus. The sequence continues at coordinate 7,171,679 of CM064560.1, forward strand.
TAAAACACTACATAACTGGAAAAACAATTCATGTAGTCTAGACAGGAATTAATGGAATAAAGCGATGAAAAAAAAATATATATATATTTGCCGAGGGTTCTAGGAAGGATATCTGAGGCTCCTAGATCAAAGGAGAAACAAGGGAATTCACAAAAGTAATAAACAAATACAACTGGATACAGACAAACAACAACAGTGATACGAAATAGGATACACTAAAAGGGCCCTCACACAGTCAAGAGTGCGAGCTAGTGGGAGTCTAACAGGAGTCGCTAGAGTCACTAGGAGTCATCGATTTTCACCGCGAGCTAGTGGGAGTCTAACAGGAGTCGCTAGAGTCACTAGGAGTCATCGATTTTCACTGCGAGCGAGTGGGAGTCTAACAGGAGTCGCTAGAGTCACTAGGAGTCATCGATTTTCACTGCGAGCGAGTGGGAGTCTAACAGGAGTCGCGAGTCACTAGGAGTCATCGATTTTCACCGCGAGCGAGTGGGAGTCTAACAGGAGTCGCTAGAGTCACTAGAGTCATCGATTTTCACCGCGAAAAGGCCCGCGAGTCCGAAATGTCCCCTACTCCTAGTGACTCTAGCTCGCACTCCTGACTGTGCGAGGGCCCCTTAAGGGATGCTCAACACAACAGAAGATAAAATATAGGTATGATGACAACAAAATATATATACAGTATATTCATGACACACACAACACTACTAGAATCAGTGTATATAATGTAAACAGACGATCTTATTCAGTTATGGAATTATCTATGGGTGTCAAAGGGTTAATTGAAATCGAATGTGACCCGCTGAATGCTAGAGGGCCTTCACAGTTGAATAGAATCGTATAATGTTAGGCATAATAAAATGAAGACAAACGTGACATTTACGGGAGGAAAAAGAATATGCCCCGCAAGGCGATTAAAGCCGGTATCACACGAGTTTTTTTAGTCAACATTCGATAATCAACATTTGTATGGCAACATTTCTGGAATATTTTGCACTGGTATCGGACACTAGACTGATGGTAGATGAATTAAGGTAACCGAAATACTTAAAATGTTGACCTCCTAAGCTGCCAGACCAGTGTTGAGCATAAATGTTGAGGGAAAAAGTGCTCGTGTGATACCGACTTAAGTATGAACCAACAGCAATCCTATACAGTAAAGTCTTTGTATAGCATTATCTTGTTGTAGCACTTAGAGGCTGTTGTGGTTGTAGATTTGCAGGTGCAGGAAGTACGAGAGAGGTGTGGTGTGGATGAAGATGCGCTGGAAGGTGTGAAAAGGAACACCTTGAGATGGTTCGGCCATGTGGAACGTATGGGAAGCGACAGAATGACTAAGAGAGTGTACGAGAGCAGGTGGAAGGACAGAGAGGGAGAAGTAGACCGAGAGAGAGGTGGAAGGATGGAGTAAAGAAGTATATGCATGAAAGCGGTCCTGGATGGGAGGAGGGGTGTCGACTGACTGGGGACACAGGTGCATGGGGGAGTTTCGTTCGTGGCCATCCCTTCAAGGATCACGGCATTCGGCAATAGATAGATAGATAGGAAGGGGACTTGGTTGAATTTTGCTAAGAAATAGTTAGCC
>CM064560.1:7174379-7290287 GCA_032716605.1 Paralithodes platypus
GCCGACATATGTACACGTATTTAATTATAGCATAGCAGAAGGTGCTCTAACTACAAGATTGACGTGATATTTATGGCCCGTAAAACCCAACCCCTTCTCACCTTCATTTCCCACCACAACTCACTCACACCTTGGTGCATCGCATAGGAAACTCATTGATAAAGGTGCGTAAATATCGCATGAATTGGTTTATATGCGGGATTTTTTTTAACTATTTTGATATATGGCACGTATAGACAGTTACAAGTCTGTATTATAGCGTGACAGTGCTATACGTACAAGTATATGACGTGGACTATGTATGGCGGTTAAACCACCATATGCAGCTCATTAATATTGCCGCCAAACCTCCCAACCACATCTTCATCTTCCCGCCCAAAGTATTCTCTAGACTTCCCTTATATATTGCAATGTTTGGTCAACTATGAGGCATATTCATTGTTATATTGGGTGCCCTACACATGTATACATACTCTAAATAGGCCTAAAAGGGCTCGAAAAAAAGGGAGATATACGTTGATTAGTAATACGCGGTGTATAACCCACCCCCTACTCCCTCTCCTTCTATAACATGCGCGCGTAAATATTCGGACATGGGGGAAATCTCGCCGCTCGATGGACAATCTAGCCGCGCTGGGTGCCCATTCGTCCACATTTTTCAATATACGGGACCGTTCCCCTACCCCCCCCAGAACAATTTTTTTGGGGGGTCAAAATATATGATGGGCCGATAGCACGCAAAACATTTCGTACACGATGAGATTGTACTTTTTATCGGAAATTGGCAATAGGTCAAAAAATCATCATAGGTGCGCACCCCAGTCTTACCCTGTAAGAAAACACCCTGTGCGCCGCGGAAGAGGTTAACACAATTCCCGGCGTTTGGAAGGCGCTCAACGAGCCCTTAGAAAAATGGGCGGTTGGTCCTCGATTTTGCAAAAAAAATTTCAATTGCTCACTATATTAGAACCCAAGGGCGGTGCGTCCAATCAGATTTTTGCAAAAATTTCAATTGATAGCGTACGTCTGTTGCTCAACCCACCTTTGAGGTCAAACCAAAAGCGTACCATGTGTCGCTTATACGTACCTGTCTGTGGGCCTCTCGATATCAGAACCAAAGGTATTCGTATAAGGCATTACGGCATAGTGAGTGGACTCAAAAGTGTGGGGGGGGGGGGGGGGGGGGGGGCGGAATAATCCATTACCTCCTGACCCTTGGACGATTGTGATCTATTCCGGCGGATAGGAATTTAAGTTGACGTGTTGGACAAAAAAGGGGGGGGGGGGGGGGGGGGGGGGGGGCGGAATAGCCATATCCTCCCGTACCCTTGGCGATTGTGAATATCCACGAGCTGTGATAGGAGGGTTTACAGTCCAGTAGTAGTTACTTATTGTTTAGATTTCTCAGAAATTATCGCATTTAGCCCTAGTTGCAAGGCTAGGCTATGTCTGTTTTACCAACGGGGACCAAGTACGGTACAATATTTAAGGGACAGCAAGTGTCAATTATTAAAGCGACAGTTATAACACATACAGGGACCCATGTGTGTTTCATATCTTTCATGGATACGACGATTGCAACGGTTGAACATGAGCGAGCAGTGTCTTAATGCAAGCAAATGCTAGCAAAATCTTTTTTCATGTACGTGGATTGCAAAAATTTGACATGATCGAGACAGTTCTGGATTTATGCCCACGCATTTTATTTGCACAAGGCTCCCGCCTTTAAACTGATATTCAGGCGATGTTTAGTGCAGCAATTGCATACAAAGGGGCCCGATTGGAAAAATGTTAGCTGGTTCGTCTGACCCTAAGGTTAGTGATATTTTGCGAAATTCACGCCCAGTTTGAGATCAGGGAAGTCTCAATGATGAAGGGGCCCTATAAATTACTAGGTTTGATTCCCGAAGGAGAAGTAGTGAAAACCTAATATCTAGTAGGGCCCGTACTCATTGAGGGCCCCGTAATCAATTGCCGACTCGGGCCACTCCTACAGCCCACGTTCCCACTTCCCATTCGCTGATTTCTATAGTTTATCCTTGGGATATCAGTAAAGGACGAAGATGGCCGCTAGAGGGCCTGGTGTTGGGGAAACAAAGCATGAGAAATCCACGAGTATGGCAAGTCATAAGAGAACAGATATCAAATGAATTCTTCTTTTTTATTTTTTACAGAGTTTTTTTCTATAGGGTACCCGATCAAAATGACGATCTCATAAGGGAATTAAGCGTGCACTTATGATGAGGACTCCATGATGCTTCCGCGCGGGCTATTCAAAATGCTGGCGCAGGATGTTGAATGGAGACTATTATTATTAATAGGCGAAGTCGTCAATGATTACGGGGCCCTACTAAATATTAGGTTTTCACTACTTCCCTACGGGAATCAAACCTATAATTTATTTGCGTCTGTAACTATCATAATAATACTTTTGATAACTTACCCTGCATCATTCACTCGTGATTAATATAGATATGGAAATAATATTTCTATAATTTAATCACTGTTAAGAAATTACAGTTTACATCCCAAAGGTCCTTCTTACGCTGTATAAACTCGTCGGAAAAGGGCCACAATAAACTGTAAAAATGCCTCATGAATCTCAAGGGGTAAATGGTGTTGCAAGGAAAACCAAAGAATATCCTCCTCCTGTCGGAGGCAATATTCAAACTCGAAACATTTTAGGTCCGTGTTCAACACATTTACACATTTAAATATGCAGTTACGGCATTTCTTCCATTGTTTGTGTTTACTGTATGATATCTACGTTATATATGTGTTCTATGTGATATTTTATAGCTCTTAAGGTTCGGATATCACTTATCACATCATTAGAAATAAAATTATTAAGACATATATTTTATTGAATAAATAAGGAATAATAAAGATAAGTTTAATTAATTCAAATTATAATGTGATAATCTAGTGATATCCAAACCTTAAGATAAATTAACTATCACAGGAACACATAAATAACGCAGATATAACTATCACAGGAACACATAAATAACGCAGATATAATACCGTAAACACAAGCAACAAATGAAATGCCGTCGCTGCCTATTTTGCCATGTGGGCTAAGTCAGTCAGTATTCATATCTTGCTTACTTTTTGGGTTTATCATTACTTTATTTGGCTTGTGTATACTGTATGATATACAGTATATGTGATAACTGTGTATACTGTATGATATATATGTGATAAATGTGTATACTGTATGTTATATATGTGATAACTGTGTATACTGTATGATATATATGTGATAACTGTGTATACTGTATGATATATATGTGATAACTGTGTATACTGTATGATATATATGTGATAAATGTGTATACTGTATGATATATATGTGATAACTGTGTATACTGTATGATATATATGTGATAACTGTGTATAATGTATGATATATATGTGATAAATGTGTATACTGTATGATATATATGTGATAACTGTGTATACTGTATGATATATATGTGATAACTGTGTATACTGTATGATATATATGTGATAACTGTGTATACTGTATGATATATATGTGATAAATGTGTATACTGTATGATATATATGTGATAACTGTGTATACTGTATGATATATATGTGATAACTGTGTATACTGTATGATAATGTGATAACTGTGTTTACTGTATGATATATATGTGATAACTGTGTATACTGTATGATATATATGTGATAACTGTGTATACTGTATGATATACAGTATATGTGATAACTGTGTATACTGTATGATATATATGTGATAACTGTGTATACTGTATGATATATATGTGATAACTGTGTATACTGTATGATATATATGTGATAACTGTGTATACTGTATGATATATATGTGATAACTGTGTATACTGTATGATATATATGTGATAACTGTGTATACTGTATGATATATATGTGATAACTGTGTATACTGTATGATATATATGTGATAACTGTGTATACTGTATGATATATATGTGATAACTGTGTATACTGTATGATATATATGTGATAACTGTGTATACTGTATGATATATATGTGATAAATGTGTATACTGTATGATATATATGTGATAACTGTGTATACTGTATGATATATATGTGATAACTGTATGATATATATGTGATAAATGTGTTTACTGTATGATATATATGTGATAAATGTGTATACTGTATGATATATATGTGATAAATATGTTTACTGTACGATATATATGTGATAAATGTGTTTACTGTATGATATATAATTATGTGATAACTGTGTATACTGTATGATATATATGTGATAACTGTGTATACTGTATGATATATATGTGATAAATGTGTTTAATGTGATATATCATTGCTCTTAAGATTCGGATAACACTGTCGATTGTTACTTCTTTGAATGCCAGCTACACGTTATATTTTATTCTAGCTATATTTAGATGATATCATGCAGCTTAGAAAGGATCTGTGGTAGATAAAAGGGTTGGTTGAGATAGTTTGAAGCCCTATTACTGCTAGAGGTTCTTCCTAAGCTGAATAAAGTGTTCTAATAGTTCCCAGAATATGATGAAAAGAACGTTCTTGGTACTGTAGGGGTTAAGTAATCATTATAATTATTAAAACGTGTCTAGTATAATGAATGAATATAGAATAATACAGATAACAATACAGACATTATCAGTTACGTGACTCTTCTGGGCCAGTGAGCTACGGTATTGATAAGATTGGAAGTCATGAACGTCGATAAAAACACCAATTAGGAGTTAGATGCATGGTGCGAGTGAATGGAGAATAGCTATATTTGTAAGTTTGTATTTAATTAAGGAAGGAAATGTAACAATCAAACGGCTTCATACTAGCTAATTTTTTGTTTTTTAAATACCACAGATCCTTCCTTATCTGCACAAAAAGGTGTAATAAAACAAAACACAACCCCGATACGGAAGGGGTTAATCTCGGTGTTCGCTGAGGCAGTGAAAAGACGCCAAATATCCTCAAGTAAGAAAATAACATGCAAGTTTGTGTAATGTAATGTTACATTAATGTGTGTGGCCGTGTGTCTGAGTTGACTAGTTACGAAATATGAATAGATTATAGTGTGAGCTACCGTAATTTAGGGAAGGTGGTTGACAGGTGAATACTGTATGGAGAATACACACGTAACCATATATTTTTAACTTTTAATATTCAATTAATTTATTATATATATATATATATGAACTTATTTAAGGAGTGTGTCAATTATCTCATTCAATAAAATATAAACTTTAACAGTGCTTACTCCAAACAGTAGGATATATGGGCTTAGATAATTATAACTGAATTGGAATATGATAATGCAAACGTAAATTAAAATCTCCGTTGTAATTGACTTAACTAAAATATATTGCTAATACACTTTCGTATTCGAATGGATTATCCAACTTTATATGGTTAGGTTTTTATAAAATGTTAAATATAAATACGGAGTTTGTAACGATATGATATTTTATTTTATGAAGATTTGGAAAACATTCATAAAAAATACAATGATTCGATGACAGGGAGAAATAAAGAACGGCTTATAGACGTGAACAAGAACGACAGAAGTAGAGAGGGAAGGGAGGGCTAGCTGAGAGAGGGTGGTAGAGTGGGGGGTGGGGGGATAGCAATGTTACCAACATAATTCGCGGATCCCTGTCAGGCAGGTGTAGCAGGACTTATGTCCACAATAGTACATATATTCCAACTGCGCTATGGTAGCCTAATGTATAGACGAATGGAAGGAGTAATTAATGGGGTAATTAACTCTAGGGAAGGCCTCGCTATAAATTGCTCCTGAACCAGAATTAATTCATATTTTTCACGTGTGTCATATTTTGTTCTTGCTAGATTTAGACGATAGTATGCAGCTTAGGAAGGCTCTGTGGTAGTTAAAAGGGTTGGCTGAGATAGTTTGAAGCCTTATTAAATTGCTAGAGGTCCTTCCTAAGCTGAATAAAAACGTCTAATAGTTGCCAGAATATGAAGAAAAGGACGTCCCTGGTACTGTACGGGTTAGGAATAATATTAACCCTTACAGTACCAGGGACGTCATTGTTATCCTATGCTGGCCATTGTTAGACGATTGTTTTAAGCTTAAGAAGGACCTTAGCAATAATAAGGCTTCAAACTATCTCAACCAACCCTTTTAGCTACCACAGATCCTTCCTAAGCTGCATAATATCGGCTAAATATAGCTAGAATAAAATATAACACACGTCGCTGGTACTCAAAGGGTTAATGCAAATGGTAAATTTAATGTTCAAAATAATCTACCCTAATAAAGGTACCCTAAGCTAAAGAAATACTCGGCTCCCCAATCCCCCTTCAAACTAACGTTCCCCCAGACCTCTTTCATAAGAACATAAGAAAATGGGAGTCTGCAGAAAGTTGATTGGCCTACACACCCAACCCTAATTACAAGCCCAGCCCACTAACACCATTAGGACTGACCTCACCGAAACGGTCAGAAAAACGGGGGTCTGCAGAGCACCGATTTTGCCACACCTGACAGATCCCCCTCACACCCAACCCATCTCGTCCATATGCCTGTCTAATTTTTCCGTTATGACTGGCCCACACCTGACAGATCCCCCTCACACCCAACCCATCTCGTCCATATGCCTATCTAATTTTTCCGTTATGACTGGCCCACACCTGATAGATCCCCCTCACACCCAACCCATCTCGTCCATATGCCTATCTAATTTGTCCGTTATGACTGGCCCACACCTGACAGATCCCCCTCACACCCAACCCATCTCGTCCATATGCCTATCTAATTTTTCCGTTATGACTGGCCCACACCTGACAGATCCCCCTCACACCCAACCCATCTCGTCCATATGCCTATCTAATTTGTCCGTTATGACTGGCCCACACCTGACAGATCCCCCCCACACCCAACCCATCTCGTCCATATACCTATCTAATGTTTCCGTTCTTTATTTCAAAGTCTATCTGTACATTATTCAGTACACAATTATCCAGGTCAAAGGTCGGTTTCTATCTATCCATTATCCAGGTCAAAGGTCGGTTTCTATCTGTACATTATTCAGTACACAATTATCCAGGTCAAAGGTCGGTTTCTATCTGTACATTATTCAGTACACAATTATCCAGGTCAAAGGTCGGTTTCTATCTGTCCATTATCCAGGTCAAAGGTCGGTTTCTATCTGTTCATTATCCAGGTCAAAGGTCGGTTTCTATCTGTCCATTATCCAGGTCAAAGGTCGGTTTCTATCTGTACATTATTCAGTACACAATTATCCAGGTCAAAGGTCGGTTTCTCGTAAATTGGCCCCAATGTGGTGAAGGAAATTGGCCACTTGCTAATTTCGTTCTATAAGGAAGTTGGAGTTGTGGACATCGATATTTAGCAGAATTACCAGCTAAAATACGGTTGTAGTTCATTTATAGATACATAAAATCCAATTCAACATACTCTTCAGCCATCAGAAACTTACATTATTATCGCATTTCTGTTTACTATCAATGTTTACAACTCCAACTTCCTTATAGCCTAAAACTCGCACATGGTCAGTTGTCCACATAATCAGAGCAGCTACAGGACAACCCCGGGAAGCCCTTTTGGTTAACCCCTTCTGTACCGACGACGTCTTATTCATGTTATTCTGGCTATATTTAGACCAAATTGTGCAGTTTAAGAGGAGATGGGCCGGTTTTCTGGACAACTTTATCTCTCATGTTTAGCCCCATTAGTTTTCAGATGTTAAGATGTTTGCCCCATTAGTTAGTCGATTTTAAGATCTTTCGCCCCATTTCTTCATCAATATTTAGACCTTACGTGCTATTTTGGTGTCAATTTTTTTGTTGGCGAACGATAGTGAGCCTGTAATATTGGAAGAACCGGCCTTCGGCTGGGACATTTTTCTACCGAAAAATGTACAAATTAATCTAGAAGGGGGATCTAATGGATGTTTTTTTGTTAATTTGATGGAGGTCTAGGGAGGAAACTAGAAAAATAATGAATACATGCAAAAATTGCCCAAAATGTGAACCATCCTCCCTTAAGAAGGATCTGTGGTAGTAGGAACAAAAAATAAAAATAAATTAGATAGTTCGAAGCCTGTGAATTGCTGGAGGCCCTTTTTAATCTGAATGAAATTGTCTAATGGTAGCCAGAAAACAGCTAAAATAACGGCACCCGCAGCGAAAGGGTTAAAACAAAGACTAGGGATGGTCAGGTCAGGTCAGGTGAAGGTATTGAGGGATAAGCCTTTACAATAATTACAACGGCGGCTCCTCGTATCTACGTTTCGCAGAATGTGGTAATATTCTAACGATGGCTACACATCGATTTTAGCATTGATTCATGTTTTATTTCCCTAGTTTTCTTTCATATTTCATGTTTTTGTGATATTAAAATGTTGTGCAATTTAGTTATTTATCAACCAAACCTAACAACCTAACCTAACAATTTAGTTATTTATCAACCAAACCTAACAACCTAACCTAACAATTTTATAGCGAAAATGCCCCATTTTATAATCTATATTTTATCAATTTCACCACAACACCAAACACCTCCAATTAAATTAATGAAAGCATATATGTGATCCATCGGGATTCGAACCTGGGGTATCACACACAGATTTTTTTAAACACTCTAACCATTACACCACCAGGAACCAATAAGTAGGGATATAAATATATGAACGAAAAAATATATTTACCCAAATCGAGTTGGGGCTCCCGCTAGAATTATACCAGCGTCATGAGCTCAAAAATATATTGATAAATAAATATATAGACAAAAAATCAAGCACTATCCCTTTAATATGTTATTTGATGTATAGTTGGTCGCATAAGTTCAGTTCCTCTCCGTGATGTTATGCATACAAACATAATGAGCTCATGATTGAATTACGAGTGCAGTTTATTATGCAGTGGTCAACGGATCTGAATAGTCAACGGACAAAAAAAACAAAAAAACACTCGTAATTCATTCATACTAATTACTTTGATACAGTGATAATATAACGACGATGACAACTTATATGGGCAACTGTACGGTCGACGTTAATAAGTAATGTCCCAGCTGTCATTACGTTTGGCTTGCTTTGTGCTGTATTAATGTCTGTCAGATGTTGAATAGGGTAGGTAAGTGTAGGAACATGTTTGTATATTTCACTCGATATGAAGAAGTGAAGCTTAGATATGGCTGATACCAATTATTTATCAAAACATACTTGGTACCGATACATCACTTATTAGCGCGATTGTACATGCATACGTTAGCGGAATTACCTATTATGTCTCTGCATCAATAATATTGTCGATTGTACATGCATACGTTAGCGGAGTTAGCTACTATGTCTCTGCATCAATAATATTGTGGATTGTACATGCATACGTTAGCGGAGTTACCTATTATGTCTCTGCATCAATAATATTGTGGATTGTACATGCATACGTTAGCGGAGTTACCTACTATGTCTCTGCATCAATAATATTGTGGATTGTACATGCATACGTTAGCGGAGTTACCTACTATGTCTCTGCATCAATAATATTGTGGATTGTACATGCATACGTTAGCGGAGTTACCTATTATGTCTCTGCATCAATAATATTGTCGATTGTACATGCATACGTTAGCGGAGTTACCTACTATGTCTCTGCATCAATAATATTGTGGATTGTACATGCATACGTTAGCGGAGTTACCTATTATGTCTCTGCATCAATAATATTGTGGATTGTACATGCATACGTTAGCGGAGTTACCTACTATGTCTCTGCATCAATAATATTGTGGATTGTACATGCATACGTTAGCGGAGTTACCTACTATGTCTCTGCATCAATAATATTGTCGATTGTACATGCATACGTTAGCGGAGTTACCTACTATGTCTCTGCATCAATAATATTGTGGATTGTACATGCATACGTTAGTGGAGTTACCTATTATGTCTCTGCATCAATAATATTGTGGATTGTACATGCATACGTTAGCGGAGTTACCTACTATGTCTCTGCATCAATAATATTGTCGATTTGTCGATTTGGGGAGAGTGAACCCTTACAGTACCGGCGACGTCTTTTTTGTTTTATTTCAGCTACATTTAGACGATTTTATGAAGCTTAGGAAGGATGTGTGGTAGCTAAAAGGATAAATAATCGAGATAGTCTGTATTCTTTTAATGGGTAGACATGCTTCCTAAGCTGAATAAAGCCATCTAATAGTTGCCAGAATATAATGGAAAGGACGTCACCGGTACTGAAGGGGTGAAGCAGGAACAATAAGAATTCCCTACTGGGGGTTCTTGCTAATTGGGGAGAGGGGGGGGGGGGGGGGGGGGGTCTGGTCCACTTCTGTCTCATGCTTAGCCCCACATTTTAAGCCGTTAGCCCATCATTTGGTGATTTTCGGACGTGTTGTCCCATATCTTTGTCAAATATTAAACCTTTAGTGCCATATAGGTGTCGGGTTTGGTAAGATCCTGTGTAGCGGGTGGAACTGTATTTCAAATGCCTATTTACTAAAAAACATTGAACAACATCTTTAACCTAACCTAACTAAAACCTAACCTAACCTAGTATATTAGTGGACTATTTATGAATATAAAATGTAAAAATATAATATTATTGTAACATTACCAAGTTATTAAGATATAAGTACAGGTCTACCCGCTACACAGGATTATACCACTTATTGTGTTTACAGTGCTTTATATAGTTGCCATATAATGCACATATGTGACAGTAATGACATATATACCAATGATGTATTTAACCCCTTCTATACTGGCAACCTCTTGGGAATGGAAGGTGGAGGGGTGGGGGAATGGAAGGTGGAGGGGTGGGTGAATGGAAGGTGGAGGGATGGGGGAATGGAAGGTGGAGAGGTGGGTGAATGGAAGGTGGAGGGATGGGGGAATGGAAGGTGGAGGGGTGGGGGAATGGAAGGTGGAGGGATGGGGGAATGGAAGGGGGAGGGGTGGGGGAATGGAAGGTGGAGGGGTGGGGGAATGGAAGGTGGGGGGGGGGAATGGAAGGTGGAGGGCAGGGGGAATGGAAGGTGGAGGGGTGGGGGAATGGGAAAGTGAAGGGGTGGGGGAATGGGAAAGTGAAGGGGTGGGGGAATGGGAAGGTGGAGGGATGGGGGAATGGAAGGTGGAGGGGTGGGGGAGTGGGAAGGTGGAGGGATGGGGAAATGGAAGGTGGAGGGGCGGGGGAATGGGAAGGTGGTGGGATGGGGGAATGGAAGGTGGAGGGATGGGGGAATGGAAGGTGGAGGGATGGGGGAATGGAAGGTGGAGGGGTGGGGGAATGGAAGGTGGAGGTGTGGGTGAATGGGAAGGTGGAAGGGTAGGGGAATGGAAGGTGGAGGGGTGGGTGAATGGAAGGTGGAAGGGTAGGGGAATGGAAGGTGGAGGGGTGGGGGAATGGAAGGTGGATGGGTGGGGGAATGGAAGGTGGAGGGGGGGGGGAATGGAAGGTGGGGGGGGAATGGAAGGTGGAGGGGTGGGGAATGGAAGGTGGAGGGGTGGGGGAATGGAAAGTGAAGGGGTGGGGGAATGGGAAAGTGAAGGGGTGGGGGAATGGGAAGGTGGAGGGATGGGGAATGGAAGGTGGAGGGGTGGGGGAATGGAAGGTGGAGGGGTGGGGGAGTGGGAAGGGGGGGGGGTGGGGAAATGGAGGGTGGAGGGGCGGGGGAATGGGAAGGTGGAGGGATGGGGAATGGAAGGTGGAGGGTGGGGGAATGGAAGGTGGAGGGTGGGGGAAAGGAAAGGTGGAGGGGTGGGGGAATAGAAGGTGGAGGGGTGGGGGAATGGAAGGTGGAGGGGTGGGGGAATGGAAGGTGGAGGGGTGGGGAATGGAAGGTGGAGGGTGTGGGAATGGAAGGTGGAAGGGTGGGGAAGGTGGAAGGGTGGGGGAATGGAAGGTGGAGGGGTGGGGAATGGAAGGTGGAGGGTGGGGGAATGGAAGGTGGGTGGATGGGGGAATGGGGGGGAAGGGGAGGGTGGGGGAATGGAAAGTGGAGGGGTGGGGGAATGGAAGGTGGAGGGGGGGGGGAATGGAAAGTGGGGGGGTGGGGGAATGGAAAGTGGAGGGATGGGGGAATGGAAGGTGGAAGGGTGGGGGAATGGAAGGTGGAGGGGTGGGGGAATGGAATGTGGAGGGGTGGGGGAATGGGAAGGTGGAGAGGTGGAGGAATGGAAGGTGGAGGGTGGGGGAATGGAGGAGGGGCCTAAATTACAGTATAAACTCAACCTTGACCAGGAAAATACCTTAAGGGGGATGGTTCGCTTTTTGGGCGATTTTTGCATGTATTCATTATTTTTCTAGTTTCCTCCCTAGACCTCCATCAAATTAAAAAAACAAAAAATCGTTAGATCCCCCTTCTAGATTAATTTGTACATTTTTCGTTAGAAAAATTTCCCGGCCGAAGGCCGTTTCTTCCAACATTACAGGCTCACTTTAGTTTGCCAGGGAAAACATCGACACCTAAATAGCACGAAAGGTCTAAATATTGCCGAAGAAATTGGGCGAAAGGTCTTAAAATCGACTAACTAATGAGGCAAACATCTTAACATCTGAAAACTAATGGGGCTAAATATGAGGGAGAAAACCAGAAAACCGTCCCATGTCCCCTTAAAAACAATCAAAAGACTGATGGAAAAAAATAATAATTACAAAAAACACATACATGACCTAAAATACGTATTGACCGATGTGAGCGTGAAGGGCGAGGCTAGGTGGGTGAGGGGGGGAGGGGGGGGGTGCAAGGTGAGGGTGGAGGGAAGGAGGGGGGAGGGGTGATGGACGGGAGGGAAGGAGGGAGGGGGATGGGAAGGAGGCGAAGAGAAGAAGGGGGATGGGAGGGAAGGAGGGAGATGGGAGGGAAGGAGAGGAAGGGAAGGAGAGGCGGAGGGGGAAGGGAAGGAGAGGAGGCGAGGGGGGGTGGGGGCAACAACGATGGTGCCTCGTTTGCTAGTTTGGATGAGCCATAATGAGTTAATTTCCCCTCCTATATTCACCGCACCTCACTAACACAATATAAACACGACACATAAATTCTGTTAACACCTAAACGTCGTAGAGGTCAACATTCCCGAAATTACTAGTTGTTGGAAGACATACGGACGACACGGCACTCAGGAACCAGCTCGTTCAGTCATACGTCCCCTATTCTTTATATTAAACCAATATTCTACACGTATAACTACCAAAACATTAATACAATATCAGTACACACCTATAATGTCAATATAAACACGAATCATTGCCTATACACACCTTAAATACGGTAACATGTGAAGAGCCAACATCGATACGTCCGTCTGCTTCTACTGGAATGTTCGCACTGATGAATGACGTCACACCCAAGCCCCCTCTCTCCCACAATCATAGAGTCCTGTTTATATTGTAGGATAGTAAATTAAGGGGAGGAAGACCGTTTTTCTGGACCCCCTTCTCCCTAATGTTTAGCCCCACTAGTTTTGAGATTATAAGACGTCCTGCCCATTTGTTTGGCGATTTTAACACCTTTCGCCCAATTTTGGTGTCAATTTTAATACCTTTCGTGCCATTTAGGTGTCGATTATTTCCTGGCAAGCGATAGCGAGCCTGCAATTTTAGGAGGAATCGGCCTTTGGCCGGGACATTTTTCTACCGAAAAATTTACAAATATATCTTTAAGGGGGGTCTAGGGGGTGTTTGTCTAAGCTTGATGGAGGTCTAGGGAGGACACTAAAAAAATATATGAATAAATTAATTAATAGACCAAACAAACGGTCAGTCTGCCCAGAAGTTGAATAGAAGAAAGTCTGAGAATAACGTTTCACTCTTGGGTTGGAGAGTTGCACAGAGTAGGGGTGGGATTGTGTTGCAAGGCGGGTACTATCTATCTATCTATTTACTCAGGCCCAATCCCCACTTTTCCTTTTTTTCCCTCTTTTCCTCCAACAGTAGCCACCAAAAATTAACCCCAAACACTACCCCTCTTTCCATCATACGGACCCTCATTCCCACACACCGGATCTGGGCTGTCTCTCTGTCTAAAGCCAGTGTCACACGAGCCGTTCTTCCGGCAATTTTCGATAAGCAAGATTTGTTCTCCTGATAGTTTGAGGGTCGTTTACATTGGGATCGAAAAGTAGACTGAAGGTAGATTATGTTAGGTGGCTGAATTCTGAAATTTTTTTTTTTTTTTTTTTTTTTAAGAGACAATGAACGGAGGAAGGAAAAACACAGATAAAACAAAAAGGTCCATGTGCCTAAAGGCATCCTCCATTCATAAAATGTTTGTAACAACTGGATTTAAACATTTGTTGATTGTAAGTTTGTGGAAAGCAATTCGAGGGAAGTGAATTCCAAAGAGTAGTAGCTCTGGGGATAAATGAATTCTGATAAGCAGAAGTTCTGCATTGTGGAGGAGAAAGTGTAAATTCATGGGCGCTCTCAGCTGCCCTAGTTCTACGGGAAAGATGTGAGAGGCGGCACAATTGAAGCAAGTTCCTCGGAACAATTGCTGTGAAAATATCTGTAGAATAATGCAAGGGATGCAACGTTTCTTCGTATGGCTATTGTAGGAAGGTCCTGTGTGATTGCAGGGTTATTGATTAATCTAATAGCTTTATTTTGAATTTTGTCCAACTGACTCAATGCAACCACTCCACTTCCACCCCAGAGGTGAACAGTAATCCATCTGAGAGCACATGACTTTTATATATTACGGCCAACTGCTCGTCAGTGAAGAATTCTCGAACTCTGTACAGGAGTCCCAGTTTTTTAGAGGCATTCTTAGCAATGCTTCTAACATAATGTGTCCAGCTCAAGTTAGTAGTTAATGTTACACCGAGAATGTCAATACTAGGGGAAATTTACATCATTAAAAAATATATGGGAGTCAGTGAGATTCTGTCGGTTAGAAAATTGAATGTACTTGGTTTTCTGTGCATTAAAGGAAACTAGATTCTCTTGTCCCCATTCATTAATTCTAGAAAGCGGAAATTACCGGAAATGTAATGTACCGGTAATGCGGAAATTACCTTCCGCATTACCTTGAGGCTTTGGATTATCTAGGCACATAGTTTGTTTTATCTTAGGTATTAGGAAGTCGTTGGGAGCTGCATATATGGTTTATGATGCGGGGATATTTGGTATTAGTCGTTGGGTGCTGCATATATGGTTTATGATGCGGGGATATTTGGTATTAGTCGTTGGGAGCTGCATATATGGTTTATGATGCGGGGATATTTGGTATTAGTCGTTGGGAGCTGCATATATGGTTTATGATGCGGGGATATTTGGTATTTATACATAAGAACATAATTATAATAACATAAGAAAATGGGAGTCTGCAGAAAGCCGATTGGCCCACGCAAGGCAGATCCCTGTCACACCCAACCCTGATTATAAGGCCTAATTATAAGCCCAGCTCACTAACACCATTAGGACTGACCTCACCAACACGGTCATAGGTCAGAAAACGGGGGTCTGTAGAGCGCTGATTGGCCCACACCTGGCAGATCCCCCTCACACACCAACCCATCTCGTCCATATGCCTATCTAATTGTATCTTAAAGCTCCCTATCGTTCTTGATCCCACTATAGTACTTGGTAGCCTATTCTACCTATCTACAACTCTGTTACCAAACCAATATTTGCCTATATCTTTTCTGAAACGAAATTGACCTAATTTGAAACCATTTGTTCGAGTTCTTTTGCTATCACTGAGCTTTAGTACATGTTTCATGTCCCCTTTATTAATCCCACTAACCCACTTGAACACCTCTATCATATCCCCTCTAACTCTGCGTCTCTCTAACGAATGTAAGCCTAATTTCTTCAACCTTTCTTCATACGGAAGATTTCTAATATTATGGATAATGTTTGTCATTCTACGTTGTACTCTCTCCAATGAATCTATGTCCATTCTGTAATAAGGACACCAAAATTGAACAGCATAATCCATATGGGGTCTCACTAATGACAAGTAAAGTTTTAAGATGACATCAGGAGTTCTGTTACTCACTCCTAGAGATGAGCCCGAGAATCCTGTTTGCCTTGTTACGAACGCTTTTACACAGTTTTCTAGGCTTCAAATCATTCTAACAAACAAATTTTTTTTTTTGTTTTTTTTTTTATTCCAACTTTCCCTCTCGGGCATAGGCTGAGAGCCTTTACATTCCACCGCTCAACACGGTGAAGCCCGTGAGGTCTCGTTCCAGTCTGGGGAGTGAGACAAGTGAAGCATCCATTCATGGCTCGAAGCAGCTACATCTCTGAAGCCGCTGATTGCTTCGTTCAAGTGCTTCACTGTCTCACCCTCCAGACTCAGACCCTCACTCTCAGAACGCCACCTATTGAGCAGTGAACTCACTAGGCATTGTCCCCCTGTAGAATATTTTGAATATGGGAATATTCATACAGTGCTATTTAATCAGGGAACAATGAGGGTATTTTTTTGGCATTTCGGTGGGCTTTGTGGTAATGCACTGATACTAGGTACAGCACAAATTCAATCCCAATAATATCTTCCCATTGACATATCGGGATTTGAACCCGGGTCCATTGGATTACCAATCCAGTGGCAAGACCACTCCACCACACCTCCCCTAAGATCTTTCTCACAGTCTGAGTTTTCTAATTCCATATTAGCTAGTTTATATTTAACATTTGTATGCATCTTCCCTATCTTTAATACCTTGCATTTGTCAATGTTAAACTTCATCTGCCAATTTGCTGACCATTCGTGTAAGGTATCTAGATCCCCTTGGAGGCACTCTATATCGCTATCTGAATCAAGTTTTCTCCCCATTTTGGTATCGTCTGCAAATTTACTTATCCTACTAGTTATACCTAAATTAAGGTAATTTATGTATATAACAAACAAAAGAGGACCCAATGCAGATCCCTGGGGGACACCACTTTTGACTGCTCCCCATTCTGACTTAGTGCCATTTATGCTATATCTGTTATATCTGTTATAGAAATCGCCACCTGTAAGTGGCACCGATTAGCGTGTCGCCATCGGTAATTTGTGTAGGGTTTTTTCCCCTAGATAGGCTGCCCGCCAAGGCTATCGAATCCCATCCACCCGGAAACACCCCTTTCAGATACCAAGGGGACAGCTATCACCAGAGACACCCCTATTACAGGGGGTGACTCTCTGCTTCCTACCAATTAACCATGACCTAATCCATCCCAACAACGACCCACCTATTCCATTCGCTTCAACCTTTCTCATCAATCTTTCATGAGGGACTCTGTCGAAAGCTTTACTGAAATATAAATATATTATATCATATGACTTGTCATTGTCTACGGCTTCATATACCTCTGAGAAAAAGCTAAGCAAATTAGTAAGGCAAGAACGTCCCTGAGTGAATCCATGCTGAGAAGAATTGATAAAATTAAATGTTTCTAAGTGGTTTCTAATGTTTCTAGCAACAATTGACTCTAGCAACTTTCCTATAATTGATGTGAGACTAATGGGACGGTAATTAGCTGCTATTGATTTATCACCTTTTTTGAAGATCGGAACTACATTTGCTAGCTTCCAAGCTTTGGGAACTAAGCCTGTTTCTAATGACGTGTTAAATAGAAATGTTAATGGGTAACTTAACTCATCTTTGCATTCTTTTAATACTCTAGCATATACCTCATCAGGATCAGGCGATTTCTGAGGTTTCAGTCTGTCAATTTCCTTAAGCACATCATTTCTACTTATAGTAACCGTACTTAACCTATTTTCTATACTATCGCTATATACCTTACTGACTTCTGGAATCTGTGCCAAATTTGCATTAGTGAAAACAGAAAGAAATCTACTATTTAATGTACTGCACATTTTTTAATAATTTTCTGTCATTTCTCCTATCGAAGTTTTAAGGGGGCCTATTACATCTCTAACTTTAGATTTATATAGTTGGTAAAAAGCTTTAGGGTTATTTTTTGAGTCATTTGCTATCCTGATTTCATAATTTCTTTTTGCTTTCCTAATTACCTTGTTGACCTGTCTTGATAGAGTCTGATAGTAAATAAGTAGGAGATTTTCAACTTTCTTAATTTTTCTATATATTCCTTTCTATTTTCCTAGAAGATCTATTAGTTTATTATTCATCGATTTTGGTTGGTTCTGTGTTGATCTAAATTTTCTTTTGGAGATATATTTATTTTGAGCATTGAATACTGAATTAATATAATTATCATATGTATCTACCAAGTTTGACATCTCTTCCTGACTTAAGCTGACAGATACCCGAGAAGGGGTACACTCATTTGAACACCTGGATCGACTTAATTGTTTGACCATAGGGTCCGCTAATAGAATTTTTCTTGGCCCACCATAATTGGCTTTTCTAAAGTCAGGTATTAATGTTGTATTCTCTCTGGTATTACCTTTCCATTGTATATTAAAATAAACAGAATTGTGGTCGCTATTTCCTAGGTGGTCCCCAATGTCTACATTATTTATCATATATTCATTGTTACTGAAAACTAAATCGATAATATTATTACCTCTAGTCGGCGTATCTATGAATTGAAATAAAAAAACTATCATGTACTACCTCAATAAACTATCATGTACTACCTCAATAAACTATCATGTACTACCTCAATAAACTATCATGTACTACCTCAATAAACTATCATGTACTATCTCAATAAACTCTTCTGAATCAGAGTCGCCTATTTGATATGCTGCCAGTCTATATTCGGAAAATTAAAATCCCCCATAATGCACACATTGCTAAACCTTGATGCTATTTTAATTTCCTCCCATAATGACGTTCCGTCATTTCTACTCATATTTGGCGGTCTATACATAACTCCAATAACTATGGTCTTACTACCTTTGCTAACCTCTACCCAAACACTTTCATTATCATTATTTAGTCTAATACCTGTTTTAATCCAGCTTGTTAATGTACTCCTGACAAACACTGCTATACAGCCGCCCCTCCTACTTGTTCGGTCATATTTAAACAAACTATATCCCGGTATATCAAATTCTGCTACAAAAATACCTGGATTCTGTATTAATCCACGTTTCAGTTAGCGCTATAATGTCTATATTTTCTTTGCTAACAAGTGCTCTAAGTTTGTTAATTGTGTTACATAAACTTCTACAATTTGTATGATATACCCTCAACCTATTACTTTTATTTGCAACTAATTTTCTATTGTTTTTATCTAACTTATTATTTCCTGTTGAACTACTAGACCTAGACGGAAATTCTACTCTATCACTATTCTCATCTTTACTATCAGTTACATGTGTTGCGTTATCGCTATTACTATTACACATCACTATATCCGCACTATCTTGACTGATTATTTCTATTGTACTCTCTGGTTTCTTTAACAAAACCCCGCAACAATCCTATCTAGTGATCTAGCTATACGAAACATTGGCATCGATATCACCCCCACCATGAAACATGAAGTAAAGTTTCCGTGAGAATCAAATTTGAGTCAAATGGTAGGTACAGGTCAGTACACTCTTAAGATAATTAGTTAGTTAAAATAGTACTTCAGAGGCTATCAACCCTATTGGATTATTAAGCCAGCACATTGTAATTCATGAATATTGCAGTACAGGAGCCTCTTTTCGAGAACTGCAGTCCCTTGTCTTAAGATATAAATCATGTCCCAATATAAGCCCTCAAACAGCAAAACCAACTTCCAAAATGTAAAGGTTACGTAAAAACTAACGAGATGATTCGATTAAGTTCGGGAGAGCTACGAAAATAAGCCCACGATTTATATCCTCGAGTGAACAGCTGAGGACAAAATAAACATGGTGTACCTTCAATAGCAATAGGTCGCCGACAATGATACTTATGTAATGTAATTATAGATCTGAATGCTTGTGTACTTGCTTTATGTGGGCGAACTTAACCATTAGGCTACCATAGTGCAGATAATAATAATACATATAGTCAAAATATGAATAACTACATTAACAACCTACCCGTAAACCCCTACTTTGTTCAAGGCTCATACCAACAAGGATAGAACACGTCTCTGCTCATACGTCAAGGCTTTTAACCCTTTACCAGGACGGTCTTCAGTAACGTAATGCTTGTATATCAATCCAAACCTATTAACCCTTTCAGTTCACGGGGACGCGTATCTTCCTTTGATTTTGGCAACGTTAGACGATTTTATACAGAACAGGAAGGCACTGTGGGAGTCAAAAGGTTAAGCGAGATCCCTTTACATTTCTCATTCCCAAAGATCCTTCCTAAGTTCCGTGAAAACGTCTAACAATAGACAAAATATAATTAAATAATGCATCCTAATATACTGAAAGCGTAGCCCAAGTAATAAACGAATGTTCCTATAAAAATGAAATAAAAATACATTGTAGAAAATCATCTCCACTTTTTCCATCGCACCTCCCTCTCATACAGTAATCTTTGGTCGAAGGAGAGATATTTTTGTCATAAAATAAGAATCATATGAGAAGACATTACAACGTGTACAGGAAAATAATGATAACCAAAGACCTGTGTACCAGAATGAAGCTAATTAGTTTACACAGTCATTATTATATATTTTAAGGAGACCCTCTACGTAATCGTTAGTTAGTACCCTTGGGGCAAGGTAATCAAGAGCCAAATGATCACCTAGGGTCAGCCTTCCAAGGATCAGTTTTTCGGCGTAGGACGGAAGGCCACACATAACTACCCGTTTTGTGGTACACGGGAAGATGACCACTAGCCAGACCAACACAGTGGCGGTGGTAACCAATAAACCAACCATCATGTAGCAAAGAACGATCAATAATCGTTCATAAACAGGATTGACCATGTTATAGCAGCTATACACAATGGATGCTTCACCGATGATATGATCTGATGGCGTTAGTTGACACTTTGTGAACGGAGGGAAAGCTACCGTCACAGGGTCCAGCAGGGTATCATAATCCCTCAGTGAGCTAAAGTCATTAAGTAGGAGACTCAGCAATGAACCGTTTGAAACATAATAAATAAACCCCAAAGATACCAGGCTGACCATCAACAACAGCATGTGCAGAAATATGCACTTGCAATATAGTGCCTTAAAAGTACCGAGGTTGTCTTTTAGAGTCTCACCAAAGAGCTCATTATGTTTTCTATTTTTTCCATAATAATTTTCCAAGTCTTTTGGTGACAACCTTTTGTCATTTAAAAATTGTTCAAGGATAAAAAGAACAACAAAAAATACACCACTAGTTATCATTATCAGTTGGCATTGAGAGTAAGCATGTGATATACGCTTATTTTCGTCCGTCCTGCTGTAGCCCGAAGAATATTGCTTTTGAGCACAAATAGCTTCATGTTCCTTAGGAATAGGCTCCCCTCGGCTTTGGTCCATGCAAACCAAGCCTTTGGTCCCAGAGAAGAAGCAATTGATAGCAGCGATGCTAACTACCGTAAATATTATTATTAATTTACCCAAAAGTAGGGCCATTGACCCGAAGGGCGATGTGCCCTTGACAAACTCGTTAACTTTGCATACAAACATTGTTATCGTATATTTGTTATTATAAAAGTACTTTAAAAGGTTAATTGATGATTATGACAACCACTAAACGATCGTATCAAGATATAAATACCTTATTACAAGCACTGAACGGCTATCAGGATTTACACAGCTTATCACAATCACCGAACGAGTATCACTAACAACACCAATAGTCCTACACAGTCACTGTAACGAAATGTGAATCTAAAATCTCTACATCAAAGTCCAACCGTTTGAATTATTTGTTTACCTTTAAAAAGTAAAATATTTATCTTAATTATTTATATTATAATATTTTGTATGTATTTGTGTGTTTAATCGGCTTTAGTTCGGTAAAATAAAACTAAATAAGCTTCTTCATTTACTTTTTAATATAATTGTTAGCCATAAAATAAGTTTTCTTTTATTGTTTTAAGTAGGAAAATGGATATTAAACCACTAACTATTTCATTTTTATGTTATTTGAAATTATAAATTTATGATTGTCAATTTTCAATATTATTTCATCTGTGTTATTACTCATAATGTTCAGACTAAACTATCATAGTACACTTATATAGCCTATCTATATAATACATATATATATTGTTGGAGAAAATGTGTAGCCTACATTTTAACCCTTTGAAGATCCAATACATATTTCTTTTTCTGTTTTCTGGTAATTATTAGACGATTTTGTTCAGATAAGGAGAGGTATATGGAAGTCAGAGGGTTGTTTGAGATAGTCTATACCCTTTAAATACCCACAGATCCTTCCTAAGCTGCATAAAATCGTCTAATGATAGCCAAATATATACTGCTAAAATGCGTCAGAGCTTCAAAGGGATGATATTCAAATTAAATGTCTTGTTTCTATCTTTTGAATAACCTAAAAGCCATATCTAAGGAGAGACTTTTGTATATATTGGTTTATTTATTTATTATTATTGAGTTTTCAGGGAGACCTCCTTCAAACTCTAACCCCTTCTGTACCGGCGACGTATTTTTGGCTTTTGTGTGCTTTTGCTTACTTTTGAGTTTAACTATAAGCTACTCTGTTTCTTTTCAGCTGACGATAAATTGAATCCCTTAGCAGCTAACTTTTAGATACTTAGTGAAATATTATGAAACTACTGTCTCTGCATCATATTCAGACCACATTTATATAAGTAGCACCATATTTCACTACAAAATCTTCAAAATAACTGACAAATCTTGATGGGATCTTTTGCAATTTACCGTCAGTTGAAATGAATCAGAGTATAGGTGTCCAAAAGCCCTTCAGCTATTGTTTGGGTAGTTTTGGGTATATATATTGGTCAGATATTTGTGACGATCGTATTTAGTCTCCTTCTGTACCGGCGCCGTCCTCTTAAATTTATTCTGGCTACTATTAGACGATTCTATCTATTAAAGCGGGCCTCAAGCAATTAACAGGCTTCGAACTAAATCACTTAACCATTTTTACTACTACAGATCCTTCTTAAACTGTACAAAATCGTCTAAGTATAGCTAGAAGAAAGACGTCACCGGTAAAGAAGCGGTACATATTTCGTAGGTAAAAAATGTGGCTAGGGTTTCTGTATCTAACGAAAAATGTACAAATTAATTTAGCAGGGGAATCTAATGGATGTTCTTTTAAGTTTGATGGAGGTCTAGGGAGGGGGGAAAAATGAAATAATCAACCAACAAATAATCCCTTCCCCCTTAACCCTTTGGCTGCGGCTATTTTTGGGCTATTTAGGGCATATTCAGGCACTCCTGAATGATAAATCGAGCATCTGCATTAAATGAAGTGCATTCTGCCGAAAACTAGGCGAGAATAGCTTCAAATTGACACCTGAACGGGCCCCGTACGTGGTCTAGTTCACCCGCAGTGGTGCCAGTGAAACACGGGAAACACGCTATTATGTAACACTCGCTCGCTTGGCTACTGTGACGCTCACCGCTTCCCCCAGAACCGCATGGCTTACTCGCTAGGACTCGCCAGGGCAGAGAATGTAGCTACAGACTACCTATCATTGTGTACTTTCCTTCTCGAGAAAGCTTGTGTTGCAGACAGTTCAGAACTGTTCTTTGTTTTCGTCTGTCACAATCCTTTCTATTTTATTTAGTCAATTGAAAGTATTGTGTTAAATAGTTGAATGATGGGAAGGCGAGCGGGAGAGAGAGAGAGAGAGAGAGAGACCAGGTGGTGTGACTTGGTGGTGAGTGTGGCGCGTGGCCGGCCCCCTTACATAGGCCTCGCGGGATTCGTTGTCTCCTGCCTAACACGGCCTACTAGGCGGCTGCTTACTGGGCGACTATCGCGCGCCCTCGTGCCATTCCTGCGAACTGGGACTCCACCCATGCGGTCCCTGGAAATATCCTGGTCAGATCCTTCTCAGACAGCATACTCTATGCATCTCCCATGAACTGTTCCACACTCTTGTCTTAGAATCTTTCTCTCCTACTGCCTCTATCATTTCCACTACTTCCTCACCTTTTATTAATATCAATCCCCCTCTGGTTCCCTGCATCCACACCTTGAATTGGTGGCCAGACTGTATTATATGCTGGATCTCACATTTCTTATGTACTAGGCTAAGGTTGAAGATAGTCATTGTCTTTTTGGGAGATTGTATTGCTCGGACTGTCTCCATCAATCACTAATGTTTCTACAGGGTTAAATAATGCTAGACTAGGGATCAGGTACCTTGCTGTTGGTGTTTTCACTGTGTGTAGGCTACTTTTGAGCTGCACGACACTACGGATTCTGTGGGTTACCTGGGTGGATCTTTTGTCTGTGTACCTTGGAGTTTAGACTGTGTAGTGCGTGAGGGCTGCTTGCCTAATCCACCCAACACTGTTCTAACTCTATTTGCTTTTACTTTTGAGGGTCGCCAGGAGGATACTCGATACTTGTGATCGAGAATCCTCAAGAGAGCACCCCTTCATATTAACGTAATCAGGCCGCACAGACCCAAGGTCCACACTTGGCTAGGAGCTGCCTTGCTCCACCAGAATTCTGTATCTTTGCGCATCCCAGCTAGACTTTATTAACCCGGGTAGACATTAGCTGGATTAGATCATATACTCTTTTATGCATACCCATTATTTCTACACAAGCATTTTGAGGTCTAGGTTGCTGTAGAGAGACACAACCAGCATAGACCGGTTTTGTTAATAGGAGTACTACTATTTCGTGGCGAACATGATTACTGTTGCACCGCTTATAATATTCTTGTGTCCAATAACATTATAGGTCCAGCCTTTTTGTGTATTTAGCCTACACGTGCATTGTCCTGCCTCCTGCTATTTTGTGGTTCCATTTCCGATACGTTCTTCTTAGTAGCATCCGACATTATTCAGAAGATTCCTTGTTCGGTGCTTGAGGACTTTACAACACTTTCTTTCATAAAGGAGTGACATATATTATTGATTAGAGTAACGTTAAGTAAACCTTCTTCTTGTTTGCATTAGATCACTCTTGTGATTTAATTAAGTTAACTATCTTTTCCTTGTGTACCATAACTAAGCAACCATATGTTATAGGTAATAGGCTGTTTCAGAGAACATCAGCCTATAGTAGAAGCACATAGATACTGAGAGTTAAGATACCCCGCTATCGCAGATATAACTCTGGAGGGTATATGTGTTCTTTGTTCGACGGGATTATATATCAGGGGTTGGATCTAGCATTTCCGTTGTTGCATTTATGCCAGTCTAGTCCAATGTATAAGAGCCACTGATTTATACGAGACCCGATCGTAACAAATGGCGACCTAGCTCAGGATTTGGTGAACTGACATATAATTGCAGGTTATTGTGCAGATTTTTCTCACAGTTTAGGCAGTGAACATTTGTTGATTTTGTGGAATATTTTTTGAGGACATGCAAGAATTATTTTTTTAGCAAAGTAATATAGCACTTAAGCTGTCTCCGAGAATTTTTTATTGTGAATATTGTGGTATAAGAGTTTGGGGTACTTCTTTTTGTGTATCAAAGTGAAAAATCTTCAGTGAGCATCATGTCTTATAGCGGATCAGTGCAGGATGAAGACACAGTACGTGATGTAGAAGCTGAGGAGCAGAAGCATGGGCAGGTTGTTAACTTGGTGAACAGTGAGGAGGATGCATGGATTTTTTTACAATGGCCTGTTACTTCCGACCGGTTGGTGGGTATGAATCGGTACGGTCTCCAGTGCTTAGTCGCAGCTATCGGTCATGTATGTACTAGTGGCATGACCAAGGATGACCTGATGACGTGTGTGCTGGGTGGGGTGACTGGCATACGATGTAGGGTGAGTGCTCAGAGCCCTTTGGCCGAGCCTCCCCTTCACTCGACTCCCAATCCTCCTATTGGAGTACCGACCCTGAGCACGCTTCCGCAGGTGGGTAGTGACTGGCAGGGTGGTTTGCCCCTGGGGGAATCACCGGGTATTTCTAACATCATTGCATCCCCTCCTCCTCCTCAAGGTTTGACCCCAGAGATGCTCTTTCAGCTCGAGATAGCTAAGATGGAAGAGAGAAAAGAGCTAGCTAAGATAGAAGAGAGAAAAGAGCTAGCTAAGATAGAAGAGAGAAATGAGCTAGCTAAGATAGAAGAGAGAAAAGAGCTGGCTAGGATGCAGCAAGAGACGAGGGAAGCTGAGCTTAGGACTGAACTAGAATCTACAAGATACTGTGCCGACATGGATTTAGAGAAGTCTTGTGTTGAGACGACGGGACAGCGACTCGGTACTGGAAGCCATGCGCATGATCAGTCTCTGTCGCACCTTCTCAAACTGGTCCCTGTATTTGACGAGTCTGGTGTCACAGAGTTTTTCAATAGATTTGAGAAGAAGTGCCGGGAGCATCAGTGGCCTGAAGTTAAGTGGGCGGCCCTTGTGTCCTCTAGACTCGTAGGTAAGGGGCTCAAGGCTTACGATGCACTGCCTTTGGAGTCCTGCGTTGTTTATGAGGAGCTCAAGGAGGCTGTCCTGCGGGCATATGAGCTACAACCCGAGACATATAGGTTAAAGTTCCGGGGTGTGACTAAGGGGCGAGACAGTACCTTCTTGGAGCACGCCCGGGACCTGTCCGACGCTATGGGAAACTGGCTCAGATCAGAGAAGACAACTACGTTTGATGAGATGAAACAGTTGATGCTTCTAGAGCAGTTTTATAAGTGTACGGGCGGCGACTTGACTTTAAACCTTAAAGAGAAGAACCCAAGAACTCTCGTAGAAGCAGCAGAGATGGCTGATCATCGGTTGTCACTAATTCGGGGGTGCGGCTCTGCACAGAGAAACTATGTAGGTGTTAAGGAGCGTTACCCTCCCCCTCCCCGGAATATGGACACACATAAATTTAAAAGCAATGACACCAAGACTGATCACAAACCTAGCACCGCCCCGTTTAAGAAGGGTCAGGGGACTTTTACACCTCAGTATAAGTCCAAGGGGAAATTTGAGTGTTATCACTGTCACAAAGAGGGGCACATGGCAAAAGCTTGTCCGAGCAGACCTCCCACGGCGGCTGTGTCATTGGCTCGTAGCATTGGGGTGTTCCAGAAGTCTTCTGTGTTTGCTGGAGGCATAAGATCAGAGGATGGAGCACCGCCAGTCAAGAAGGATCCGGAAGGCTCGAACCCTGTCCGCGATGCCTTTTGCGACCATAGAGGGCATGGCTGCGTGAAGTGGGGGGGCAAGAAGCACGGGGTACAGCTTGTGCGTGACACAGGTGCCTCTCAGACACTCTTGAAGAATTTCACTGGTAGACCCATAAACGCGGCGCGGGTAGTTGTGGTGCAGGGAGTTAATGCAACTAGGTCATACCCGCTTGTTAGAATGGAGCTTGAAGTTGACGGTGTGACTCGCGAACTGGATGTGGGAATCGTGGAGAAATTGCCTGTTGGGGGCGTCGACCTCCTTCTCGGCAATGACTTTGCGGTGCCTGCTTCTAAGGTTTCACCCTTAGTCGTTGCCGAGGAGCCAGCCGACGTGAGTAGGGAGGAACAGGAGTGGGTTGAGAAGTGTCAGGTGCAACCAATGGCGTGTGTTGTAACCAGATCTCTCGCATCCAGGGAGTCACAGCCTAACCAACAGTCTTCAAATAAGCGGAGGAATGGTCACGAGAAGGTGCTGAAAGCTGATACGGTGGAGAGTCTAGTATCAGCAGCGCTTCTCGGGGACTCAGTATTAGCACCGTTATTAGAGTCTGGAGAAGCACCACCACCTGACACTGAGAGTGTAGAGGCAGGGCTTAAAGAGACTCAGAAGCAGCAACGGTATACACAGAGAGAGCAACGGGATGCAAAGTTCGATGTTGGGGGAGGGCATGAGTTGTTTCGCAAACACTTAGACAGGCTAGCTCCCTCAGATATTCGCAAATTGCAGCTAGAAGACCCGGAGGTTCTAAAGTGTAGTGACGGTGCTGTCGAACTTGAGAGTAGAGAACGAATGTTGCATAGTCTGGAGTTGGCTGGCCGCAATCTGGTAGGCTCTCAGGCCCTCATGAAGGACAGGTACGACCACAAGGTGAAACTCAGGGAGTTTCACGTGGGTCAGGAGGTGTTGATACTACTCCCTCTTGTAGGTCACCCCTTATCCGCAAAGTACGCTAGTCCTTATAGGGCAGCAGAGAAGCTCTCGGACTTAGATTACCTGGTGGCCACTCCAGACAGGCGTAAGAGGAATCAGTTATGTCATGTCAACCTGATGAAGGAGTATGTGAGGCGCCCACCTGAGCCTCTCACTGTCCCCGTGATGACTTTCAGCAGTCAAGGTGGAGAAGGAGAACGGGACAGTCATGCGCAGGTGGATGACAACTGGGATTATCATGTTTCTGCAGATCAGTGGGCGGCAAACACGAGACAGGCAGCTCATGAGGCTTTGCAACACCTACCTGAGCAACAGCGTGTGGCTGTCGAGCGCCTATTCTGTTTATACCCTACTGTATTTGCGGAACACCCAGGCCTCACTACTCATGAGGTGCACGACGTTGACGTCGGAGACCACCCACCCTTCAAATCAGTGCCCTATAGGGTGCCCCCTATTAAACTTCCGGCCCTCCGGGCGGAGTTGGAGTATATGTTGCAACAGGGACTGATCGAGAAGGGGGCGGTAAAGTGGACATCTCCCGTAACGCTGCAACCTAAGCCGGATGGCAAGGTGCGCTTCTGTGTTGATTACCGCAGGCTAAACGGCTTGACTCCCACCAACCCATATCCTCTTCCCCGGGTCGATGACTGTGTAGACAAGATTGGCAGGGCCAAGTTCTTGACAAAGGTGGACCTGGTAAAAGGTTACTGGCAGGTGCCTTTGTCTGAACGGGCGAAAGAGGTGTGTGGTTTTGTGGTGGATGGTGCTACATATCGTTGTAATGTCATGCCGTACGGTCTAAAGAACGCACCAGCGACCTTCCAAAGCTTGATGAACGAGTTAGTGGCTGACATTCCGAACTGTACCGTTTACCTGGACGACGTCATTATCTACAATGACGATTTCAAGAGCCACTGTGAACATGTAGAATCCCTATTTAAGAAATTAAGCGAGGCAAACTTGGTGGTCAACCTGGGAAAGTGTGATTTTGTTTGGGCTACCGTGCAGTATCTGGGGTTCATGGTGGGTTTGGGCCAGGTGTGCCCCCCACAGAACAAGATATTGGCTATTAACCACTTCCCCAGGCTGTCCACCAAGAAGCAGATCATGAGGTTTTTGGGCATGATTGGTTACTACCACCGCTTTATAAAGGGCTATTCTACTGTGCTGGCTCCTCTGACGGACCTATTAGCCAAAGATAGAAAGTTTAAGTGGGCGCCTGAGTGTGAGAGGGCTTTTTTGCTAGTAAAACACCTGTTGTGTACTCACCCAATCCTCAGGGCCCCGGACTTTAGCCGACCATTCCAGCTGGCAACTGATGCCAGTGGTGTGGGGGCTGGTGCCGTTCTGATGCAATCAGACGAAGATGGGCTGGAGCACCCAGTCAGTTTCTTCTCAAAAAAGTTCAACTCGGCGCAGAAGAACTATTCAGTAGTTGAGAATGAACTGCTGGCGATTGTGCTAGCGCTCAGGCACTTTGAGGTGTATGTTCCAGCCTATGGACCAGTTGTGGTGATCTACACCGACCATCACCCCCTCAAGTTCCTGAATCAATTCCATAACCGGAATATGAGGCTGACCAGGTGGTCATTAATGTTGCAGGAATACAACCTAGACATACGCCATATTGCCGGTTCTGAGAATGTGATTGCAGATTGCTTATCGAGGGTGGAAGACCCGGGGTAGATCATCACAAGGGTAGCCTCCTACTTTGGTTTGATTAGTATGTTTACGTCTGGTGCTTGTTGGCTCGCGTGTGTAGCCCAGCGTATTGGGTCGTAAAGTAGGAGTTGCTGTGTTGGTATAGAAGAAAAAACTAGGCTTGCCCCTGTAGTGCAGCCGCCATTAACATATTAAAAATATAAAAATCCTATAAAAACTCTTTCTTTGATAGTTAAAAAAATTTAAAGTATGTTATAGCAGAAATTCTGAGTTGTACTCCTCTCAGAAGGCTGGGCTAGTAAAGCTCGCTCTTATGAGCATAACTATGTAATTTAATCTATTGTGTTGGGAAGGGTTGTTCATTTTTATAATGTGCTATTTTGAAGAGAACTGTGCTTTACATTTCATTGTCGCTGGGTGGCTAGGAGTGGCGAATTTTGTATGGGTTCTGCGTGTCAGATTTAGAGCTCATAGTTGGAGCCTCTTAAAAATCTTGGGTGGGGTGTGACGCTCACCGCTTCCCCCAGAACCGCATGGCTTACTCGCTAGGACTCGCCAGGGCAGAGAATGTAGCTACAGACTACCTATCATTGTGTACTTTCCTTTTCGAGAAAGCTTGTGTTGCAGACAGTTCAGAACTGTTCTTTGTTTTCGTGTCACAATCCTTTCTATTTTATTTAGTCAATTGAAAGTATTGTGTTAAATAGTTGAATGATGGGAAGGCGAGAGAGAGAGAGAGAGAGACCAGGTGGTGTGACTTGGTGGTGAGTGTGGCGCGTGGCCGGCCCCCTTACATAGGCCTCGCGGGATTCGTTGCCTCCTGCCTAACACGGCCTACTAGGCGGCTGCTTACTGGGCGACTGTCGCGTGCCCTCGTGCCATTCCTGCGAACTGGGACTCCACCCATGCGGTCCCTGGAAATATCCTGGTCAGATCCTTCCCAGACAGCATACTCTAAGCATCTCCCATGAACTGTTCCACACTCTTGTCTTAGAATCTTTCTCTCCTACTGCCTCTATCATTTCCACTACTTCCTCACCTTTTATTAATATCAATCCCCCTCTGGTTCCCTGCATCCACACCTTGAATTGGTGGCCAGACAGTATTATATGCTGGATCTCACATTTCTTATGTACTAGGCTAAGGTTGAAGATAGTCTTTGTCTTTTTGGGAGATTGTATTGCTCGGACTGTCTCCATCAATCACTAATGTTTCTACAGGGTTAAATAATGCTAGACTAGGGATCAGGTACCTTGCTGTTGGTGTTTTCACTGTGTGTAGGCTACTTTTGAGCTGCACGACACTACGGATTCTGTGGGTTACCTGGGTGGATCTTTTGTCTGTGTACCTTGGAGTTTAGACTGTGTAGTGCGTGAGGGCTGCTTGCCTAATCCACCCAACACTGTTCTAACTCTATTTGCTTTTACTTTTGAGGGTCGCCAGGAGGATACTCGATACTTGTGATCGAGAATCCTCAAGAGAGCACCCCTTCATATTAACGTAATCAGGCCGCACAGACCCAAGGTCCACACTAGGCTAAGAGCTGCCTTGCTCCACCAGAATTCTGTACCTTTGCGCATCCCAGCTAGACTTTATTAACCCTGGTAGACATTAGCTGGATTAGATCATATACTCTTTTATGCATACCCATTATTTCTACACAAGCATTTTGAGGTCTAGGTTGCTGTAGAGAGACACAACCAGCATAGACCGGTTTTGTTAATAGGAGTACTACTTTTTCGTGGCGAGCATGATTACTGTTGCACCGCTTATAATATTCTTGTGTCCAATAACATTATAGGTCCAGCCTTTTTGTGTATTTAGCCTACACGCGCATTGTCCTGCCTCCTGCTATTTTGTGGTTCCATTTCCGATACGTTCTTCTTAGTAGCATCCGACATTATTCAGAAGATTCCTTGTTCGGTGCTTGAGGGCATTACAACACTTTCTTTCATAAAGGAGTGACAGATATTATTGATTAGAGTAACGTTAAGTAAACCTTCTTCTTGTTTGCATTAGATCACTCTTGTGATTTAATTAAGTTAACTATCTTTTCCTTGTGTACCATAAATAAGCAACCATATGTTATAGGTAATAGGCTGTTTCAGAGAACATCAGCCTTTAGTAGAAGCACATAGATACTGAGAGTTAAGATACCCCGCTATCGCAGATATAACTCTGGAGGGTATATGTGTTCTTTGTTCGACGGGATTATATATCAGGGGTTGGATCTAGCGTTTCCGTTGTTGCATTTATGCCAGTCTAGTCCAATGTATAAGAGCCACTGATTTATACGAGACCCGATTGTAACACTACACTGTTGGGAGACACAGAGAGAGACCCGCGCGAGACACAGTCAACGTCAGTGAGCCGCTCAGTGCTCTGAGGGTCGGAGGTGGGCCTCTCACGCTCCCGCCCACTGACACTCGATTTTTATGGTTTTTACAGGCTTTTAAAGCCTGGAAATTGCTGTAACTTGCCAGGACGTTCCAGAACATCACCCGCAGCGAAAGGGTTAAGCCGTTTTAGCCCCTCATTTTCCTTGAGTTTCAAAGCCCTCTCCACGTTATTTTAATGCCTGGGAAAATCGGGCTATATTATACTGTATTATAGGAATTTACCATAATATTCAAGTAAAATAAATATAATAAATCGTAAAAATTTTAGCTTCTGAAAAAGAAAACAAACTTAATCATGGTAAACTTGTCTTTACATTAGCCTGTTTTTGTTTCCATATCCCAATTCAATATTCTTCCACAATATCGTTACTTTTATTTATAGTTGGAGTAACTATAACAAGTAATTTAAAACCTGCCCAACAAGTCGCTAAAGTTGTTAACAGAGCAAATAAAATTATTGACTATTAAGGGAGAACTTTTGAATATAGCCTATATCCGAAAACATTATACGCACTTTATATAATTCATTGGTTCGTCCGCATTTGAAATATTTTGTCCAGTTTTTGTCGCCATACTATATAAAGGACATTAATAAACTAGAGAGAGTGCAACGGAGAGTAACTAAAATGATTCCCCGACTATGAAACAAACCGTATAAGAAACAATAAAAGAGTTTAACCTATTTACCTTGACAAAGGGTAAAATCCAAGTCTGTATAATTATCAAAGGCCATGACAACATGGATGCAAGTAAGTACTTCACCCTAGATAACTCAAATTATACAAAAAATAATGGTTACAAAATTGTCGGAAAGGCGTTTCATTCACACGAAGCGAAGCACTTCTTTTGCAACAGACTGGTCAACTTATGGAATAAATTGCCAAGAAATGTTGTAGAGTGCCATTCAGTCCAAATATTCAAATATTGCCTTGACAAATATCTTGCCATTAACCCACGACTAACTGCATTTGTGCCTGAGTAATGTAACGGCTTTATTGTAGTATCGTACATAGTAGAGATGGAACGAATATCAATTTTCACTATTTGCGAATACGAATACGAATACGAATTTTTGTTGGTAAAATTCGCGAATACGAATAGCGAATAGCGAATATTTCAATCTTTCTTGAAGGATGAAATTGTCATCCTTCAAGAACTGGCAATTCTTTTTATATCACCAACAAACGTTAAATAAATTACTATAAAATTAATTACCGGAAGCCAATGACGATGTGAATGTGTAAAGCTGCGTGTGTTTCGTTACCACCACTGATTAGCCATTGGGCTTTTGGCAGAAAATGCCAAAAATGATCAGTGATATCCCAGACATGTTTACATACAGTAATCTCATCGTCCAGCAAATTACTGTTTCATAATCATCAGCCAACTTAAAATAGCCCTGTATAATATTTAATTATCACTAGAACAATACACTATATCATGTAGGAAGTCTTCTGGAGAAATAGGGCAACTATATTAAACAATGCATGATAAACTAAAGCACAAATGGATGCTAGAATAGCATTGACAAATCGCTAGATAGTCACCAGACACTAAAAACTTGTATGTCACTAGAAAACATATGTTGAAGTATCTAGAATAATCTTTAACAATCGAAAAATCTCTACAATTCCTTATAATAGGGAACATAACTTGAATATCGCTAGAATTCATCACATCTTGATGTCGCTAGATGGAAGTGATTCGCTGAATCTAGCGGTAGCCGGTACATTGGCAACATTGTACCATGACCATATATTCCGTTATAATGAACAAGGTCAGATTTCGGAACTATTACAATTATTTCAAAGTTCAGAGATCATCAGATTGGTTTGGAAGTCGATGTACACAATTTCAGTTCCATTAGTTTAAAAAACATTCACATAATATGGTACTTAGAGGGTTTAATAAAGAAGCATGCCTTTCCCAGACATCGTACAAGCGAACGCACGCTTTAACCCTTCTTTAGCGGCCTATGCGGTTTATTTATGTGTACCGCCCAGCGGGGTGTTTTTAGCCAAAATAGGGCTGTTTACGTGATCATTTTCATGCCTAAATAAGACCCAGAACGTAAAACAAGTATCTATCCCTGAAAGGGCATGAACAGAGCTTTCGAATGACACCATAACGATCCTTGTATGATGGATAGTTTTCTTGCAATAACCGTGCAACGCGAGTGCAAAAAGCAGGTAATTCGGTACTTTCCCCATATAATTGAGTATGTAGCGAGTGAGAGAGGGAGGAGGGAGCTGAGATTCGTGTCAGTAGGTTCGCCGCGGTGGTCTGGAGCAGTCATACGCTCGCTAGTCTCCTGCCACCACTTGTCTCTCTCTCTCAGCAACATTACGTGCTGAAATTGCCACTCGACCTATGTCGAGCGCCGCCACATAGTCCAGCTTTATTAAATACGACTTAAGTGGTGAGCCGCTTTTTAAGGGTTAAAATGTAATATTTTACATTTTTGTATATCTTCTATTGGTTTCGTGAAAATATTCGCATGTTTGCAAATAGCTATGAATGGAAATGCGAATACGAATACGAATATTGAAAAACATAGCGAATATTCGCACATATAAATACGAAACGAATATTCGGTCCATCTCTAGTACATAGTACTATATACTGTAATTTAGTTTCCTGACCACAGCCCTTCTAGAGCTGAAGCCCTTCAGTTGATGGCTGTGGCATTTTTTTTTTTTTTTTTTTTTATACAAGCAGTCTAGTAAGGACCAGTAGGTATGTTGTTGCTTGCCTTCCTTTGTATTCCGTTGAATTTCTCCTTCCCTTTTACCATAGCCACTACACTCTGCCATTAATCTTAAGGATTAGGATTAAAAGCAAGAGTACAAATATTTTTGTAATACAGTACCTGTAGGCAATTTTTTTTTTCTTTTTCTATGTGATTGAGAGAGGCAAAAGGCATAACTCCTATAGCGAGTGCCTCCCCCATAGTTGAAAGAGTGACAGGGCCAAAATCAAGGGACGTTCGAGCCAAAATGCCTGGACACACGGAGTTTGAAGCAATTTAAGTCATAGGAAGAGGGAAAGACTGATTCTGGGAGAGAGGTCCAGAGCTCAGCTGTTGAGTAGAAGAAAGTTTGAGAGTAACGTTTCACTCTTGGGTTGGAGAGTTGCACAGAGTACAAAGGAGTACAAAGGAGTACAAAGGAAATCAAGCAACAACAGGTCTAGTGACCCTTCTAGGCTGCTTGTCCTCCAAAACACTGAGGATCAAGTGTCCAAACAGTGGTCTAGAGTGGGTAAGGGAACATTGGAAAGGGAACTACTGCCCTGGAACTAATGTCCGTGGCAGGACTAGGAAGTTAGTAGGGGACATATGGGTTAGTAACTGAGGGGAGGACAAAACAAAGTTATCCATTCACAAACGCAGTCAGTCGCGGGTTTGATGCGAGATATTTGTCTACGCGGAGTTTAAATGAATCAACGGTGCTGCAGTCTATAACGTCTCGGGGAAGCCCATTCCACAAGTTGACAACTCGATTGAAGAAGAAATTCTTAGACACGTGTGAGTTAAAAGATTTACCAATAATTTTGCAACCGTTTCCCCGCGTGTAATTAGATTGGTCGATAGTGAAGTACTTACTACAGTTCATATTGTCGATGCCTTTGATATTTTGAACACTTGAATTAAGTCACCTCTTAATCTGCGCTGGGTTAAAGGAAATAGATTTAATTCTCTAAGACGCTCTTCGTATGGTTTGTTCTTTAGGCTAGGTATCATTTTGGTAACTCTACGTTGAACTCGTTCTAGCTTGTTTATGTCTTTTTGGTAATAAGGGCACCAGCATTGAACGCAGTATTCCAGAAGAGGGCGGACTAAGGAATTGTAAAGGGTTAGGATAACGTCTTTGGATTTATGCTCAAATGACCTGCCTATAAAGCCAATTATTTTGTTTGCCTTCTTAACAACTTCTGAACATTGTTGACTCGGTTTTAGGTTACTCGATATTGTTACTCCCAGATCGGTTTCTCTGTTTACATTCTTAAGCTGAATGCCATTCATCGAATAGTTTGCTTTCTCATTTAGGTATCCGATATGTAGTACTTTACATTTATCCGCATTGAAACTCATTTGCCAAATTTGGGCCCAATGTGACAATTTATCTAGATTGTGTTGCATATCGTCAACTTGATCTTTTGAGAGTATGCTATTTGCAATTTTTGTATCGTCAGCAAATTTTGAGATTGTACAGGTGAGACCCTCATCTATGTCGTTGATGTAAATTAGAAAGAGAATTGGTCCTAGTACCGATCCCTGGGGTACCCCACTACTTAAATTGGTCCATTTAGATGCCTTACCGTTTATGACTACTCTTTGCTTTCTGTCGCTGAGCCAATTTTCTATCCATTTCAACACACCGTCTTGTATTCCATGCGCTTTTAGTTTTAGCAGTAAACGTTTGTGGGAACTTTGTCAAAGGCCTTTTGAAAATCAAGGTATATAATATCTACAGCTTTAATCTCATCGTAGAGGTTGAGGATATCGTGGAAGAAGTCTAAGAGGTTTGTTAAACAGGAACGTTTTTTACGAAAGCCGTGTTGAGTATCTTTAAGTATGTTATTAAGTATATTATATGGGGTGGGGGGGGGGAGAGTTGTGTGTGTGTGTGTGTTTTTTTCTTCTATGTGAGTGAGGGAGACAAAAGGCAGAACTGCCTGTAGCAAGTGCCTCCCCCAAAGTTGAATTGAGTTGCAAGACGGGTACCACGTGCCCTACGTAAAGGAGGTATGCACTGGGATAGCTCTGAGGAACACTGATTATTATAGTAGCGATAGAGTAGCGAGAGATGCAACATTGCGGCGGAGAGAGAGAGATTGCAGAGAGTTGGTGAGTGGACGGGAGTTAATGATACGAAAGGCCTTCCTTTCAACTTTGTCTAGGAGAGCGGTGTGAGAGGAACCTCCCCACACATGTGAACAATACTCAATACAAGGGCGCACTATGCCCCTGTACAGAGCAAGAAGTTGTGCAGGGGAAAAGAACCCCCTAAGGCGGTGGAGCACACCCAGCTTCTGGGAGGCTGCCTTAGCAAGACTGGTAATATGGTCCTTCCAAATGAGAGCAGAAGAAAAAGAGACACCAAGAATATTGAGAGAAGATGAAGGGTTGATTTTTGTATTGTTGAAGAATAAGGGATAGTCCGCTGGGAGATCCTGACGGGTAGATAGATGGAGAAATTGGGTTTTGGAAGCATTAAAGTTAACAAGGTTTTCTCTGCCCCAATTGGAAATAGTATTTAGATCAGAATTTAAGAGTTTTTACATTTTTCGATAGACAAATTTCTCCGGCAAAGCCGGATTTCTCCATATAATGCTGGTTCGCTATCGCTTGCCAGGAAGATATCGATACTTGGATGGGGATAAACGTCTTAAAACAGTAGGCTGAATGGGGCCGAACGGATACAAGGCAAAGAGAGAGGGAGAAAAAGAGAAAAAAAAACGAGGAGAGAGGGAGAGAAAGAGAAAACAAAAAACAGCGAGGTGGGCTCAATGTTTGCGTTACGGCTTACAAATTGAGCCCACCTCGCCTTTTTTAGTTTTCTCTTTCTCTCCCACTCTCCTCGTTTTTTGTTTGTTTTCTATTTCTCTCCCTCTCTCTTTGCCTTGTATCCGTTCGGCCCCATTCAGCCTACTGTTTTAAGACATTTACCCCATCCAGGTTTCAATATTTTCCTGGTGAGCGGTAGCGAGCCAACATATATAAACAAAAATGTTGAGAGCAAGCTAAATTTGTACATTTTTCGATAGAAAAATTTCTCCGGTGAAGCCGGATTTCTCCATATAATGCTGGTTCGCTATCGCTTGCCAGGAAGATATCGATACTTGGATGGGGATAAACGTATTAAAACAGTTGGCTGAATGGGGCTGAATGGATACAAACCAGAGAAAGAGAGAAGAGGAGAGAAAGAGAAAAAAAAACAGGTGAACCCCCCAAGAGAGGTGCATAGAAAAAATGGTTGACAGGTTCACTATAGGCTTAATCATTTGTTTTTACCCACCTCGCCGAAGGTGCTCTTTGGCATCGTCGATGTTCTCAGAACATCTGAGAGCATCGGTGAGCATCCATGCAGCGTTGCAAAGTTTTTTTTGTGCGAAACCCTCTGCGATGTCTCGCCGAGGGCCTCGCAGATCTTTCTGCGATGTTCGACGATGCTTGCGAGGGCTACGAACCCTCATGAGTCCTCGTCCAAAATTTTGAACAGTCCGAACATTTGCGACGACCCACGAGGGCCCATGTGAGGCCTTGCGAGGCATACGATTATTATGCGAGGGTATACGATTTCTTTGCGACATGTCACGAATGTGCCAATTTATGAGTGTCGGCGATGAAAATTGTATGAAGTCGCACATGTGGGAAAGGGGCATAAGGGCGAGTGATCGCTTCGATGAGTGAGGCGAAGCGTGCAGAAACAGCAGACGCATGAGAAGCGCAATGCTAAGATCAAGTTTAATCTTTTGATTTTATTATTTTTTGCTAGTTTTTTTCTAGTAGTGGTACCCACATCATATAGGACGAGTCCGTGAGTGGTTTTCTAGTAGTGGTACCCACATCATATAGGATGAGTCCGTGAGTGGTTTTCTAGTAGTGGTACCCACATCATATAGGACGAGTCCGTGAGTGGTTTTCTAGTAGTGGTACCCACATCATATAGGACGAGTCCGTGAGTGGTTTTCTAGTAGTGGTACCCACATCATATAGGACGAGTCCGTGAGTGGTTTTCTAGTAGTGGTACCCACATCATATAGGAAGAGTCCGTGAGTGGTTTTCTAGTAGTGGTACCCACATCATATAGGACGAGTCCGTGAGTGGTTTTCTAGTAGTGGTACCCACATCATATAG
Organism: Paralithodes platypus; assembly: GCA_032716605.1. NCBI lineage: Eukaryota > Metazoa > Arthropoda > Malacostraca > Decapoda > Lithodidae > Paralithodes > Paralithodes platypus. The sequence continues at coordinate 7,213,342 of CM064560.1, forward strand.
GACCAGTCCGTGAGTGGTTTTCTAGTAGTGGTACCCACATCATATAGGACGAGTCCGTGAGTGGTTTTCTAGTAGTGGTACCCACATCATATAGGACGAGTCCGTGAGTGGGTTTTAAGAGTGTTTCGCTCACGATGTGTGGCAATCGTATTTGGATCTCTCCCGGGCGGGAAGTTTGAAAGACAAGCTCGAGTTCAAAGATTGGCCATAAACAATGTTAAGGCGCATCGTCAATGATTCCGGGGCCACTACTAAATATTGGGTTTTCCTTCTTGCCTTCCGGACTCAAACCTATAATGCTTTCATTAGTTTATTCAGGTACATTGGGGTTTGTATTTGATATTAATGTTAAAGAACGGGGTGTTACTTATTTCTCTTGGGGGATACTCTTCCACGTTTTTGTCCCCATTGTTTTGTGTTTTGCCTGTCTCATTTTTTCATTTTTGTTTTCGTTTCAGTGTTTTTCATAGTGTTCCCACCATTATTATTATTTGTCATCCTTTTATTCAAATCCTGTTCTATTGTTTTATCCCATAACGCACCGGTGACGTCCTTTTCTTTACATCGTGGCAACTATTAGACGATTTTATTGAGATGAGGAAGGACCTCTAGCAATAATAAGGCTTCAAACTATCTCCACCAACACCTTTTTAACTACCGCAGATCCTTTCTAAGCTGCATAATAGCGTCTAAATCTAGCTAGAATAAAATGCAACACACGTCGCTGGTACTCAAAGGGTTAACTCCGCTCGTAGAGGGGTCCCTTTTAATACGCTTTCTCTATTTAAGGGGGTAGTACTCGCTTATTTCTGGTCCTACCTTCTCCCTCATGTTTAGCATATTAGTTTTGAGGTTTTAAGACGTTCATTCCGTTAGCTTGGAAATTTTGAGACCTTTCGCCTTATTTCTTTGCCAATATTAACCCTTGGAATCCGGGAGGCCTCATATGAGGCAAAACGTATTTTGGTTAGGAGTTCGGGAGGTCTCATATGAGGCAAAATCAAAGGGTTTAAATCGCACGGGCGGATTTTTGTTTATGCGTGGGCAACCGCAGCGCCACCAAGCACAAACTAACATGCAGCATCAGTTCTCATCACGTATCCAACATGGACGGAGCTAATCCCCAAAAAATCGCTTTGTCCGAATCGACGCCCGCCGTCGCGTACCGTATGCCTAACAAAAGCAAGGCTAAAACGACCAAGAAAACAGTGCTTAGTCCCGATGGTGTTGCACACACTCTGGAAGAACAAAGCGAATATAGTGAACTGAGTGAATATAGTGAACTGAGTGAACTTGGGAGTGACTTTGACTAAGAACAAGTGGTTAGTGAAGATGAGGGTGAAGTGGCGGATGGATTAGAGTTTCTGGGCTTTATTAGTACCGATGAGGACGATAATGACGAGGATAATGACGATGGTGAATGCGGTGCTCGTGAATATAGTGAACTGAGTGAACTTGGGAGTGACTTTGACGATGAAGAAGTGGTTAGTGAAGATGCGGTACCGTACGCTCGCCTAGCCTAACCTAGCGTAGCCTAGCCTAGTAAGTGAAAGTGACACATAATTGTATAACAAGTAATAATAACTCAATAATAACAGTGAGTGACAATAATTCATAACAAGAAGAGTAATAAGAGTGAAAGTGACACAATAATATCCAATAACAGTAAAAGTGCCGAAAATATGTTATAAAAAGTTTCACATAACTCAATAATGGTTGTAAAATAAATAAATGACACAATAACTATGCCATTATCACCATAGAAACATGATATCGTCTACCGGTACCAAAGCCACCGAAGCAACGAGTGACTTAGTGCGTGCTAGCCAGGGCCTCGGCAAAGCGTTCGGACACAGGCGAAAATACGCGGGAAATTACCTCCATTCCCATCATCCTCGCCAATCACTTGTCGTAGCGATGTCAACTTAATGCCAGTCTACAGACGAAGGTTGGTTCTACACTATGCAATTTAGTTGACTGCTCTAGGTGGTCTCAATCAGTAGATGTCGAATTATGAAGATAGCCATTTTTCAGGAATACCCCCGGACACGACGATCACCTCATATGAAGGCCCCCGGATCCAGAGGGTTAATACCTTTCATGCCCTTTAGGTGTCTATCTTTCATGCCCTTTAGGTGTCTATCTTTCATGCCCTTTAGGTGTCTATCTTTCATGCCCTTTAGGTGTCTATCTTTCATGCCCTTTAGGTGTCTATCTTTCATGCCCTTTAGGTGTCTATCTTTCATGCCCTTTAGGTGTCTATCTTTCATGCCCTTTAGGTGTCTATCTTTCATGCCCTTTAGGTGTCTATCTTTCATGCCCTTTAGGTGTCTATCTTTCATGCCCTTTAGGTGTCTATCTTTCATGCCCTTTAGGTGTCTATCTTTCATGCCCTTTAGGTGTCTATCTTTCATGCCCTTTAGGTGTCTATCTTTCATGCCCTTTAGGTGTCTATCTTTCATGCCCTTTAGGTGTCTATCTTTCATGCCCTTTAGGTGTCTATCTTTTTCCTGGCGAGCGATAGTGAGCCTGTAATTCTAAGAGGAATCGGCCTTCGGCCGGTACATTTTTCTATCGAAAAATGTACAAATTTATCTTGAAGGGGGGTCTAGGGGGTGTTTCTTTAAGCTTGATGGAGGTCTAGCGAGGAAACTAAAAAGTATATATATATATAATTATATATATATATATATATATATATATGTTAGTATAGCCAGGTAATAGATTCTCTTTTAAACAGACGAGGTTAAAGGCAATAGCAGTTTCAGCATTCAGGATTTTATTGTTACAGCTTTCAATAGTTCTAACAATTTTCCTCTGGGGTTCAGAGATGAGGTACAACAGCTTAGCAAAATTCATGGTGGATCCAACGTTTCACAAGTAAACATCTTGCATCTTCAGGGAATGGAGAGGTAATGATTAGAATAAGGACAAAACAACATATTTATACAAAATTCGAGGATCAAGAATAGGTAGGTGGGCGGAGCTACTGGGTGTGGGGTGGCTGTTCATTGGTGGAAGGCAGTCTATTCGCGAGACGGGCACTAAATCTTATCAGTGGTTGGTTGTTGGCTGTGGGTGGCTGTGATTGGTTGGTGTTGTCAGTTGTGTGCTGAGCGCGGAAAGGTAAGGGAGGGGGGCACAGGGCGAGAGGAAGGGGGGCAGTATGCCTGTAGCGCTTGCCTGAAGGAAGAATTTGAAGGTCTTGTGTTTGGTTGTTGATGCTGGGGTTGAGTGTTTGGATGTATAGAGCTTCTAAAATAGCTAGTCTTTTGGGGTCTGATTCTTTGTCGAGTATGGTAGTTTGTTTGTCTAGGTCGGCGCGAGTTAGGGCAAGATGGTGGGGGGCTTGATAGTGATCTTTTATAGCGCCAGATTGAAGGTGGAGGGTTAGTCGACGGGAAAGGCGAGTAACCCTCCACCTTCAATCTGGCGCTATAAAAGATCACTATCAAGCCCCCCACCATCTTGCCCTAACTCACGCCGACCTAGACAAACAAACTACCATACTCGACAAAGAATCAGACCCCAGAAGACTAGCTATTTTAGAAGCTCTATACATCCAAACACTCAACCCCAGCACCAACAACCAAACACAAGACCTTCAAATTCTTCCTTCAGGCAAGCGCTACAGGCATACTGCCCCCCTTCCTCTCGCCCTGTGCCCCCCTCCCTTACCTTTCCGCGCTCAGCACACAACTGACAACACCAACCAATCACAGCCACCCACAGCCAACAACCAACCACCGATAAGATTTAGTGCCCGTCTCGCGAATAGACTGCCTTCCACCAATGAACAGCCACCCCACACCCAGTAGCTCCGCCCACCTACCTATTCTTGATCCTCGAATTTTGTATAAATATGTTGTTTTGTCCTTATTCTAATCATTACCTCTCCATTCCCTGAAGATGCAAGATGTTTACTTGTGAAACGTTGGATCCACCATGAATTTTGCTAACCTGTTGTACCTCATCTCTGAACCTCAGAGGAAAATTGTTAGAACTATTGAAAGCTGTAACAATAAAATCCTGAATGCTGAAACTGCTATTGCCTTTAACCTCGTCTGTTTAAAAGAGAATATATATATATATATACTAAAAACCAAGCACTACCCCCTTAACCCGTTCAGTACTGGTACCGTCCCTTTAACATCATTCTAGCTTCTGTTAGACGATGTAATTCAGATTAAAAAGGGCCTCAAACATTTAAAGGCTCCGAACTATATCACTTAGCCCTTTTGATTACCCCAGGTCTGTCTTAAACTGTAATAAATTATCTAAATATGGTTAGAATATAATGAAGAAGACATCACCGGTACAGAAAGGGTTAACCTGGCACCGTGTTTCCCCGACTGTCATTCCCTTGCCTCTCTTTACCTCACTTGAACTTTGACCCAGCCTTCTTAAGGGGGGATGGTTCACTTTTCGGCCGATTTTTACATGTATTCATTATTTTTCTAGTTTCCTCCCTAGACCTCAATCAAATTTAAAAAACATCCATTAGATCCCCCTTCTAGATTAATTTGCACATTTTTCGGTAGAAAAATTTCCTGGCCGAAGGCCGATTCTTCCAACATAACAGGCTCACTATCGTTCGCCAGGGAAAAAATCGACACCTAAATAGCATGAATGGTCTAAATATTGACGACGAAATGCGGCGAAAGGTCTTAAAGTTGCCAAACTAATGGGCCGAACGTCTTATAATCTCAAAACTACTGGGGCTAAACATTAGGGAGAAGGCGGTCCAGAAAAATGGTCTGCCTCCCCTTAAAGGAATTAAAATAATTGGCATAGACTCTAATAGATTGGGTGAGAGTTATTTAGGTCTCGTTAAGGGGGGATGGGCCGGTTTTCAGGACCACTTTCTCCCTCATGTTTAGCCCCTTTAGTTTTTAGATGTTAAGATGTTTGCCCCATTAATTAGTCGATTTTAAGACCTTTCGCCCCATTTCTTCGTCAATATTTAGACCTTTCGTGCTATTTAGGTGTCGATATTTTCCCTGGCGAACGATAGTGAGCCTGTAATGTTGGAAGAACCGGCCTTCGGCCGGGAAATTTTTCTACCGAAAAATTTACAAATTAATCTAGAAGGGGGATCTACTGGATGTATTTTTAAATTTGATGGAGGTCCAGGGTGGAAACTAGAAAAATAATGAACACATGCAAAATCGCCCAAAAATTTACCCCCCCCCCCCCCTTAAGTATTTTTCTACATTGCTTTGGTGTATAATAAGAAGCACACAATTATAGCCCCCGTATCATGCCATATCATTCCTATGGATCCTAGGTGATCTTTCTGTCAAAACAAACCTATCTTTTCGTATAAATCAGTGGCTCTTATACATTGGACTAGACTGGCATAAATGCAACAACGGAAACGCTAGATCCAACCCCTGATATATAATCCCGTCGAACAAAGAACACATATACCCTCCAGAGTTATATCTGCGATAGCGGGGTATCTTAACTCTCAGTATCTATGTGCTTCTACTATAGGCTGATGTTCTCTGAAACAGCCTATTACCTATAACATATGGTTGCTTAGTTATGGTACACAAGGAAAAGATAGTTAACTTAATTAAATCACAAGAGTGATCTAATGCAAACAAGAAGAAGGTTTACTTAACGTTACTTTAATCAATAATATCTGTCACTCCTTTATGAAAGAAAGTGTTGTAAAGTCCTCAAGCACCGAACAAGGAATCTTCTGAATAATGTCGGATGCTACTAAGAAGAACGTATCGGAAATGAAACCACAAAATAGCAGGAGGCAGGACAATGCACGTGTAGGCTAAATACACAAAAAGGCTGGACCTATAATGTTATTGGACACAAGAATATTATAAGCGGTGCAACAGTAATAATGCTCGCCGCGAAAAAGTAGTACTCCTATTAACAAAACCGGTCTATGCTGGTTGTGTCTCTCTACAGCAACCTAGACCTCAAAATGCTTGTGTAGAAATAATGGGTATGCATAAAAGAGTATATGATCTAATCCAGCTAATGTCTACCCGGGTTAATAAAGTCTAGCTGGGATGTGCAAAGGTACAGAATTCTGGTGGAGCAAGGCAGCTCCTAGCCTAGTGTGGACCTTGGGTCTGTGCGGCCTGATTACGTTAATATGAAGGGGTGCTCTCTTGAGGATTCTCGATCACAAGTATCGAGTATCCTCCTGGCGACCCTCAAAAGTAAAAGCAAATAGAGTTAGAACAGTGTTGGGTGGATTAGGCAAGCAGCCCTCACGCACTACACAGTCTAAACTCCAAGGTACACAGACAAAAGATCCACCCAGGTAACCCACAGAATCCGTAGTGTCGTGCAGCTCAAAAGTAGCCTACACACAGTGAAAACACCAACAGCAAGGTACCTGATCCCTAGTCTAGCATTATTTAACCCTGTAGAAACATTAGTGATTGATGGAGACAGTCCGAGCAATACAATCTCCCAAAAAGACAATGACTATCTTCAACCTTAGCCTAGTACATAAGAAATGTGAGATCCAGCATATAATACAGTCTAGCCACCAATTCAAGGTGTGGATGCAGGGAACCAGAGGGGGATTGATATTAATAAAAGGTGAGGAAGTAGTGGAAATGATAGAGGCGGTAGAAGAGAAAGATTCTAAGACAAGAGTGTGGAACAGTTCAAGGGAGATGCTTAGTGTATGCTGTCTGGGACGGATCTGACCAGGATATTTCCAGGGACCGCATGGGTGGAGTCCCAGTTCGCAGGAATGGCACGAGGGCGCGCGACAGTCGCCCAGTAAGCAGCCGCCTAGTAGGCCGTGTTAGGCAGGAGGCAACGAAATCCGCGAGGCCTATGTAAGGGGGCCGGCCACGCGCCACACTCACCACCAAGTCACACCACCTGGTCTCTCTCTCTCTCTCTCCCGCTCGCCTTCCCATCATTCAACTATTTAACACAATACTTTCAATTGACTAAATAAAATAGAAAGGATTGTGACAGACGAAAACAAAGAACAGTTCTGAACTGTCTGCAACACAAGCTTTCTCGAGAAGGAAAGTACACAATGATAGGTAGTCTGTAGCTACATTCTCTGCCCTGGCGAGTCCTAGCGAGTAAGCCATGCGGTTCTGGGGGAAGCGGTGAGCGTCACAATACATATAGTCAAAATATGAATAACTACATTAACAACCTACCCGTAAACCCCTACTTTGTTCAAGGCTAATACCAACAAGGATAAAACACGTCTCTGCTCAAACGTCCAGGCTTTTAACCCTTTACCAGGACGGTCTTCAGTAACATAATGCTTGTATATTAATTCAAACCTATTAACCCTTTCAGCTCACGGGGACGCGTATCTTCCTTTGATTTTGGCAATGTTAAAGATTTTATACAGAACAGGAAGGCACTGTGGGAGTCAAAAGGTTAAGCGAGATCCCTTTACATTTCTCATTCCCAAAGATCCTTCCTAAGTTCTGTGAAAAAGTCTAACAATAGACAAAATATAATTAAATAATGCATCCTAATATACTGAAAGCGTAGCCTAAGTAATAAACGAATGTTCCTATAAAAATGAAATAAAAATACATTGTAGAAAATCATCTCCACTTTTTCCATCGCACCTCCCTCTCATACAGTAATCTTTGGTCGAAGGAGAGATATTTTTGTCATAAAAATAAGAATCATATAAGAAGACATTACAACGTGTACAGGAAAATAATGATAACCAAAGACCTGTGTACCAGAATGAAGCTAATTAGTTTACACAGTCATTATTATATATTTTAAGGAGACCCTCTACGTAATCGTTAGTTAGTACCCTTGGGGCAAGGTAATCAAGAGCCAAATGATCACCTAGGGTCAGCCTTCCAAGGATGAGTTTTTCGGCGTAGGACGGAAGGCCACACATAACTACCCGTTTTGTGGTACACGGGAAGACAACCACTAGCCAGACCAACACACTGGCGGTGGTAACCAATAAACCAACCATCATGTAGCAAAGAACGATCAACAATCGTTCATAAACAGGATTGACCATATTGTAGCAGCTATACACAATGGATGCTTCACCGATGATATGATCTGATGGCGTTAGTTGACACTTTGTGAACGGAGGGAAAGCTACCGTCACAGGGTCCAGCAGGGTATCATAATCCCTCAGTGAGCTAAAGTCATTAAGTAGGAGACTCAGCAATGAACCGTTTGAAACATAATAAATAAACCCCAAAGATACCAGGCTGACCATCAACAACAGCATGTGCAGAAATATGCACTTGCAATATAGTGCCTTAAAAGTACCGAGGTTGTCTTTTAGAGTCTCACCAAAGAGCTCATTATGTTTTCTATTTTTCCCATAATAATTTTCCAAGTCTTTTGGTGACAACCTTTTGTCATTTAACAAAATTTCAAGGATAAAAAGAACAACAAAAAATACACCACTAGTTATCATTATCAGTTGGAATTGAGAGTAAGCATGTGATATACGCTTATTTTCGTCCGTCCTGCTGTAGCCCGAAGAATATTGCTTTTGAGCACAAATAGCTTCATGTTCCTTAGGAATAGGCTCCCCTCGGCTTTGGTCCATGCAAACCAAGCCGTTGGTCCCAGAGAAGAAGCAATTGATAGCAGCGATGCTAACTACCGTAAATATTATTATTAATTTACCCAAAAGTAGGGCCATTGACCCGAAGGGCGATGTGCCCTTGACAAACTCGTTAACTTTGCATACAAACATTGTTATCGTATATTTGTTATTATAAAAGTACTTTAAAAGGTTAATTGATGATTATGACAACCACTAAACGATCGTATCAAGATATAAATACCTTATTAACAAGCACTGAACGGCTATCAGGATTTACACAGCTTATCACAATCACCGAACGAGTATCACTAACAACACCAATAGTCCTACACAGTCACTGTAACGAAATGTGAATCTAAAATCTCTACATCAAAGTCCAACCGTTTGAATTATTTGTTTACCTTTAAAAAGTAAAATATTTATCTTAATTATTTATATTATAATATTTTGTATGTATTTGTGTGTTTAATCCGCTTTAGTTCGGTAAAATAAAACTAAATAAGCTTCATTTACTTTTTAATATAATTGTTAGCCATAAAATAAGTTTTCTTTTATTGTCTTAAGTAAGAAAATGGATATTAAATCACTAACTATTTCATTTTTATGTTATTTGAAATTATAAATTCATGATTATCAATTTTCAATATTATTTCATCTGTGTTATTACTCATAATGTTCAGACTAAACTATCATAGTATACTTATATAGCCTATCTATATAATACATATATATATTGTAGGAGAAAATATGTAGCCTACATTTTAACCCTTTGAAGATCCAATACATATTTCTTTTTCTGTTTTCTGGTAATTATTAGACGATTTTGTTCAGATTAGGAAGGGTATATGGAAGTCAGAGGGTTGTTTGAGATAGTCTTTACCCTTTAAATACCCACAGATCCTTCCTAAGCTGCATAAAATCGTCTACAACGTGCTAAAACGCGTCAGAGCTTCAAAGGGATAATATTCAAATTAAATGTCTTGTTTCTATCTTTTGAATAACCTAAAAGCCATATCTAAGGAGAGACTTTTGTATATATTGGTTTATTTATTTATTATTATTGAGTTTTCAGGGAGACCTCCTTCAAACTCTAACCCCTTCTGTACCGGCGACGTATTTTTGGCTTTTGTGTGCTTTTGCTTACTTTTGAGTCTAACTATAAGCTACTCCGTTTCATTTCAGCTGACGATAAATTGAATCCCTTAGCAGCTAACTTTTAGATACTTAGTGAAATATTATGAAACTACTGTCTCTGCATCATATTAAGACCACATTTATATAGGTAGCACCATATTTCAGGCTACTTTGCGAGGAGGACTGGGACAGCTGTGATAGGAGCGTCTCTCTTAGATTGTTCAGTCTTCGTTCTATGGTATAGCTGAGGTGCTAATTTGGTTATCAGAGTATGCAAGAAAGGTTAATGGGTTATTGTGAGTTAATAGAGGTTAGTAAAGGTGTTAGTCATGCATGGTTAGTTCATTGATAGGAAGAATTCCTGTGCTACCTGGCAATGACCCGGAAGTCAAAACGGGTCAGGTATACCTCCGCAGGGGTGGGGGTCTCCCTCCTCAGGTGGGTAAAAAGGGGTAGGTGCGCGCCCTCTCTCTGTGATGGTCGTCCGGCGGCTGTGGCTAGGGGCTTGCCATATCACAAGTGTTTGTAATAACCCTCTGTTTATGAGACAGATGTGGGTGTTCGTAATACCAAAACCGAAGGTGCCTTGACTAGCTGGTTTAATCGGTTGGCTTGTTATTTGCATGGTTTGTTAGATGTGGTGGAGACTGGGTTGCTAACTCTGCCACATTTATCTGGAAGTATGGCAATAGAAGTTAGTCACTGGCGAGGCGGCTAGCCTCGCACTGACGATCATTTGGTACAGGGTTGTGAATGGGTTGTGAGGGAATAGATGGAATGCAAAGGGTTAGTAAAGTTCTAATGGTGTTCCTTCCTACTGGGGGAAGGTAGGCTGGATAGGAGTATATATATAAAAGGTTTGAGAATGCTAGCAACGGAAAAATTAAGGATATTCAGGAGGTATGGTGGAGAGGCTAGGTCGGAAAGGAGTCGAGGAGCGTGGGGGGTTAACGAGAGGGAGAGGGTTAAGGGGGGCTACGTGGAAGTTTGACCCTAAGGTCTCTGGGCGTAGGGGTGGCATTAGACTACAGTTGGTATCGTAGCTTGGGGGTTAATGACAGGGAAAGTATGTTAGTCAAACGCTACCGGGGGATGAGCAATATGGGGTGGTATATGAGTCTGGAAGGGATAGAATCATGTGGACTGTGGGGCTGTGGGGAAGAGGAGGTTAACTGTAGGTGTGTGCTTGACTGTGGATAAACGTAGAGAAAAACATGATGTATTATTACTCGTCAATACGATGGTTATGGACACTGTTAATCTGACACTATTTCTTGCTGACCTAGTTGTTCCTGGGAACTGCGTTTTCTATGACATATACACCAAAGAAAGCGGCAGTTCGTAGGGGTAGCTTCGGTATTGTTTCATGGTGAAAATGCGTCGAGACAATGGTAAAAGAGGGTTGTATATACAATCTCTGGTAGGGGTAAGAATTAGAGTTACTGTATGGTGGCTAACATCTTCAGTCATTTCTGTCTAGGTCTTCCAGGAACGATGGTTATATATATACACTGGTGTACCCGTGGGTATCATCGTTTCTTATCAATTATAACATACTACTTCTCGGATGGAAAGAACATACATAGATTTATGGGGGCGGTTGGTCTTCAGAAACTTAGTCTGGCAAGACAGGGGGTTAACATATTACTTCTTGGATGGAAAAAACATACATAGATTTAGGCCTGTCTGAACTGGTTGGCATTGGCTCAACCTAGGGACAGGGCATGGGTGTATTAACCTGGGAAGAACATACATAGATTTATGGGGGCGGTTGGTCTTCAAAAACTTAGTCTGGCAAGACAGGGGGTTAACATATTACTTCTTGGATGGAAAAAACATACATAAATTTAGGCCTGTCTGAACTGGTTGGCATTGGCTCAACCTAGGGACAGGGCATGGGTGTATTAAATTAAGGTGTATTCATGTTCATCATCATGTAGGTAGAGGTGTAGGACACGAGGGGTAGTGTATACGCGAGGTGGGGGAAAGGTCAGTGGTTAGAAGGGATAGGCAGGTGTGGTTTGGAGCTGCTTAGCCCTGCGGGCTTCGGCCTGTCTTAACTGGTTGGCTTGGTCACCTGGTCCTTTCGTTCTGTGAGCCATTCTTTCGGGTGTTTCTATTCCCGTTTCCTGGTGGTGTTCGCTCGTGGCTTCCGTGGTGGGCTTCTCGTTCTGGGGCATTTTAAAATTCGCGAATACGAATAGCGAATAGCGAATATTTCAATCTTTCTTGAAGGATGATATTGTCATCCTTCAAGAACTGGCAATTCTTTTTATATCACCAACAAACGTTAATTAAATTACTATGCAATTAATTACCGGAAGCCAATGACGATGTGAATGTGTAAAGCTGCGTGTTTCGTTACTACCACTGATTAGCCATTGCGCTTTTGGCAGAAAATGCCAAAAATTATCAGTGATATCCGAGACATGTTTACATACAGTAATCTCATCGTCCAGCAAATTACTGTTTCATAATCATCATCCAACTAAAATAGCCCTGTATAATATGTAATTATCACTAGAACAATACACTATATCATGTAGGAAGTCTTCTGGAGAAATAGGGCAACTATATTAAACAATGCATGATAAACTAAAGCACAAATGGATGCTAGAATAGCATTGACAAATCGCTAGATAGTCACCAGACACTAAAAACTTGTATGTCACTAGAAAACATATGTTGAAGTATCTAGAATAATCTTTAACAATCGAAAAATCTCTACAATTCCTTATAATAGGGAACATAACTTGAATATCGCTAGAATTCATCACATCTTGATGTCGCTAGATGGAAGTGATTCGCTGAATCTAGCGGTAGCCGGTACATTGGCAACATTGTACCATGACTATATATTCCGTTATAATGAACAAGGTCAGATTTCGGAACTATTACAATTATTTCGAAGTTCAGAGATCATCAGATTGGTTTGGAAGTCGATGTACACAATTTCAGTTCCATTAGTTTAAAAAACATTCACATACTATGGTACTTAGAGGGTTTAATAAAGAAGCATGCCTTTCCCAGACATCGTACAAGCGAACGCACGCTTTAAAATGTAATATTTTACATTTTTGTATATCTTCTATTGGTTTCGTGAAAATATTCGCATGTTTGCAAATAGCTATGAATGGAAATGCGAATACGAATACGAATATTGAAAAACATAGCGAATATTCGCACATACGAATACGAAACGAATATTCGGTCCATCTCTAGTACATAGTACTATATACTGTAATTTAGTTTCCTGACCACAGCCCTTCTGGAGCTGAAGCCCTTCAGTTGATGGCTGTGGTAATTTTATTTTTGTTTTTATATACAAGCAGTCTATTAAGGACCTGTAGGTCTGTTGTTGCTTGCCTTCCTTTGTATTCCGTTGAATTTCTCCTTCCCTTTTACCATAGCCACTACACTCTGCCATTAATCTTAAGGATGAGGTTTAAAAGCAAGAGTATCAATATTTTTGTAATACAGTACCTGTAGGCCATATATGTATAGGCCACCATATTATCAGTATTTTATAAGAGATGAGATATTGATTTATTTATTTATGTATTCATAAGCTAAATGTATAGTTTATGTGTGTCTCACCAGCTGTTCTGTCAAACATAACGGTGTTACACAACAGGCAACCTTTAAGAGACGCCGCCTGTACAACCTTTTATTATTTTTATTAAACTATGATCTTTTTTGTGCGTATTTGTCTTTTAACCTTAGTAATTTATTAGTGGTTATGATGTTCATGATGAATGTCCCCCTCCAGTCTTGAGATATCAGGCGCATCGTCAATGATGAAGGGGCCACTAATAAATTATAGGTGTGAGTCCCGAAGGGTAAAAGGAAAACCTAATATTTAGTAGTGGCCCCGGAATCATTGACGATTTTGGCCCTCCCTTCCATCACCTTTCCATTCATCTGCTATGTTTTGAAAGTCTTGATATATCAGATTAATGCCCCTTTCCCACATGTGCGACTTCATACGATTTTCGTCGCCGAGGATGTAGTCTTGTCAATTCGCAAGGATTCGTGTGCGACGTATATGATTTTTACCGTTACAAACAGATAACAAATTATACTCGCCGAAGATGTCGCCGATGAATGCGACGCAACGCCACCTTGTGTGACGTTATCGGCGAAGTGAGCGATGTTTCGCCGATGATCTCTGCGAGGAATGTCACATTTTCAAAAATATCTTGCGATATCATGCGATGGTGAAAGAAAACTAAGAAAACTCACCGAATGTTCTGCGACGTCTTCGGCGATTCAAGCGATGACACGAAAGTCTTAATATTGACAACGAAATGGAGTGAAATGTCTTAAAATCGATAAACTAATGGGCCGAACGTCATAAAATATGAAAACTAATGGGGTTAACCATGAGGAAGGAAGGGGACCAGAAAAACGACCCATCTCCCCTTAATTCGGAGATTGGCAATGCTTCGCCGGAGACAATTTCTATCAAATAATGTACAAATTTAGCTTGCTCTCAAAACAAAAAATATATATGTTGGCTCACTACCGCTCACCAGGAAAATATTGAAACCTGGATGGGGGTAAACGTCTTAAAACAGTAGGCTGAATGGGGCCGAACGGATACAAGGCAAAGAGAAGAGGAGAGAGGGAGAGAAAGAGAAAACAAAAAGAGGCGAGGTGGGCTCATAAGCCGTAACGCAAACATTGAGCCCACCTCGCCTTTTTTTTCTCTCTCTTTCTCTCCCTCTCTCTTTGCCTTGTATCCGTTCGGCCCCGTTCAGCCTACTGTTTTAAGACGTTTACCCCCATCCAGGTTTCAATATATTCCTGGTGAGCGGTAGTGAGCCAACATATATAAACAATTTTATTGAGAGCAAGCTAAATTTGTACATTTTTCGAGAGAAAAATTTCTCCGGCGAAGCCGGATTTCTCCATATAATGCTGGTTCGCTATCGCTTGCCAGGAAGATATCGATACTTGGATGGGGATACACGTCTTAAAACAATTGGCTGAATGGGGCTGAATGGATACAAACCAGAGAACGAGAGAAGAGGAGAGAAAGAGACAAAAAAACAGGTGAAGCCCCCAAGAGAGGTGCATAGAAATAATGGTTGACGGGTTCACTATAGGCCTAATCATTTTTTTTTACCCACCTCGCCGAAGGTGCTCTTTGGCATCGTCGATGTTCTCGTAACATCTGAGAGCATCGGCGAGCAGAGCATCTGAGAGCATCGGTGAGCATCCGTGCAGCGTTGCAAAGGTTTTTTGTGCGAAACCCTCCGCGCTGTCTCGCCGATGTCGCCGATGACCCCGAGGGCCTCGCAGATCTTTCTGCGATGTTCGACGATGCTTGCGAGGGCTACGAACCCTCGTGAGTTCTCATCCAAAATTTTGAACAGTCCGAACATTTGCGACGACCCGCCAGGGCCCATGCGAGGCCTTGCGAGGCATACGATTATTATGCGGGTATACTCAACTGTTCATGGCTTAAAAATAACGAGCAATCGAGTTGATATTTTCACCATTTGGAAAGAGTTAATCAGTAAATAGGCAGGGAAATTTACAACCCGTTTGCTCCAGCCCGCATGCAGTTTAATTAATAATTTTATATTATATTTCATCCTTATATTATATAGGCTTATTACGGAAATTTTAACTACTTTCTTTACATCTTTTATGTTGCGTAGCGTAATTAACGTTTTCAGTTTATGATGGCTCTTTGTATATTCTCTTCAGGCTAATTTAAGAAGATTTTTAACAGCTTAGGAAGGACCTTTATGCTATACAAGAAGATCGAGGTATAATAAATGTACAGAAAATCATTGGGTATATTAACCCCTTTTGTACTGGCGACCTCTTTTTTACTTGATTACAGCTACATTTAGACGATTTTATGAAGCATAGGAACGATATATAGTAGCTAGGATTAATTAAGCTAGTTTGAAGACATTTAATGGTTAGACGTCCTTCATAAGCTGAACAAAATCGTCTAATAGTTGCAAGAATAATATGAAAAAGTACATCATCGGTACAGAAGGGGTTAACAGTGACATACCTGCTATCCTGATATTAACCCCTTCAGTACCGATGACATCCTTTGCATTATATTCTGGAAAACTAATAGACAATGTTATGCAGCTTAGGAACGACGTCTAGCAATTAAAAGGCTACAGACTATCGCTTTCATCCTTTTAGCTAACCATACATCCTTCCTAAGCTTCACAATATCTTCTAAATGTAGCTAAAACCAAATAGAAAAGGACGTCACCGGTACTGAAAGGGTGAAACAGGTATATTACTATCAATAAAAAAAAGCAGACAAAATTAATATAAACACAATGTGAGGAAGAGCACTTTATTGACAACGTTTTGCATATAGCTTCATCAGGCTAATGATTGGCCTGATGAAGCTATATGCGAAACATTGTCAATAAAGTGCTCCTCCTCATATGGTGATTATATTCATTACTGTCAATATACCTATTTCATAAAGACACATTATTATCAAACCTTTTTATATCCTGCCCCCCCCCCCCCCCCCTCCACACCCCCACCTTCTCCCTCATGTTTAGCCCCATTAGTTTTCAGATGTCTGGACGTATGGCAATCTACAAAATTTGTAAACCATTTATTCCACAAGTTTATGTGGGCAACGTTACGTCGAGTAGGCCTAGATTATGTTATATACATGAAAAATTCTTAGATGTACAGTAGAGGTCATTTATTGGAAGATTACAGCATATTCATCAATCAGTCATCGAGATTTGTGTTCGAAGGTTGTTAATTTCTCGTTAACCCGTACGATACCGGTGACGTCCTTTTCATTATTTTCTGGAAATTATTAGACTACTTTTCTCAGCTTAGAAAGAACATATACCTATTAAAAGACTACACACTATCTCGTTCCCAAGCTTTATAAAATCGTCTAAAAATAGCTCGAATATGACTAAAAATTCGTCACCGGTAGAGAAGAGGTTAAAGGTTGTTGACGTCCCCCTCTCTTCCTCGTAACCCCCTCCACCAGGAAGGCTGCCAGAGACGCCCCCAGACCGCTACCCCACACCAGCCACGCACCCTGTTTGGGGGAGGGGGGGGTGGTTTGTTATCAGTTTGTCTGTCATTAACTTGCTCATGGCAATCAAAAACATTTAATACAGTAACACTATTTTGTAAATGATACTTTGACTAAGACTGGGCGGATTAATACAGTGTAGGAAAGATGTCTCTTGGTTAACTCTTACGCTGCGGGGACCGTACAGGCACGTCCTGGCAATATCCTGCAATTTAAAGCCCATTAAAGCCTGTGGAGACGAGGGCGAGTGAGCAGGAGCGCGACAGGCACCCGTCCGCTCTCCAGCACATCTGCCGTGGCACCGAGACTCTCACCTCATTTCTTGCGAGATATATTCAGTGTTGCCAAAGGCAAATGTAGCGCGACATTGATAATTATTAGCGAATATTGCCGATGTCTGTAATTACGCTGCGGGTGAACCGCACAAGCTACACAGATCGTTCTGGCGTCATTTGAAAGCTCTTTTCTTCTAGTTTTTTGCCTCAAAAATTTAATTTCATTCAGGCAGTTGCTTAGCCCTATTATCGCATAAATATGCCTGCAGCGTAAGGGTTATTGGACCGTTTCGAATTAACCTTTCCCAATAATGATGCATTGTATTCTGCCATTCTGAGGAACACTAGACAATGGCATTATACTAAGAAAAGAGGACTTTTTTATGCCAATGGTTAATAATATATGCATTTAATTTTTGGTTATGTGGAGGGGTCCCCGAACAACTCAACCCATTGAACACATCAACCAGTAAATGTCGACTAGTGGCAGATCGACCAGGGTCCTTTTGATATTTAATACAGTACAATCGTCTAATAGTAGCCAGAATAAAGTTAAAAGGACGTCAGAAGGGGTTAATGGAAAAATGAGAAACAATTGCGTCTTTGAACCATACTCAAGCCAAGTTTTCATCATTAACAAAATATTTCCCAACAATATCTTCGCAAAAGCTAAGTTATGAATAATCTAATTTATTCATTTCACTCCGAATACCAAACACCTTCCAATGAAATTAATGAAAGCATGTGATACTCCCGGGATTCGAACCTGGGTTAACACATACAGATCTTATACACTCTAACCATTACACCATCAAGACAGTTAAAAGTTAAGGGGATATTGGCCGGGTTTTTTTGGTCTATTAATTCAAGCTTAGAAAAGCACCCCATAGGCATAGACCTTCCTTCAAGGCAAGTATATACATTTTTCGGTAGAATAATGTTCCGGCCAAAGGCCGGTTCTTCCTAAATTTACAGGCTCGCTTTCGCTCGCCAGAGAACAATTGACACCTAAATGGCAGGAAAGGAATGGTCTTAAAATCGCCAAGCTAATGGGCCAAACGTCTTAAAATCTGTAAACTAAGGGGGCTAAACATGAGGGAGAAAGGGGTCCAGAAAAACGACCTATCTCCCCTTAAGTACATGACTACGATTTTTGTACAAGGCCATGGTAATTTACCCTCTGCTAAGACAAAAAAAAACCCTACCTGGAGGTTATCGATGCTCAGCGCCCCACCCCTCCGCTCCCGCCCCCCGCCGGACCCTCTCTTCCGGCTGGCGAAGAGAATGTCGCTAAACCACTTCCGCACCTGCAGATACACAAGGTGGCGCATTAAGCAAACATATAAACAAACAAACAAACAAATCAAGAAATACAAATACATAATTAAACTAACAAACCAACAAATACAAAAAATAAATAAATACATAAACAGTATAAATAAACAAACAAACGAACGAACAAACAAACACAAACAAACAAATAAATAAATACATATATAAATAAACAAACAAACGAACGAACAAACAAACAAAAACAAATAAATCAATAAATAAATATATATAAATAAACAAAAAAACAAACAAACGAACGAACAAACAAAAACAAATAAATCAATAAATGCATATATAAATAAATAAATGTATAAATAAATAAATACATATATATACAGTATATATATCAATAAATAAATACATATATATACAGTATATATATCAATAAATAAATACATATATATACAGTATATATATCAATAAATAAATACATATATATACAGTATATATATCAATAAATAAATACATATATATACAGTATATATAAATGAATACATATATATACAGTATATATATCAATAAATAAATACATATATATACAGTATATATATCAATAAATAAATAAATACATAAATAAATAAATAAATAGTAAAATATCATTCTTCCCTTGGGAAGATTTTTTTATTTATTTATTTATTACTTCTTTAGTTTCTCCCCTAGAACCTCCATAAAGCTTATAACAATTAATTCCCCCAAGACCCCCGTCGAGACAAATTTGTGCATTTTTCGGTAAAAAAAAAAAAAAAAAAACACGACCGAAAGGTAAAAATTGCAAAACCAATGGGGCGAATGTTATAAGATTTTAAAACTAATGGGGCTAAATATGAGAAGGTGGTGGTCCAGAAACTCCCCCTCCCCCTACCTCCCTCCATTCAGGAATCTTTTTTTATTCTGGACGAGCTATAGCGAGTCTGTCACTTAGAAGAAAGTTGCCTTTGGCCGAGTATCGAAAAATGTACAAATTTAGCTTGAAGGGGTTCAGGGTGGACTTTTTTTTCTTTCTTTTTTTATTAGCTTGAAGGAAGTTTGGGGAGGCGTTTTGTTAACCCAGTGGACTAGCTAAAATAAGTTGCTTAAAAATAAGTTGCTCAAAAATAAGTTGCTCAAAAATGGTAAAAGCATTCAAAACCATCAATAATTATTTAACAAAATATCGTATGACAATATGTCGGACCATGCAGTGTTAAGACAGATGGTTCCACTCACCAGCCCGGCTTCCACCACCCGGCTCACCACCTGGTCGAAGTTAGGCTTGTAGGGCGCCTTCTTGGGCAGGGCCATCCCGATCCTGAAGGAGAGGAAGGAGGAGCACTTAACCCTTTGAAGCTCTGACGCATTTTAGCAGTTTATTTTGGCTATCATTGGACGATTTTATGCAGCTTAAGAAATATATGTGGGTATTAAAATGGTAAAAACTATCTCAATCAACCCTCTGACTTCCATATACCGTTACTAATCTGAATAACATCGTCTAATAGTAGCCAGAAAACCAGAACAGAAACGCGTATTGCAGCTTGAAAGGGTTAATATATAGACCATTTGAGGAGGAGCACTGACTATATACACCATTTGAGGAGCACCGAATATAAACACCATTTGAGGAGCATTGAGAGGGTCCCCCACTGACCTAAATGGTAGGAAGCACTCCGACATAACATGCAGCGTCTCCTCTCCATACTTGTTGGTATAGTTCGTAGCAATCATGTACTCCAAAAACTGCCGGTTCTCCATCATGGCGTATCTGTCAAAATACAATAAGGATTAATATGTAAAGAAAATGCCAATATTTTTAGCCCCGTGAGGACATCTCAGATTTGTTTGTCTATGTGGAAAACTACCTGCGACGAGTGCCCCCCCCCCCCCCCTAGAGTTGAAAGAGTGACATGGCCAAAATCAAGGAACAGTCAAGCCAAAATGGGGAAATATGAGCTCAATAAACCCTCTTAGTAACATGGGTCCTTATTCAACTGCATCAAATCATCTAATTATAACCATAATCAAAGGTAAATAGAAGTCATGGTGCTGAAGGGGATAGCTCCATACTTACTTCCTCTGAGCAGTTAGCAGTATACCTTCTTCAGCGCCTCCTACGGGTTCATATCGAAGGGCAAGCTGCTGCACCATGGGGTCGGGGTTCTCCTCCAGCATCTTCTTGAACGTCAGACCCGTCGCTCCCCAAGCAGGTAGGGAGGATGACACGAGCTGGAAGATGATTATGATGATGATAAAGATTGATGACACTATCTGGAAGGTGCAGTTATTGAAAGGCGCCTCAACTTCCTAATAGGCGTGTTCAGAACCCTCCCACACATTGGTTGAAGAAGGGTGTGTGTCTAAGCAAGTCGTTTTAGAAGCTGAAATGCAACACAAACTTCTATATGTATTTGTGACAGCCATATACTATAGTCTATTCATTGTAAGTAGGCGAGAAATCATGACCTCTATCCTCTGTAACTAAATAAAGGCTAGAGCAAATGGGCTGTAAATTTCCACATCTATTCCTTGACTGACTCTTCCCAAATGGTAGAAATCTCGATTACTCTAGTCGTTTTTGAGTTACAGAGGTTAGAGGTCATGATTTTCCGCCTACTTACAGCAAATAGACTGGAAGTAGGAATGTGAGGTTCATATCATGTCACAGGCCATAACTCAAAACTCGTCTATACAAAAAACTTTATAAAAATAACAGATTAGTTCACTGAGTTTACACAAGCGTAAAATACGAACGAGGGTGCGAGACAATGCTTGGGGAGAAACTACAACATTTCTGAAGGCTGCGAGGCTTAGAATGAATGTATGAATTAACCCCCCCAGACATACATGACGCGATCGCGTCATATGGACTTATCTACATGCCTCTCCAGTAAGTCCATATGACGCACTAGCGTCATATGGAGCTCAGTAAGTCCGGTAAGTTAGATGAAGATCTGTCGGTTGGTGGCAACCCCAGGTTCCTCCGACAATTCTAACAGCCAGCAGTGTGGTTTTGACAGTTGTGTGGTGCAGTGGCAATGATACCGGGCGCCCGCCACCGTGGACTTACTGGAACATAATATGTCTGGGGGGGGGTTAATACTTATGAGGAGAATTTGACCGAATGTTTTAAATTTAAACTAGTTTGAATTCTGCCAGGGCTACGGATATGGTGCTAGGGCAATGTATATTGTACGACGAAAATAGCGGAAAAAATGCCCGCCAGAGCTAATTATTTAGCTATGTTAGTCCCTGCAAAGAAAGTGTTAAGCTTACATCCATCATTGTACAAATGTATTAGTTAGCATAATTATGTAATTCTCAGGTGTTTGTGTTCACCCTGCAATTCGAATATAACTCTTTTATTATTGTATGTATGTATATACTCAGGCACATACCCCATTGCTGGGTGTGGCCAACACGAGACAGAGCTTGAACAGAAACTACATTTAAAGTTCCTATTCCCAGGGTCCGGGACCACTTTCGCGTTCTCTCGCCCCTTTTTCTGTCTCGTCGTTACATATTATTATTGTAATAATCATAATTATTATTGTTGCTACAGGAGGAAAAGTATCACAAGGGTATAGCCTACATAGCTAGCGAACAACATCTTTATTTAAGGTACCAACGTTTCTAATAAAGATGTTGTTCGCTACATATACCCTTGCGATACTTTTCCTTCTGAAGATTATTGTTGCTATCATTATTAATATTTTTATTACTATTATTATTATTTTGATTATAGTTATTATTATTGTTGTTATTATTATTATTATTATTATTATTATTATTATTATTATGGTTACCTCTTGCAATGTGTTGATGGGAGGCTGCACTAGAGGTATGGTGAGGAAGGCCGTGAGTGAAGACCGGTACACCACAGTTAACAGTAGGCCAAACCAAACCCACATTATGAAGTAGCTGCGGGTCACGTCACTCAACGGTACCTCAAGAAAGAGATAAATAGGTCA
Organism: Paralithodes platypus; assembly: GCA_032716605.1. Classification (NCBI taxonomy): domain Eukaryota; kingdom Metazoa; phylum Arthropoda; class Malacostraca; order Decapoda; family Lithodidae; genus Paralithodes; species Paralithodes platypus. The sequence continues at coordinate 7,235,626 of CM064560.1, forward strand.
GTCAGTCAATCAGTAGCCAGGCCCAAGGGTAGGGAGGATCAGCAACAGACACGAGGAAGGAAAAAGAGGTGGCAGGAGAAGAACTCATAACAGTTCGCCCACAAAAAGCAAGCACACAAGCATTCATCAGCCCCCGAATTGCCTAAAAGTTATAAGTTTATTTTGAAGGATTTGTTTAATATATTCTTGTACTTATATGTGAATTAATCTTAGCTAAATAATGAAGACTTATGAAAGGCTTTTATAATAATAATATTTGATTTTGGCTTGGTCATTCTTTTAACTCTGGGGGAGGCACTAGTCACAAGCAGTTTTACCTTTTGTCTCCCTCATCCACATAGAAAAAAAAAAATTACCTGCGGCATGCTGACCCCAAAGAAGATCCCGGTGCCATAAAAGATATTATGAGACAGAGAGGTGGCCCACAGAGACTCTGACTGTAGGAGGTGGTGGGCGGCTTGGGAGGTCAGGTAGAGCAGAAATGTACCCAACCCGAGGAAGAGGAGCGTTACCAGCCACACCTGCAAGTGGATGCATTGTTGATCAAAGGCTTTCATTATATGTTGGAAATTCACAATGCCCTGTTTACCTGATTTTTACCTATATAGCTGACCTTCCATCTTGTGGTTGTAAATATACATTGGTGTTGGTGAAATGCTGGGTGTGAAGGGAATTTAACCCTCCTGAAAATCCCCAGGCCAAGTGGTGGTGTCTGGCGTGGATTCGAACCCTGGTTAGGGACCTCAGTAGGTTTTACCAGACTCACGCGCTAACTCACTGTACTACCACGGTCGTACAATAGGATAGCAACCTTAGTTCTCCTTGAAAGAACCAGGTGATAATCACGTGGTGGGTTTCTCAGACTTCACCACCAACGACTATTTTACGCTATCCCAGACGTCAACTCGGGTAGTTTTGTGGTTATGGGATTTTTGCGGGTACAGGGTATTACAGTGTGTATATAACCGACAAGGTTAAATTTAGTTAAGAAAACATCATACTGTTTCAAGCAAAGCATTTGTTAGGATTAGTGGTGTACAGAATATCAAGCAGCTCAGTTTCTGGTGCTAAATGATGAGGTAATTGTAGCTTCATACCTGTAGGCTAAAGGGATAGACGAGGGCTACCCACTGCGGGAGGGCCTCAGGCAGGGGGGTGATGAAACAACCAAACTCCATGTCGTAGGGCACCGTCATGTCCACCACCTGAACCACACATCACACTTTATAATTTCGTCAACTATATAATTATTATATTACATAGTTTGCCATATATAATATATGTATATATATTTATCTATCAGTTATTTTTCTACATGAGCTCAGTAATGTCATGGAATTGCATGCAAATAAATATTTCATCCCAAATGTACAGTGTGTTCAAACTTGTTCAATCTCAAATAGCCTGGAACCAACTATGCACCAAGGCTTTTGTCCATCTGTGTTCCTGACCTCGAGGTAGTGTATGTGAATGAAGAGGTTAGCCACCCCCATATGGGCCCTCCTCTGGGTCAGGTCCCCCGTCAGCCCGGACCACGACCCGTTACCCATGGGGGACCCCCACTTGCCACCGTCCGAGGGATTCACGATACTCAAGCGGAAGTTCAAGGCCTCGGATAGGATGTGGAGAAGCCGGATATCGATGCCTGTGGATATAGAAGAATTACTGAGAGGGTAAATAGTTTGAGTATCATGATTTAATTATACATTGTTAGATCATAATAAATAACTAGCCTATACCCTAACAGTTAGCATGCCTCTGTAACAGTGTTGAGTTTGCAATAGGGGAATATAGATACCAGTAAGCGCTGTAGTAGAATAAAGGGGCCCCTGCCGAAGGATAAGTCAGAAATAGAGAAATTTGAGTGCGTAGTGTGCAAAGGCGAGCTTGTGTTAAGTGATGATCCTGTGGCTGTGAATTTTGGAAATGAGTCTTTGGAGCTGGTGAACAAGTTTTGTTACCTAGGAGATACCATCTCTGCCGGTGGTGGGGCCGAGGCTGCCACTGTTGCTAGAATTAGGTGTGGCTGGGGGAAGTACAGAGAATTGATGCCAATCCTGACCATGAAAAGAATGCCTCTCCCCCTGAAGGGAAAGGTGTATGCCTCATGTGTTAGAAGTGCAATGACTATGCCTCAGAAACATGGGCCGTTAAAGTAGAGGATGTCAACAGAATGGAGCGTAATGCGATGAGAATGGTGAGATGGATGTGTGGGGCCAGGCTACAGGATAGAATAACAAATGTTGAGCTGAGGAGACGTTTAGGTATAAAGAGTATTAGCGAGGTGATGCGTACAAGTAGACTGGGATGGTATGGACATGTGGAGAGAATGGATGAACAAAATTGGGTGAAAAAATGCAGGTCTGTGATTGTGGAGGGAGCTGCACCAAGGGGTGGACCGAGGAAGACCTGGGATCGGACTATACGCGCCGATCTCAAATCCAAGAACTTGACAAGTGAAGCAGCCCTTAACAGGGTTGCCTGGAACGCCGCCATTAGGACAAGAGACTGAAACTGCACTTATGTGTGGAACACTCAGTCTTAAAATGTTATGTATGTATGTACTGTAAACAGTATTTAGATAATATAAATAATATATACACTAATAAATCAACTCTACCTCCTTACGGGGGGTCACCTGTTTTTGTTTCTCTTCTCTCCTTTCCTCTCTTTCTCTGGCTTGTATCCATTCGGCCCCATTCAACCAACTGTTTTAAGACGTTTATCCACATCCAAGTGTCGATTTCTTCCTGGTGAGCGATAGCGAGCCAGCATTGTATGGAGAAATCCGGCTTCGCCGGATACATTTTTCTATCCAGGATGGGGGTAAACGTCTTAAAACAGTAGGCTGAATGGATACAAGCCAAAGAGAGTTGGAGAGAAAGAGAAAAAAGCGAGGTTGGCCCCCTTAACACTCACCATCATACGCATGCCCCCCATCCTTGTCGTGAACATCAACAATGGAGGGCGCGTGCTCGAAGGTGACGGCTCGCAACTGACTGCCGTGGAAGTCCGCCAGCTTGTCCGGGAAGGGGTTAATCCGGCGCTGGGGTTGTCCGGAACTCCAGCGGTCGGCCAGGTAGAGCAGGTCTAACGAGGCACCGCGAAACACCAGGCTACTCCAGATCTCCCACTCATCTCCATCGCCTGATCCCGACTGCATCACGTATGTATAAGAAAGCTGGGTTATGCTAGATAATGTATTTGGTAAGATCCTGTGTAGTGGGGAGAACTGTTTTTCGGATGTCTATTTACTAAGAAATATTGAACAATATCTTTAACCTAACCTAATCTAGTATATTAGTGGACTGTTTATGAATGTAAAATGTAAATATATATTGTAACCTTACCAAATTATTGAGGTATAAGTACAGGTCTCCCCGCTACACAGGATTATACCATGAATATTTTATAATTGTTATCAAATAAAGCCTTTCACTTTCAAGCATAGTAATTTCATGAAGTGGATACAGGCATCATCTCCCATCATTCTCATTGACCCTTAATGTGAAGCAAGGTATCGTAAGCAGTATATTCTACAAATATCCAAATAAGTCTAAAAAATATTGATTCCCCGAGTATTACAATAATAGTGGCTAGGCTGGGAAAGATGTAGTATCCGGGCGTACGGACGTCATGTTTACATAGGTCGTGCGCTCACGTTTTTTTATTTTTTTTTATTTGCCCCTTGCTGGCAATATATATGATGATGACAATAAGTCATGGGGCGGGTGTGAGGGCCCTCAACCTATTATTGTGTATCAGGGCAGTCAAAATACACGGGAACATGATCGCGAGCATGCGAGTAGTTTAAACAAGGCGGGCAGTACGCCCGAATACTACATTCTTACCGCTACGCTTACCGAATTACCCAATATATTTACAATAATTTAATATCCAAATTACCGCAAGAGAACCAGCATACTGTACCTGTGTCAGAACTATTGCATAGGGTCTCCAAGCCATGACCTGGTTCTGGAGGATGACCTGAGCTGACCCCTCCCCCGCCGCTGCTCCCCCTGCTGCCCCCATGGTGACAAAGATGAAGCGCCCCAGGTGATCCAAGGTCTCCAGGCCCCCAGACTCCACCAGCGTCCCCAGGTGTGTTGCCTGTAGGGGGCGCAGAAGGGGTTTGTAGCATTAATTCAATAATTTGCCAGAACTCCCACTTACAATCTCTAGGAGGGTCAAAAATGATAATGTTTAATCTAATATATGCTTGGATACATACAGTAGATTGTTTGTTTACTGGAAAGATATGAAACCGCTGTCTCTGCATCATGGTAATAAAAAAGTTTTAATAATTAACATATTTTGATACAAACTCGACGTACCGGTAACAGCTGAGTAATTAAGGTGAGGACATCGCATTTTACTGGCAGCTGGAAATAAACAGACTATAGTTGTTTAGATAATTGTCTCAAGCATCTTTCATCCTGCAGAAAAGATGGCATAGAGAGACACATAGTTTAGATAATTGTCTCATGCATCTTTCACCCTGCAGAGATCTTACCATACTCACATGCTGAGACACATAATTGGATAATTGTCTCAACTTTTTTTTCATCCTACAAAGAAGATGCCATAGAGAGATACATAATTTAGATCAGTGTCTCTAGCATTTTTCATCCTGCAGAGACCATTAAGGAACACCCTGTTCTTAACATTAATCCTTCATTAAAAACCTGAATGCACTTGAATAATTTTATGAAAGCATATGATCCTCCCGGGATTCGAACTCGGGACACCACACCCAGAACATAAGCATCTAAACCATTAGACCTACACCACCAACACATGATGAAAGACACAGTTTAGATCATTGTCTCAAGCATTTTTCATCCTGCAGAGAAGACGCCGTACACAGATACATCATTTAGATCAGTGTCTCAAGCATCTTTCATTCTGCAGAGACCATACCATTCTCACATGCCAAGAGATACATAACTTAGATAATTGTCAAGCATCTTTCACCCTGCAGAGACCATACCATACTCACATGTTGAGAGACGAAGACATACACAGAACAGGTACTGATACGGGCCTCATCAGTGAAGGAAGGCAGGGACAGATTACCCCCCTGCCCCCCCAGATGACCCCCCTGCCCCACCAGATGACCACCTTGCTCTGTGTTACGGCTGCTGAGGAGGGTCACAGTGAAGGGTAGGTCAAGGAGGCGAGTCAGGTCACCATACCCACCACCCCCATTGACCTCACTAGCATCCCCTCCTCCACCACCCTCGTCAAGGAAGAGGTTGACCCCGCACCCGACCAGATAGCTGTCAGGAATTAAGGAGAGTCATTTGGTTTTACTGGATCCCTTCTCCCTCATGCTTAGCCCCATTTAATTACGAGATTTAAAGATGTTCGCCCCATTAGTTTGTCGATTTTAAGAACTTTCACCCCACTTCTTAGGCAATATCAAGACCTTTCGTGCTATTTAGGTGTCGACTTTTTCCTGGCGAGCGGTAGCGAGCCTGTAATATAAGGGTAACCAGCCTTCGGCTGGGAAATTTTTCTGCCAAAAAATGTACAAATTTATCTTGAAGGAGGGTCTTCGGGGTGTTTTTTTAAGCTTGATAGAGGTCTAGAGAGCAAACTGTAATGCATATAAAATCATAAAAAGACAAGAATATAAATGATATCACCAAGAAGAAAAGATCCGCTCCTCAACCAATGAGGAAGCTGTGAGAATGAAAAGTGTAAACAATGTTTACTTGGCAGCTGATGAAAAAAATGCGAAATATAAACTAAATATAAAGAACACCTAACATCTTAACAGCTAAAGAAGAAACTAAGATTTGGAGGGAATGGTGTAGTATCCAGGCATATTATGGTCGTAATGTTTACATAGGTCGTGCGCTCGCGGTTACGTTACGTCTATTTTGACTGCCTTTTTGTTCTGTTAATTTGCGCCCTTCTGGCAATATATATGATCATGCCAATAAGTCATGGGGCGTTGAGAGGGGCACTCAACCTATTATTGTATCCAACGGCAGTCAAAATAGACGGGAACATGATCGCGAGCTTGTGAGTATTGTAAACAAGACGGGCGGTATGGCTGAATACTACATCCTTACCGATTTGGAAAATTCTCGGTGACAAGCCAAATTTTTGTACTATGCTCTGGATAAAAAAATATATATATATAATGTAGCAGTCTATAGATAATAAGAACGTTTAACCCCTTATGAACCGTAACATCTTTTCCATTTTAGTCTAGCTATATTTAGACGATTTTGTAGAGTTTTAGAAGGATCTGTGGTAGTAAAAAGGGTTAAGTGAGATAGTTCGAAGCCTGCTAATTGCTATAGGCCCTTTTTAAGTTGAATAGAATAGTTCAATAGTAGCCAGAATAAAGCTAAAAATAAGTTGTCGGTACAGAAGGGGTTAAGTAGTTCACTAACCTGTCGAGTATGTATCGTAGGACTTGGTGAAGAGAGTTAACATCAAGGAGTTTTGGAGAAGTGTTGGATAGTCTAGATAGTAAGGATGGTGATGGTTCTCCTGCCCTCACCCCAACCACTGCCAGGACCACCCCCCAGAACAACCTGGTGTAAAGTAAAATGTAAAGTATGGTCAAATGTGCTATGCTTAGACCATTTTGTGCAGCTTAAGAAGGATGTATGGCGGTAAAAAGGCTTGAGTGAGATAGTTCGAAGCCTGTTAATTGCTGGAGGCCTTTTCTAAGCTGAATATAATCGCCCAATAGTAGCCAGACTTAAGGGGAGATCTCCACTTGAGGATTTGTTTTCTTGACCCCTTTCTCCCTCATGTTTAGCCCCATTGCTTTTGATATTATAAAAAGTTTGCCCCATTAGTTTAGCGATTTAAAGAACTTTCACCCCATATTAAGACCTTTCGTGCAATTCAGGTGTCGATTTTATCCTGGCGAGCGATAGCGAGCCTGTAATTTAAGAGGAACCGGCCTCTGGCCGGGACATTTTTCTACCGAAAAATGTACAAATTTGTCTTGAAAGGGACTCAAGGGGGTGTAATTTTAAGCTTGATGGAGGTCTAGGGAACAAACTAAATACCTCCCCTTAAGTTACAAAGACGTCGCCGGTACAGAAGGGGTTGTACCGGCAACGTCTATGTAAATATATTTTGGCTACTGTTAGACGATTATATTCAGTTTAAAAAAGGGCCTCCAACAACTAACAGGCTTCGAATTATCTCACTTAAGCCTTGTACTGCAATAGATCCTTAAGGGGAGATGGGTCGCTTTTCTGGACCCCTTTCTCCCTCATGCTTAGCCCCATTAGTTTTCAGATTTGATGACGTTCGGCCCATTAGTTCGGCGACTTTAATATAATTATTTTAGAATAAAATATAAAAGACATCGCCGGTACAGAAGGGGTTAAACGCTTGCTTGAGTATCCCCTTGAGAATCAGAGACGTGGGTTATACTTTATTGGGGAAGGATGTAGTTACCGGGTGTACCACTACCAACATACAACATAAATCATCTATAAATACTTATAAATACTTATAATAAAATAAATACTTATAAATCTATAATACTAGGTTAGGTTAGGTTAGGTTAGGTTGTTTGGTTAGGGTAATGTATTTTTGTATCCAAAGGCAGTCAAAATAGACGGGAACATGATGGTGAGCGTCCGTGTAGTGTAAACAAGACGGGCGGTACACCGATAACTACATTCTTGCCCTTTATTCTAGCCATATTTAGAAGATATTATACGCCTTAGGGAATGAGTTGTGTTACCGGGCGTACGTCGTGTACACACGTAAGTTGATGTGGGAGCGGCAGCCCCCACCCATAATACTATGATAAGTTAGGTAAGGTTGTTAGGTTAAGCTAATGTCCTTTTAAAGGGGTATAGTAAACACTAGGATATACCCGGTCAGAGGTAGGTGATAGTGATACGCCCGATAACACAACTCTTACCCAACTTAGGAAGGACCTGTGGTAGTTATAAAGGAATTGATTGAGATAGTTTGAAGCCCGATTTATCATTGCTCGTGGCCCTTCCTAAGCTGAATAAAATCGTCGGATTTTTTTTATTTTAATACCACGAATTTTCCGAGTGTTTTTTTATAAACAAAATTGTTAATTTGCATCAATATATAGAGTTTGTAATTGATTAGAAATCTCGGGAAAACCTATTTTCCCCATAAGGCCTATCGATCGATGTTGTTCCCAGATAGTGATTTGAAAAGACATTAGCCTAACCTAACAACATTACCTAACCTAACCTAGTATTATGGGTGGGGGCTGCCGCCCCCACACTCCCGCTGGTTGAGTACTAATCCCTTAGTAAATAAAAAAAACAAAAATTGGCTGTCGATTATACGAAGGTGAAAGAGAAGTCGATGAAGTCTACGGTGTTTACTCTGCAATATTCAGCTTGATTGTACATTGATAACGGGAAAGTACCGTATTGACAACCTTGTTACGAAAATTAAATTTTAGTAGCATACTTTTACATTAGGTTTTTCCGAGGGTTTAACACATGTTCATATGATCTTTAGAGCTGTCGATAACTGGAAGTACCGTATTGACAACCTTGTTACGAAAAATAAATGTTAGTACCATACTTTTTTATTAGGTTTGCCGAGGGTTAAAACAAATTTTCTTATGATCTTTAGAGCATATAGATTCAATATTTATCTTCAAATATATCAATAAAATTTGTGGTATTAAAATAACATTGAACCAAATCGTCTAATAGTTGCCAGAATACGAGGGTTAAGGGGGGTCACCGGCTTTTTATATCTTTCTCTCCTTTTCTCTCTTTCCCTGGCTTGTATTCATTCGGCCCCATTCAGCCAACTGTTTTAAGACGTTTATCCCCATCCAGGTGTCGATATCTTCCTGGCGAGCGATAGCGAGCCAGCATTGTATGGAGAAATCCGGATTCGCCGGAGACATTTTTCTATCGAAAAATGTATAAATTTAGCTTGCTGTCAAAACAAAAATATATATATGCTGGCTCGCTACCGCTCGCCAGGAAAATATAGACACTATGATGGGGGTAAAAGTCTTAAAAAAGTAGGCTGAATGGGCCCGAATGGATACAAGCCAAAGAGAGAGGGAGAGAAAGAGAATAGATTATACCTGATATGATTTACTTTAGTCTGTGTCTATGCTTAAGGGGGTGACCTGCTTTTTGTTATTTTTGTCCTTTTCTCTCTTTCTCTGGCTTGTATCCATTCGGCCCCATTCAGCCAACTATTTTAAGACGTTTATCCCCATCTAGGTGTCGATTTCTTCCTGGCGAGTGATAGCGAACCAGCATTATAATTATGAAGAAATCCGGCTTCGCCGGAGACATTTTTCTATCGAAAAATGTACAAATTTAGCCTGCTGTCAAACAAAAATAACAAATATACTGGCTCGCTACCGCTCACCAGTAAAATATTGACACCTGGATGGGGATAAATGTCTTAAAACAGTAGGCTGAATGGAGCCAAATGGATACAAGCCAGAGAAAGATAGAAAAGGACAGAACAAAAACAGATCACCCCCCTTAAGGGGAGATGGGTCGCTTGTCTGGCCCCCCCTTCACCCTCATGTTTAGTTCCATTAGGTTTCAGATATTAAGAAGTTCGACCCATTAGTTTGGCAATTTTAAGATTTTTCATCCCATTTCGTTGTCAATGTTAGGACTTTTAGCGCTCACCAGGAAAAAATCAACACCTAAAATCACGAAAAGTGTTAATATTGATCAAATCGTTGGGCGAAAGGTCTAAAAATCGCCAAACTAATGGACCGAACGTCTTATAATCTGACAACTAATGGGGCTAAACATGAGGGAGAAGGGGGGTGGTGGGGGGGGGGGGGGGGGGGCAGAAAAACAACTCATCTCCCCTTAACCCCTTCCGTACCGGCGACGTCTTTTTCTTTTTATTCTAGCTATATTTAGACGATATTGTGCAGCTGAAAACGGGTCTGTGGTAGCAAAAAGGGTTGAGTGAGATAGTTCGAAGCCTGTTAATTGCTGGAGGCCCTTTTGATACTAAATACAATCGTCGATAATCTTCAAGGACACTAGATCCGCCTTATTAGAAACAATTTATTAGGGAAAATAGGCACCAACAGATCCGCCATATTTTTCTCCATATAGTCCGCATGGAGGATTTTCGTTATTGACAAATTGAAAAATACCCACTTCACAGACAAATACACCAAAAATCTAAGTCAAAGGTGGGGTGTGGGGGCGGCAGCCCCCACCTATAATACTAGGATAGGTTAGGTAAGGTTAGGCTAATGTCCTTTCAAAGTGGTATAGGCTAACACTAGGATAGCCTATACCCGGTCAGAGGTAAGACGAAGAAGAAGAAGCGTCCGGCAGTAGTCTCCTTGAATGCTACCAAATCGTCTAATGGTAGCCAGAATAAAGTATCGATAATTTGTTTAAGCAATTGAATTTATCGTCAGCTGAAAAGAAACAGAGTAGCCTATGGTTGAGTTGGGTAAGATCCTGTGTAGCGGGTGGAACTGTTTTTCAGATGCCTATTTACTAAGAAACATTCAACAATATTTTTAACCTAACCTAACCAAAACCCAACTTAGTATATTAGTGGACTATTTATGAATGTAAAACTTAAAAGTATATTGTAACATTACCAAATTATTGAGATATAAATACATGTCCACCCGCTACACAGGATTATACCTTGAGCTGTACCGATCACCCATATCCCTACTCACAAGATCCTCCTGAGAGCCATGAGTGTGACCTTCCCCCTTGACCTCTGTTGCCTTACTGAAACTCAAGACGCCCACCATTTTCCTTATATAACCGTCTTGGGAGATTCGTCACGTGACTTCTCAAGACGGTGGTAGGTAGAGGAGCTGGGGAAGATCCATATTGTGTTCTATCGACTTTTTTGTCTTCTATGTGAGTGAGGGAGACAAAGGGTAGAACTGTCAGTATCGAGTGCCTACCCCAGAGTTGAAAGAGTGACAGGGCCAAAATCAAGGGACGTTCGAGCCAAAATGCCTGGATACACTGAGTTTGAAGCAATTTAAGTTATAGGAAGAGGGAAAGACTGATTCTAGGAGAGAGTTCCAGAGCTCAGCAGTTGAATAGAAGTCTGAGAATAGCGTTTCACTCTTGGGTTGGAGAGTTGCACAGAGTAGGATTAACCTCGTCAGCACCATGACGCAATTTTACCGTTGATTCTGGCTAAATATAGACGATTATATGCAGTTTAAGAAGGAACTGTGTTACTAAGAGGGTGTATTAAGATTGTATTTACCTCTTTGAGCCCTAAAGGTAGATTATAAACAAAAGAAAATCATCTAATGGTAACCAGTATAGGATAAGAATTACGGGTAAGAGTTGTGTTATCGGGCGTACCACTACCGACATACAGCGTAACTCGACCTCTCTAAAACATTAACCTAACCAAACGACCTAACCTAGTGTTCCTGTAGTAATGAGAATACTAGGTTAGGCTAGGCTTTTTAGTTAGGTTAAGTATTTATAGATGATTTATGTTGAATGTCGGTAGTGGTATACGCCCGATAACACAACTCTTACCGAATTACGTAATGTCGGTGAAGGGGTTAACGAATCATATCTGTTATAGTAAATAAAGGTCAATATACAGGAGGAGCTACAATATAGGTAGCAAAATTATAATAGTAGTTTTGGGTTCCTATCATCATATGCTTCATTTCTATATACTTTTTATCCCCGGGTAAAAAAAAAAAAAATCTTGGGATTTTTCATTTATTTTCTTGGGATTTTTTGTTTTGGTCATTAACCTAACCAAAAAACCTAACCTAACCTAACCTAATAGCCCCCAAATACATTTAGGTTAGGTTAGGTTTTTTGGTTAGGTTAATAAAAAAAATAAAAAAAAAATCCAAGAAGAAAATTAAAAACCCAAGATTTTTTTTTTTTCCCCCCCGGGGATAAAAAGTATATAGAAATGAAGCATATGATGATAGGAACCCAAAACTACCATTAGAATATTGCTACCTATATTGTAGCGCCTCCTGTATATTGACCTAAATGAATGCCGAAAATCGCTATAATAATGCCACAGTATCTACAATATCGCTCTAAAATGGCTAAGATCTCCAGAATGTCGCTTTTAGCTTGGCAAGAGTTGTGTTATCGGGCGTACCACTACCGACATACAGCAGAACTCCTCTCTAAAACATTAACCTAACCAAACAACCTAACCTAACCTAGCATTCATGTAGTAATGAGAATAGTAAGTTAGGTTAGGCTTTTTAGTTAGGTTAAGTATTTATAGATGATTTATGTTGTATGTCGGTAGTGGTACGCCCGATAATAACTCTTACCTTTAGCTTTTTAGTTTTAGCTTGGGGACTCGCAGAGGGCTGCACACGGGCAGCATGATATGCGGGGGTTGTGCGGGGAGTTAAGGGGCTAATTGGTTGGATGAGGATAAGGAGAACAATGTTTGGTGATCTTAGCTTTAAGACTATCAAGAGTGGGATTGTTAACTATATGAGATGGAAGGTGATTCCACTCTTGGATGCTGCGGGGAAAAAATTAGTACTCAAATATGTCTGTGCTTGCCTGGTGTGTGGTATTTTCGGTTGTGGCTGCCTCTTGTGGATCGAATCTTTGTAGGGTGTAAATATGTGTCCTTGTCTATGTCTTCTTGATTCTTTGTGATTTTGTATAGCATTTGTTGTCTGTGTATTTGTCTTGTTGCAAGTGTGTCTAATCTAATGTCTTGTTTGAGCAAAGTGACCGATGTAGTGTGTCTGTAATCACGTCCGATCCATCTTGCCGCTTTATTCTGTATGGCTTCTAATTTATTAATGTTGCTGTGAGTGTGTGGATCCCAGACGGTGTCGCAGTACTCAATGTATAGTCCAACTAGTGTTTTAGAAGCTAAAATTTAGATGTCTGCGTTGCACCTCCTTAGGTTCCTGCGCAGGAAACCCAGGGCTGTGTTGGCTTTTGCCCTGGTGCTACTCACATGTGTAGCGTCATGTCGCTAGATGTAAACATTTGCATTTTATGTGCACTATATAAAGCACTGTAAAAAAACAAATACAATCCCTATAGACGGCAACTCTTATTAAGCCCGTTACTGTTTTAAAATAGATGCTGATTTCAATAAGTCATGGGGGATGAGATGGGGGCAAAGCCCCCCTCTCAACCGATCCTGTATCCAAAGGCAACACAAATGGATATTTACTCTGAAAATGACTTGCATCCGAGATCGTTTGGTAATATTATTTGTATTAATCTCACCACCACACCCCCAATGAAATTAATTAAAGTATATATGATCCACCGGTGGGAGAAAACATATTTTCCGGGGATTGTAACTTGTTTCGGTAATATTTTTCGGGCTTTGTTCCCCTATTCTATTATATGGGTACTTACCTTATTCTATTATATGGGTACTTACCTTATTCTATTATATGGGTACTTACCTTATTCTATTATATGGGTACTTACCTTATTCTATTATATGGGTACTTACCTTATTCTATTATATGGGTACTTACCTTATTCTATTATGTGGGTACTTACCTTATTCTATTATATGGGTACTTACCTTATTCTATTATATGGGTACTTATCTTATTCTATTATATGGGTACTTATCTTATTCTATTATATGGGTACTTACCTTATTCTATTATATGGGTACTTATCTTATTCTATTATATGGGTACTTATCTTATTCTATTATATGGGTACTTATCTTATTCTATTATATGGGTACTTATCTTATTATTATATGGGTACTTATCTTATTCTATTATATGGGTACTTACCTTATTCTATTATATGGGTACTTACCTTATTCTATTATATGGGTACTTATCTTATTCTATTATATGGGTACTTATCTTATTCTATTATATGGGTACTTATCTTATTCTATTATATGGGTACTTACCTTATTCTATTATATGGGTACTTACCTTATTCTATTATATGGGTACTTATCTTATTCTATTATATGGGTACTTATCTTATTCTATTATATGGGTACTTACCTTATTCTATTATATGGGTACTTATCTTATTCTATTATATGGGTACTTACCTTATTCTATTATATGGGTACTTATCTTATTCTATTATATGGGTACTTATCTTATTCTATTATATGGGTACTTATCTTATTCTATTATATGGGTACTTATCTTATTCTATTATATGGGTACTTATCTTATTCTATTATATGGGTACTTACCTTATTCTATTATATGGGTACTTACCTTATTCTATTATATGGGTACTTATCTTATTCTATTATATGGGTACTTATCTTATTCTATTATATGGGTACTTATCTTATTCTATTATATGGGTACTTACCTTATTCTATTATATGGGTACTTACCTTATTCTATTATATGGGTACTTATCTTATTCTATTATATGGGTACTTATCTTATTCTATTATATGGGTACTTACCTTATTCTATTATATGGGTACTTACCTTATTCTATTATATGGGTACTTATCTTATTCTATTATATGGGTACTTACCTTATTCTATTATATGGGTACTTACCTTATTCTATTATATGGGTACTTATCTTATTCTATTATATGGGTACTTATCTTATTCTATTATATGGGTACTTATCTTATTCTATTATATGGGTACTTACCTTATTCTATTATATGGGTACTTATCTTATTCTATTATATGGGTACTTACCTTATTCTATTATATGGGTACTTATCTTATTCTATTATATGGGTACTTATCTTATTCTATTATATGGGTACTTATCTTATTCTATTATATGGGTACTTATCTTATTCTATTATATGGGTACTTACCTTATTCTATTATATGGGTTCTTACCTTATTCTATTATATGGGTACTTACCTTATTCTATTATATGGGTACTTACCTTATTCTATTATATGGGTACTTATCTTATTGTTCGTATAGGTAGAGCTAGTCTGATGGTCGGCTGTAGACGTCCGTAGGGTAGTATCCTCTTTTAGCTTTGTACTATCATTTTAACCCATTTTACTACCACAGATCCTTTTTAAACTGCACAAAATCGACTAAATACAGCCAAAACTTAATGAAAAAGACGTCGCCGGTACAGAAGGGGTTAAGTACGACCGTTCACTTCACAGGTCAACAACGAACTGACTCCTGAACTGCTTTTCCTCCTCCAGCTTTGTTGTTGTTGTTGTTGTTGTTGTTGGCGGAGGAATACATTAAGGAGGGGTCACCGGCGTTTTTTGTTTTATCTTTCTCTCCCTTCGGCTAGTATCCATTCGTCCCCATTCAGCCTACTGTTTTAAGACGTTTACCCACATCCAGGTGTCAATATTTTCCTGGCAAGCGGTAGCGAGCCAGCATATATACTGTATATTTTTGTTTTGACAGAAGCTAAATTTGTACATTTTTCGATAGAAAAATGTCTCCGCCAAAGCCGGATTTCTCCATACAATGCTGGCTCGCTATCGCTCGCCAGGAAGAAATCGACACCTAGATGGGGATAAACGTCTTAAAATAGTTGGCTGAATGGGGCCGAATGGATACAAGCCAGAGAAAGAGAGAAAAGGACAGAAATAAAGCAGGTCACCCCCCTTAACCCCTTCTCTACCGCTACGTCTTTTTAACTTTCTTCTGGCTGCTATTAGACGATTATATTCAGTTTAAGAAGGGCCTCCAGCAATGGACAGGCTTCGAACTATCTCGCTTAACCCTTTTTACTACCCCCGATCCTCCTTAAACTGCACAAAAAGGCGTCACTGGTAGAGAAGGGGTTAACTGCTTATTATTCTATCTATATGTAGACGATTTTGTTCTTTTTAAGGAGGGTCTGTGGTAGAAAAAAGGGATTAAGGGGAGGTATTTAGTTTGTTCCCTAGACCTCCATCAACCTTAAAATTACACCCCCTCGAGTCCCTTTCAAGATAAATTTATAAATTTTTCGGTAGAAAAATGTCCTGGCCGAAGGCCGATTCCTCTTAAATTACAGGCTCGCTATCCCTCGCCAGGATAAAATAGACACCTGAATTGCACGAAAGGTTTTAATATGGGGTGAAAGTTCTTAAAATCGCTAAACTAATGGGGGCAAAACTTTTATAATATCAAAAGCAATGGGGCTAAACATGAGGGAGAAAGGGGTCAAGAAAAAAATCCCTCAAGTGGAGACCTCCCCTTAAGCGAGATGGTTCGAAACCTGGTGAGTGAACCTGTGAATTGCGCTGGAGGCCCTTTTAAAACTGAATCGAATCTCCTAATAGTAGCCAGAATAAAATTAAAAGGACGGCGCCGGTACAGAAGGGGTTAAGGGGGTAGTGCTTGGTTTTTGTTTTGGTGTTTGTATTCATTAATTTATATATTATAGTTTCCTCGCTAGACCTCCATCAAGATTTTAAAAAACACCCCCTAGACTCCCTGTCAAAGTCAATGCCCGGCTGAAGGCCGATTTCCTCTAAAATTACAGGCTCGCTATTGCTCGCCAGGAATAAAACAGACACCTAAATGGCACGATAGGTCTTAATATTGACAAAGAAATGGGGCGTAAGGTCTCAAAATTCCCAAACTAACGGAACGAACGTCGTATAACCTCTAAACTAATATGCTAAACATGAGGGAGAAGGGGGTCCATAAAAAGCGAGTAGTACCCCCTTAATAGGGAAATAATGCGTGCAATATCTTAAGAAGTAAATCAATATAAAAGATTTATTTTACCCAACTTTGAAGGTGTAATTTCCCATTTTTTATACACTAACATTTACGTGTTTACATGTAGTCAACGCCATCTGTTGAGTGTGTGGCGAAAATTATAGGTAGCGCCAACGAACTTGACACTAGAGCAAATTGGCTGTAGATATCCACACCTATTTCCTGGTGGACTCTTCCCAAATGATAGAAACGTCAGCCCGATTGCTTTCATTAATTTCGAGTTATAAGTTAAGGGGTCCAGATTATTGTCAAGTTCGCTGGCGCTACCTAAAGTAACAGGTTGCTCGAAGTGATTCCTGTGAGACAAAGAAACGCCCTCAATAAATTATTATTATTATTATTATTATTATTATTATTATTATTATACAGTATATATATATATATATATATATATGTGTGTGCTAAATCTTTCTCATGATATTTTGATCACATTAACCCCTTCTGTACCGGCGACGTCTTTTTAATTATATTCTACCAATATTTAGACGATTGTGTGCAGTTTAAGAAGGATCTGTGGTAGTAAGAGGGGTTAAATGAGATAGTTCGAAGCCTATTAATTGTTGGAGGCCCTTTTTAAACTGAATAAAATCGCCTAATAGTAGCCAGCATAAAGGCAAAAGGACGTCACAAGTACAGAAGGGGTTAAAAAAAGTTAAGAGAGATATTTCGAAGCCTGTTAATTGCTGGAGGCCCTTTTTCAGCTGAATAAACTGAATTAAGGGGAGATGGGCTGGTGTTTCTGACCCCTTCTCTCTCATGTTTAACCCCATTGTTTTTTTGTTTTTTTTGTTTTTTATATATTGTAAAGCGTTCAGGTCATTGGTTATTGTTTGGGGGGTCTATTTATTTATATAGTCATATATATTTTAGTTTCCTCGCTAGACCTCCATCAATCTTAAAAAAAACTTCCACTAGATCCCCCTTCGAGAATAATTTGTACATTTTTCGGTAGAATACTGTCATGGCCGAAGGCAGGTTCCTCCACAACTACAGGCTCGCTTTCGCTCGCCTGGAAAATAAATCGACACCTAAAGGGTACGAAAGGTCTAAATATTGATAACAATATGGGGTGAAACGTTATAAAATCGACAAACTAATGGGACAAACGTCTCACAATCTCAAAACTAATGGAGATAAGCACGAGGGAGAAAGGGGACCAGAAAAACGGCCCATCACCCCTTAAGGGGGGTCACCGGCTTCTTTTATCTTTCTCTCCTTTTCTCTCTCTCCCTGGCTTGTATCCATTCGGCCCCATTCAGCCAACTGTTTTAAGACGTTTATCCCCATCCAGGTGTCGATTTTTTCCTGGCGAGCGATATCGAGCCAGCATTGTATGGAGAAATTCAGCTTAGCCGGAGAAATTTTTCTATGAAAAATGTACAAATTTAGCCTGCTTTCAAAAAATATGTTGGCTTGCTACTGCTCGCCAGGGAAAAAAATCGACACCTGTATGGGGATAAACGTCTTGAAACAGTAGGCTGAATGGGGCCGAATGGATACAACCCGGAGAGAGGAGAGAGAGTGAAACAAAAAACAAGATGGGCCTCTTAAGGGGAGATGGGTCGTTTTTCTGGACCCCTTCTTCCTTATGTTTAGCCCCATTGTTTTTTTTAGATTTTAAGAAGTTTGACCCATTAGTTTGTCGATTTTACAAGCTTTCACCCCATTTCTTTGTCAATATTAAGACATTTCGTGCCATTTAGGTGTCGAATTTTTCCTGGCGAGCGATAGCGAGCCTGTAATTGTAGGGGGAACAGGGGGTCTAAGGGGTGTATTTTTAAGTTTGATGGAGGTCTAGGGAGGAAGCTAGTAACACAAAAATATATCTATCTATATATCTATCTATCTATTCGATTTGCTCAGGCCCATCCTCATTTTTTTGGTGTGTGTTTTTTTTTACTAGGGTGGCCGACTCGTGACATAAATAAATACATGAAAAAAAAAAAATCGACCAAAAAATGAAAAAAATATAATTATACTGTAAATACAAAAAAAAAAACAATAATCGACCAAAAAGTGAAAAAGAGACCTAAATAAACACATGAACAAAAATCGACCCAAAAGTAAAAAGAAACGTTAAAAAATACATGAACAAAAAATTCGACCAAAAAGTGAAGAGCCAAATAAATATATGACAAAAATCGACCAAACAGTGAAAAGATATATAAATAAAAAAATAAGAAAATAATAATAATAATAATAATCAACCAAAAAGTGAAGACATAATAAATACATGAACAAAAATTGACCAAAAAGTGAAAAGATATACTGTATAATTATATAAAAAAAAAAAAAAAAAAATCGACCCAAAAGTGAAATGAGTCATAATTTTAAATACATGACAAAATCGACCAAAAAGTGAACAGAGACATGAATAAATACATGACCAAAAAAAAAAAAAAAAAAAAAAAATCGATCAACTAGTGAACCAATTCCTCCTTAAACTTCAGAAACCAATTACCGTGGGAATTGCCTGGTTAAGTATCCCACCTATCACTAAAGGTCTTTACCGGGTGAGAGTATTGGCTGCGGCGGATAGATTATAATTATATAGATTGGTTGGATAGATAAAGCTGGTATCACACGAGCGCTTTTTCCCTCAACATTTATCCTCAACACTGGACTGGCAGCTTATGAGGTCAACATTTAAAATATTTCGGTTACCTAAATTCATCTATCATCAGTCTAGTTTCCGATTCCAGTGTTAAATATTCCATAAATGTTGCCAGAAAAATGTTGATAATCGAATGTTGACTAAAAAAGCTCTCGTGTGATACCGGCTTAACCCCTTCTGTACCGGCAACGTCCTTTTAACTATAATATGGATACTACTAAACGATTCAATTCAGCTTAAGAAGGTCCTCTAGCAATAAACAGGCTTCGAACTATCTCACTTAACCCTTTTTACCACCACAGATCCTTCTTAAACTGTACAAACTCGTTTAAACATAGCTAGAATAGAATTGAGAAGACGTCTGCGGTACAGAAGGGGTTAAGCAGAAGTGGAGTCAGAGGGTGAGTGCAAGGTACACTTCGTTGTAGCATAATCTTCATGTAAATGAATGAATGCATATAAATATAATGATATCAGTATTAAGGGAAGGCAGTTTGTTTTTCGAGTCCTCCTCCTCCCTCATGTTTAGCCCTATTATATAGTTTGGCGATTTTCAGACCTTTTTCCCCATTTCTTTGCCAATATTAAGACCCTTCGTGCCATCTAGGTGTCGATTTTTTTCCTGGCGAGCGATAGCAAGCCTATATTTGAAGAAGAATCGGCCTTCGGCCGATACAAATGTATATCGAAGGGGGGTCTTGTGGGTGTTTTTTTAAGCTTGATAGAGGTTTAGAAAGCAAACTAAACCCCTTCCTTAAACCATTGAGCCGAACCAGTAAATTATGCTGCACAAAACTGCCTTAACATGAGAAATTTCAGCTTGTTCTTGTCCTTGGAAGCTTAAAAGGCTAAACAAACAAAACCATTAATCTTTAAGGGGGGTCACCCGCTTTTTTATCTTTCTCTTCTTTTCTCTCTTTCCCTAGCTTGTATCCATTCGGCCCCATTCAGCCTACTGTTTTAAGACTTCTATCCCCATCCAGGTGTCGATCTATTCCTAGCGAGCGATAGCGAGCCAGCATTGTATGGAGAAAGCCGGCTTCGCCGGAGAAATGTTTCTATCGAAAAATGTACAAATTTAGCCTGCTGACAAAAACATTATAACAAATTATACTGGCTCGCTACCACTCGCCAGGATAAAAATCAACACCTGGATGGGGATAAACGTCTTAAAACAGTAGGCTGAATGGGGCCGAATGAATACAACCCAGAAAGAGAGGGAGAGAGGGAGAGAGGGAGAAAACAACGAATAGGGCTCCCTTAAAAGGCTAAAAAAACAATCATCTTTAAAATAAATCGTCAACATGTACAGTACAGTACAGTACAGTACAGTACAGTACAGTAGGCTTCACATATATTTATTTATTCCATGCTATAATTGCCCTTATTCAATTATTATGTACAGTCGCGCTAATAAGTCATGTCTCATCTGACATTACGTTTGGCTCGCTCTGTGCTGTATTAATGTCTGTCAGATGTTGAATAGGTTGGGTAAGTGTAGGAACATATGTTTGTATATTTCACTCGATATGAAGAAATGAAGCTTAGATATATTGCTGATACCAATTATTGATCAAAACATACTGGGTGCCGCGACATGACTTATTAGCGCGACTGTACAATACAATATGTATAAAAAAAACAATTCTCATAGTTCATATTCTAGACTACTTATTAAATGCTAAAAGTTAGAGGGGTACTGCTCGCTTTTTATGGACCCCTTCTCCCTCATGCTTAGCATATTAGTTTTGAGGTTTTAAGATTTTCGTGCCGTTAGTTTGTCGATTATAAGACCTTTCGTGCCAATTAGGTGTCGATTTTTTCCTGGCGAGCGATAGCGAGCCTGTAATATTAGAAGGAACCGGCCTTCGGCCGGGACATTTTTCTACCGAAAAATGTACAAATTTATCTTGAAAGGGGGTCTACGGGGTGCTATTTTAAGCTTGATGGAGGTCTAGCGAGGAAACTCAAAAATAAATTAATTAATAAATACATAGACCAAAAACCAAGCACTACCCCCTTTAACTATACTAGCGGGTAGGGTAACTATTGTATGTGTTAACTTGGTAGTTTAGTCTTCTGCATAACAATAGTACTAATCTCGAATGGTAGAAAATGAACCACTTAAGCCGGTATCACAAGAGAGCTTTTATAGTCAACATTCGATGATCAAACTTTTTCTGGCAACATTTCTGGAATATTTGGTACTGGTATCGGACACTAGATTGATGATAGATGAATATATGCAAAAATAATATGCTAAATGTTGACCTCATAAGCTGCCAGACCAGTGCTGAGGATAAATGTTGAAGGAAAAAGCGCTCGTGTGATACTGCCTTTAATCTAGATAGTCGATGGTGTAACTCAAATTCTTGCGTTGAAGGAACATGAGAATCTGCCAGAAGGGAGGTCGCTGGTATTCGTTGGGTCTCCAGCAGGCGGTCATGAGGTCGTAGACGTCACGCGAGCAGAGCGGTGGTTTTGACAGCTCCGCCATACCGCCACAACCATGACAGTACTGAGTTATATTCTCTAAGACCCCATCATCACTCAGCTCCGAGTAGGGCTGCTGTCGGGCCATGGTCAGAATCTCCCAGAGGGTTACCCCAAAGGCCCACACGTCACTCCGGCTAGAGAAACGACCCTCTAGAATCGACTCGCATGCCATCCATCTCAGAGGCAGTAGGATTTGTCCCTCGCCAAGCTGACAGTAGTCCTTCGCAAACATGGGCTGACTCATAGCCAGGTCGGATATTTTTATGTGTAGCCCTTTGCCAACCAGACAGTTTCGTGTTGCCAGATCACGGTGAGCTATGTTGAGATTTTCTAAGTACTTCATCCCAGACGCCACCTGGGTAGCAATGTAGAGCAATGCACTGTGGCTGAGACTGGCTTTGGTGCTTTCCTGGGTAGAGTTTACTGAATCAGTGTCATGTTTGTGCCTCTGCAGAAACTGATTAAGGTCTCCGTGATCGAGGTATTCCTGAAGTATGTAAATTTGATCTTGTGTACCCGCTCCTACAACTCTCACAACATTAATGTCATCGGTGGAACCGAGTACTTGCAGTTCTTTCTTAAACTGAGCCCTTACACTGTCATCAACATTATTATTGAGAATCTTCAGCACAAATCTTTGCCTCCTGCAATTAGTAAGGCTCTTGACCTCACAACTTTTAATAGCTCCAAATTTTCCAGATCCCAGAGTCTCTAAAACACAAAGATTCTGCAATTCTATCTCCGGGAATTCTTGTGTTGTTAATTCAGAACCATTGGTGACGATAAAGGCCACTCCGCCTGTAGTTGCCTGGATGCTGACGGGCTGACACATCTCAGAGACCGTCAAGTAGTTCTGGCTTGGCGGGGGAGGCATTAGTGGAATTGGATTAAATATTTTGTGGTTCTCAATGCTCCCTCGTGTTAATGTTAATGTTGATGGCCAGCATGGAGGAATTGGAGGTGGAGCGTATGCATCAGGGAACGACTGAAAAGGCATCACTGCCAAGATTGGAACCGCATAATCAGCCGAATCGATAGAGTTTATAGGCACCTGGTATTTGTGAGAGATGTTTGTGTTCTGTGTAAGCGAGTTGTATACTGGATTGTGAGCAGGGCATTTGTACGTCTGATAGTTGCTCGATAATCCATCCTCCATTGTGACGTGCCCATATAGATTCCCTTTAGCTCTGTTGTAAGCACTAGACAGCGGAGGTATTTTCATCAGCTTGAAGTCTCTCATCTTCACGGAGAGCTTTCTGGATCCGGTGCCAATGGGTTTAGAGAGTGCATTCTTGGTGGCACTGTAAGAATTAATTTTGGTTTTGTCGCGGCAGTAGAGGACGCAGAGAGCCACTGGAACGACGCCGAGGATCACCCCCAGAGCCCCGAGACAGCCCACCAAGAAGTCCGAAGACGAGGTGGTCGGTAGTGCTGTCGTCACGGAAGGAGGCGATGTTTCCTGAGCATCGGGTGGTTCCTCTGCGGTTAGGTTACACTGGCAGGGCTCTGGAAGTTCACAGAAAAGTTATCATTCTATCAGTTACTGCATATGGAAAGCCATTTAGTAAATAAATACTAAACAGGGTGCCCCGTTATTTTATTATATACAGTATTTATTTTTAGATACTCTCAGAAACGAAAGATAGTCATATGAAGACAAAAAAGAGGAGTTTCCTTCTAGGTTATCTATTTGTTATTAATTTCACCACAACACCAAACACCTCCAATGAAATTAATGAAAGCAAATATATGATCCACCAGGATTCGAACCCGGGTTATCACACACAGATTTTTAGACACCTTAACCATTACACCACCAAGACGGTTAAAGGTTTATGCACACGCCTACGACTTATTATCCATTCTCGATTACTGGATATTAATTCTAATCATGTTCATGTTCCCAACCGCACTATGATAGCCTAATGTTTAAGTGAGAGGAAAGAATATTCATGGGGCACAGATCATATAGAACGGCCTCGCTGCGAAATATCCCTGAACCTACTGATAATCTATTTTTTATTAATTTCCCCACACCACCAAACACCTCCTCTGCTTTTTCTGAAGGTGTGAATCGTCTTCTTCTCATTAGTAGTTTCTTCACTAGTCTTAAGGGGACAGTGGCTGTTTGTTTGGTCTATTAATTAATTTATTCATATATTTTTTTAGTTTCCTCCCTAGACCTCCATCAAGCTTAGAAAAACACTCCCTAGACCTCCATCAAGCTTAGAAAAACTCTCCCTAGACCTCCATCAAGCTTAGAAAAACACTCCCTAGACCTCCATCAAGCTTAGAAAAACTCTCCCTAGACCTCCATCAAGCTTAGAAAAACACTCCCTAGACCTCCATCAAGCTTAGAAAAACTCTCCCTAGACCTCCATCAAGCTTAGAAAAACACTCCCTAGACCTCCATCAAGCTTAGAAAAACTCTCCCTAGACCTCCATCAAGCTTAGAAAAACACTCCCTAGACCTCCATCAAGCTTAGAAAAACTCTCCCTAGACCTCCATCAAGCTTAGAAAAACACTCCCTAGACCTCCATCAAGCTTAGAAAAACTCTCCCTAGACCTCCATCAAGCTTAGAAAAACACTCCCTAGACCTCCATCAAGCTTAGAAAAACTCTCCCTAGACCTCCATCAAGCTTAGAAAAACACTCCCTAGACCTCCATCAAGCTTAGAAAAACTCTCCCTAGACCCCCCTTCAAGAGAAATTTGCAAATTTTTCGATAGAAACATTTCCCGGCCAAAGGCCGATTCATCCTAAAATGTCAGGCTCGCTATCTCTCGCCAGGAAAAAATTGACACCTAAATGGCACGGAGGGTCCAAATATTGACAAAGAAATGGGGTGAAAGGTCATAAAATCCCCCAAACAAATGGAACCAACGTCTTAAAAATCTCAAAACTAGTGCAGGGGCTAAACATGAGGGAGAAAGAGGGTCCAGAAAAACGGCCTGACTCCCCTTAATAATCATCATTTCCAGCAGGTCTACCAACAACGCCGAGACTAAGAGGTCCGGTCTATAGTTCATATATGTATTTTGTTTATTGTATTTATATATATTTTTGTTTTATTATTTTGTTTTCACTGACTGCTTTTCAGGCCTATAAATTCATTCTTTCATAAATTCTTAGTTTCCTCGCTAGACATCCCTCAAACTTAGAAAAACATCCCCTAGACCCCCCCCCCCCTCAAGATAAATTTGTACATTTTTCTATAGAAAAATGTCTCGGCCACAGGCCGGTTCCTCTTACAATTATAGGCTCGCTATCGCTCGCCAGGAAACAATCGACACCTAAATGGCACGAAAGGTCTTAAAATGTATAACGAAATGGGACGAAAGGTCTTAAAATTGCCAAACAAATGGGCCGAACGTCTGAAAATCTCAAAACTAATACGACTAAACACGAGGGAGAAAGGGGACCAGAAAAACGACCGTCTCCCCTTAAGTAAGCTAATGATATTTATCCACTGGTAAAATTGAATTTGCTTATATTAAAGAAATTGTTTCTATTCTGAATAAAACCATCCTCTAGCATAAGCCAGTACATAATTTAAAACAAAAAATTTATGGTTACTCAAGAGACTGGAGTTTTCGAAAAGGGGCTCCATTCTTGCCTTACAGTGTGCTGGCTTAATAATCCAGAAGGGTTAATTATAGCCTCGGAAGTCTTATTTTAACTAACTAACTAACTATTACGGATACTCTTGATTCTGGCCCTGTCACTCTTTCAACTATGGGGGAGGCACTCGCTACAGACAGTTATATGCCTTTGTTTCCCTCACTCACAAAAAAAAAAAAAAAAAATTTGAAAAAAATTAAAGAAAAAAAAAAAAAAAAAAAAAAAATAGTCTCTCACCTCCCTCGAACGTGACCTCGGAGATTAGAAGCCAGGGCAACGCGAAATACAGCCTCAGTCGAACGAACTTGGCGGTGGCATTTCGTAGCTTTACGCTGACTTTGCGGGCGTATTCAACATCGTGGGCTGGTTGCGGGCGTACGTCGATGGTGGGCTGGGCGTGATAGTACCGCCCGCCCACGCTGAACTCCACCACCACCCGTGCCAACACCTGGAGATGAGATATGGAAACGCTCATTGACAATTTGCTAGTTTCAGATTTTAACCCCTTCTGTATCGGCGACGTCTTTTGAATTTTATTATAGCTATATTTAGAATTTGTTGTGCAGTTTTAGAATGATCTGTGGTAGTAAAAAAGGTTAAGTGAGATAGTTCGAAGCCTGTTAATTGCTGGAGGCCCTTTTTAAACTACGTAAAATCGTCTAATAGTAGCCAGAATAAAGTTCAAAGGACGACACCGGTACAGAAGGGGTTAAGGTGGGTACGGTAAATGCATTAGTATATATATTTATTCATTTATTACTGTTTTACTTTCCTCCCTAAGCCTCCATTAAGCTTAATAAATCATCCCCGAGATCCCCCCCTCTGGAATTTGTACATTTTTCGGTAGAAAAAAGTTCCGGCCGTTCAAATTAAAGGTTCGCTAGCACTCGACAGGAAAACAATTACACCCAAATGGCACGAAAGGTCATAAATTGATATCTATAAAGAAATGGGCCGAAAGGTCATAAAATCGACAAACTAATGGGGCGAACGTTTTAAAACCTGAAAACAAATGGGGCTAAACATGAGGGAAAAGGGGACCCAGAAAAAAAAAACTGCCCTGAAAATGAAGTACAATATAGTACCGACCTGCGCTTCCCTGGAGATGTTGTTGTTGTTGTTGTTGTTGTTGTTGTTGGTATAGATGTGGAGAGTCGAGAAGTTCCTCAAGTCTGCAAACTGGAAGGTGATCTCTATGGGGTCGCTGTTGTTGTTGTTGGTGGTGGTGTTGTTGTTGTGGTGGTGGTGGTTCCTGTTGTTGTGGTTGCTGTTGTTGTGGTTGTTGTTGTCGTCGTTGTTGTTGTTGCTGTTGATATTGTTGTCGTTGTCGGTGTGGTTGTTGTTGTCGTTATTGTTGTGGTCGCTGTTGTTGTGGTTGTCATTGTGGTTGTTGTTGTCGTTATTGTTGTGGTCGCTGCCGTTGTTGTTGTTGTTGTTGTTGTTGTCCCTCCGCCACCCCACCCACTCATAGCCTGAAGAACGAGTAACTTGGAGTACAGTCAGCCAAATAAGTGATGTCTCGGCACCAAGTCTATTGTTACGTCTAAATATAGCTAGAATTAAAGATTACATACATCGCTGGTACTCAAAACGTTAATAAATTAGATTATTATATATATCGACTACACTCACTCTTCACCTCTAAGATTGAAGATGGGTTATGCGTAGCCCGAAACGTAAGAGGAATAAAGAACTCAAGCTCTTTCCTGTGTTTCCCTGCCACCTAATTCATACATACATACAGCTACATATTTGTTTTTATATATTGAATATAAACACCATGTGAGGAGAAGCACTTTATTGAAATTTTGCATAGATTTTTTTTTTTTTTTTTTATATATATATATTAACTACACTTACTTCTCACCTGTATTGCGACCAAGGGCATCAAGTCGGAAGTTAGTGTCACCGATCTCCCCGTCCGTCAGCTGCCCCAGGCCCCCCCATAGAAGCCCCCCCTGCCGTAAGCCATCGTAGGTCAGGTCGCGTAGGTCAACGCTACCACCCCGCTCGTTACCATCCGGCATCCTATAGGACACCGGGCCATCTGGGAAGGGTGTAAAGAATTTTATTTGGAAAGATGTAATTTGCTTTTTGTATTATTCATAACATTATAAAACAGAGTATTAATATGGAAATTACGGCATAGTCATAGTCGTGATCAGAAATATTTACCATGGCATATTAGATTTATAGTACCCTTCAGTATCAGACTTGTTCCCAAAAGCAACGAGACAACACCCTCTCAGCACAAGAGTTTGTGGGTGACTGACTGAGGTGGCTTAGAGTAGCTGAGAGGGACCATGAGATGTGTTGCCAACTCCTTACAACAGTGCCTCCAAGTCATGTTAGCAGCTCCTGCTAGATATTAGCAGGTCAAGGATTGCATATTACTGACGGATGAGAGCTGTCGCTGATACTGGCGCGTCACTTTTTTACCGACGGACGTTGGCCGTCGCTGGTACTGGATTGGTTAACCTATGCACTGAAAGCTATATAAATTTGTAGTTTCCATACACACAACCGTTTTCTATACTGACCTTTGTATGGGCAGCCGTACAGTTCGACCCTCATACAGACAGTCCTGGGGTGGTCACTGTAGGGCAGGAACCTCACCCTCTCTGCGACGATCGGGGGTCGAAGCCGGGACATGACGGTTTGGTAAGTGTTCTGGTTCCCCTCTAGTAGCTGGGGAAATAGGTGGGTATGAGTGATAAGTGTTGGTGCTGCAAATAGGTAGGTGTGCGTGATGTGTTTGTGTTGCAATAGGTAAACATGTGTGATAGATGTTCTGTTTCCCTTCTAATAGCTGGGGAAATAGGTGGGTATGTGAGATAGGTGTTCTTGATAGGTAGATAATTGATATGCGTGATAGGTGTTATTCTTGTAATAGGGGGTTATGTGTGATAGGTGTTCTTGATAGGTAGATATGCTTGATAGGTAGATGTGCTTGATAGGTGTTCTTGATAGGTAGATATGTGTGATAGGTGTTCTTGACAGGTAGATATGAGTGATAGGTGTTCTTGATAGGTAGATATGTGTGATAGGTGTTCTTGACAGGTAGATATGAGTGATAGGTGTTCTTGACAGGTAGATATGAGTGATAGGTGTTCTTGATAGGTAGATATGAGTGATAGGTGTTCTTGATAGGTAGATATGTGATAGGTGTTCTTGTTAGGTAGATATGTGTGATAGGTGTTCTTGATAGGTAGATATGTGATAGGTGTTCTTGATAGGTAGATATGTGTGATAGGTGTTCTTGATAGGTAGATATGTGTGATAGGTGTTCTTGATAGGTAGATATGTGTGATAGGTGTTCTTGATAGGTAGATATGTGTGATAGGTGTTCTTGATAGGTAGATATGTGTGATAGGTGTTCTTGATAGGTAGATATGTGTGATAGGTGTTCTTGATAGGTAGATATGTGTGATAGGTGTTCTTGATAGGTAGATATATGTGATTCGTGTTCTTGATAGGTAGATATGTGTGATAAGTGTTCTTGATAGGTAGATATGTGTGATTCGTGTTCTTGATAGGTAGATATGTGTGATAAGTGTTCTTGATAGGTAGATATGTGTGATAGGTGTTCTTGATAGGTAGATATGCGTGATAGGTGTTCTGCTTCCTCTCTACCAGTTGGGGAGGGAAATAGGTAGGTATGTGTGATAGGTAGCTGGGGAAATAGGTAGATATATATGCGATACCAATTCTTGCTGCCACATATCCTTAGTTAGTATTTTCCCTCAATCACTGTTCACCGCCTCAAGTTTACTGTATACTATTGGTACACTCGGATACCATAGTCTTTAGCCCACTCATAGATTTTTGTGGACTTCACCTATTTCAATCTGAGGTGAAGCCATTGATTTCGGGGGCTGATGAGTGATTGGTGCTTCTGAATGCTTGTGTGTTTGCTTTTTGTGGGCGAACTGATATATGAGTTCTTCTCCTGTCACCTCTTTTTACTCTCACGTGTCTCTTGCTGATCCTCCCTAGTCTACCCCTTGTGGGAGTAAGGCCTGGCTACTGACTGACTGACCTATTTCTATTAATGGAAGTAAATCTCTGGAATCGAATTTATTAATACAATTTTCTACACATCAACTACACAACTATTTACACGATATATTGAAAAGCAAGTTCTTTCCAAAAAAAATCAATCCAGATAGTTATAATTGCTTAAAGAATACCATAGGGGGTCCACGAATTCTTATGAGTGGGCCAGAGACTATGGTATCCGAGTGTACAGTCGGCCAAATAAATGATGACTCGACACCAAGTATATTTTGATCAATAATTATTGGTCTGAGCAATGTCTAAACATTGTTTGATCATTTCGAGTGAGATATACAAATATATTCCTAAACTTGCCCACCTATTCAACATCTGACAGACATTAATACAGCAGAGAGCGAGCCAAACGTAATACCAGCTGAGACATGACTTATTAGCGCTACCGTACAGTTGGCCACATAAGTTCCGTTCCTCTCCGTGATCTTATATACATAAATATTATGAGCATGATTTATTTAAGAGTGTCGTTTCTTATGAACGTATGGAAAGTGAGAGATTGACTAAGAGGGTGTACGAGAGCGAGGTGGAAGGACAGAGAGGGAGAGGTGCACCGAAGGAGAGGTGGAAGGATGGAGTGAGGAAGTATATGAATGAAGGCGGTGCTGGTTGGGAGGAGGGGCGTCGACTGACTACCCATACTATTTTAATTGCATACATAAGATTACAAGAAGGAACGAAACTAATATGGTCAACTGTACGGTAGCGTTAATAGCTCATGTCCTATCTGTCATTACGTTTCGCTCGCTCTGTGCTGTATAAATGCCTGTCAGATGTTGAATTGGGTGGGTAACTGTAGGAACATGGTTGTATATCTCACTCAAAAAGAAGAAATCATGTGTAAATATTGCTGATACCAATTATTGATCAAAACCTAATTGGTACCGAGACATGACTTATTAGGCCGAATGTACAGTCACGCTAATAAGTAATGACTCGGCACTAATTATGTTTTGATCAATAAATGCATCAACAATATATAAGCTTCATTTATTCATATCAAGTGAAAACTGCAAACATGTTCCTACACTTACCCACCCTATTCAACATCTGACAGACATTAGTACAGCATAGAGCAAGCCAAACGTAATGGCAGCTGGGACATGACTTATTAGTGCTACTGTACATTAAGTAACACCCCGTTCTTAACATTAATCATCAATTACAAATTACAATGCACTTGAATAAACTAATGAAAGCATATGGTCCTCCCGGGATTCGAACTCGGGACACCACACCCAGAACATAAACATACCTGATTACCAGTGCCATTGGTATAGGTAGCCCAACTCCTCATGCCAGACCGCCAGTACTGTAGCTTGTACTTTTCCGTGAACTCCATACCGTATCCATTACCAAATCTTCCCTGTACCTCCACCTTCGTCACCAGGTGGAGTTGGTGGTGGGGACCTAGGTGGACTTCAAGGTATTCGGAGCCTGATGTGTGGACTCGTTGACGGGGACACCACGCTCCACCACCAGCTTCCACACGAACCCTGGTGGAGAGATTGAGGAGTAAATAGATGGCTTACATGATTGAGAAGTAAATAGATGGATTACATAATTGAGGAGTAAATAGATGGCTTACATGATTGAGGAGTAAATAGATGGATTACATGATTGAGGAGTAAATAGATGGCTTACATGATTGAGGAGTAAATAGATGGCTTACATGATTGAGGAGTAAATAGATGGCTTACATGATTGAGAAGTAAATAGATGGATTACATAATTGAGGAGTAAATAGGTGGCTTACATGATTGAGGAGTAAATAGATGGCTAACATGATTGAGGAGTAAATAGATGGATTACATGATTGAGAAGTAAATAGATGGATTACATGATTGAGGAGTAAATAGGTGGATTACATGATTGAGAAGTAAATAGATGGATTACATGATTGAGGAGTAAATAGATGGCTTACATGATTGAGGAGTAAATAGATGGATTGCATGATTGAGAAGTAAATAGATGGCTAACATGATTGAGGAGTAAATAGATGGATTACATGATTGAGGAGTAAATAGATGGATTACATGATTGAGGAGTAAATAGATGGATTACATGATTGAGGAGTAAATAGATGGCTTACATGATTGAGGAGTAAATAGATGGATTACATGATTGAGAAGTAAATAGATGGATTACATGATTGAGGAGTAAATAGATGGCTTACATGATTGAGGAGTAAATAGATGGCTTACATGATTGAGGAGTAAATAGATGGATTACATGATTGAGGAGTAAATAGATGGCTTACATGATTGAGGAGTAAATAGATGGCTTACATGATTGAGGAGTAAATAGATGGCTTACATGATTGAGGAGTAAATAGATTGATTACATGATTGAGGAGTAAATAGATGGATTACATGATTGAGGAGTAAATAGATGGATTACATGATTGAGGAGTAAATAGATGGATTACATGATTGAGGATTAAATAGATGGATTACATGATTGAGGAGTAAATAGATGGCTTACATGATTGACTGACTTGCTAGCTGGGTAGACAACAACTGACAACTTGCGAGTAATTCAGGCTATAAGGAAGTTGGAGCCGTGAACATTGATATTAAAGAGAAATGCAATAATAATATGGGTTTCTGATGGATTAAAAGTATGATCAATTTGGTTTAATGTATTTATAAATGTATTATGACCGTATTGTAGCTGATAATTCTGCTAAATATTGACGGCCACGGCTCCAACTTCCTTATAGACCAAAACTCGCAAGTGGTCAATTGACAACTTGCGAGTTTCAGGCTATAAGGAAGTTGGAGCTGCAGGAAACTATAGTAAATAGAAATACAATAATAATGTAGGTTTCTGATGGCTGAAGAATATGTTTAATTGGATTTTATGTATTTATAAATGAACTACAACCGTATTTTAGCTGATAATTCTGCTAAATATCGATGTCTACAACTCCAACTTCCTTACAGAACGAAACTCGCAAGTGGTTAATTGTCCCTGCAGGGCTACTTCTGGTATTGGTAGGGTATGCTAATTTAGGGGAAAGTTACTGTAGGATGAAATAGTCGCTTATTCCCAGTGTAATTTACACGAACACATATATATTTTTGGATAAGTACTATTTAAGGATATCCCTAGGATAGTGTAATTTAGGGAAATAGGGATTATTAGTGAGTCTATACCCTGTTCCAAAGAAGTCTATACCCTGTTCCAAAGAAGTCTATACCCTGTTCCAAAGAAGTCTATACCCTGTTCCAAAGAAGTCTATACCCTGTTCCAAAGAAGTCTATACCCTGTTCCAAAGAAGTCTATACCCTGTTCCAAAGAAGTCTATACCCTGTTCCAAAGAAGTCTATATCCTGTTCCAAAGAAGTCTATACCCTGTTCCAAAGAAGTCTATACCCTGTTCCAAAGAAGTCTATATCCTGTTCCAAAGAAGTCTATATCCTGTTCCAAAGAAATGAGTCTATACCCTGTTCCAAAGAAGTCTATACCCTGTTCCAAAGAAGTCTATACCCTGTTCCAAAGAAGTCTATACCCTGTTCCAAAGAAGTCTATATCCTGTTCCAAAGAAGTCTATACCCTGTTCCAAAGAAGTCTATACCCTGTTCCAAAGAAGTCTATACCCTGTTCCAAAGAAGTCTATACCCTGTTCCAAAGAAGTCTATACCCTGTTCCAAAGAAGTCTATACCCTGTTCCAAAGAAGTCTATATCCTGTTCCAAAGAAGTCTATACCCTGTTCCAAAGAAGTCTATACCCTGTTCCAAAGAAGTCTATACCCTGTTCCAAAGAAGTCTATACCCTGTTCCAAAGAAGTCTATACCCTGTTCCAAAGAAGTCTATACCCTGTTCCAAAGAAGTCTATACCCTGTTCCAAAGAAGTCTATATCCTGTTCCAAAGAAGTCTATATCCTGTTCCAAAGAAGTCTATACCCTGTTCCAAAGAAGTCTATACCCTGTTCCAAAGAAGTCTATACCCTGTTCCAAAGAAGTCTATACCCTGTTCCAAAGAAGTCTATACCCTGTTCCAAAGAAGTCTATACCCTGTTCCAAAGAAGTCTATATCCTGTTCCAAAGAAGTCTATACCCTGTTCCAAAGAAGCACGCCATAACTCGTGACCCTTAAGGGGAGGCTTTTAGTTTGTTTCCTACTCCTCCAGCAATCTTAAAATTTCACCCCCTTTCAAGATAAATGTGTACATTTTTCGGTAGAAAAATTTCCCGGCCAAAGGCCGGTTACTCTTATACTACAGGCTCGCTATCGCTCGCCAGGATAAAATCGACACCTAAATGGCACGAAAGGTCTTAAAATTGACAGAATGGGGCGGAAATTCTTAAAATCACCAAACTAATGAGGCAAACGTCTTAACATCTCAAAAGCAATGGGGCTAGACATGAGGGAGAAAGGGGTCAAGAAAAAAGTCCCTCAAGTGGAAACCTCCCCTTAACCTCTGTAACTCAAAAACTGCTAGAACAAATGCCTGGCGTACATTTCCGTACTTATTCCCTGGCTGACCCTTCCCAAATGGTAGAAATGTTAGCTTGATTACTCTAGTCATTTGTGAGTAATAGAGGCTAATGTTCAACAAGGTATTGTACAGTCGGCCTAATAAGTCATGTCTCGGCACCAATTATGTTTTGATCAATAATTGGTATCAGCAACATTTAAAACTTGATTTATTCGTTTCGAGTGAGATATACAAACATGATCCTACACTAATCCACCTTATTCAACATCTGACAGACATTAATACAGCACAGAGCCAGCCAAACGTAATGACAGCTGAGACATGACTTATTAGGCCGACTGTACACATCGATATAATAACCCACCTGCCATTGACGTGATTAACAATAGCATCGAAGGAAGATGAGGCAGAGATCTGATGGTTGGGGATAGCACCAGACTCCATGCCCAAGGCTGCGTCACACTCATCTGTTGGGGGTAGCAGTGGAATAGTTAGATGTTGGGGGTAGCAGTGGAATAGTTAGATGTTGGGGTAGCAGTGGAATAGTTAGATGTTGGGGGTAGCAGTGGAATAGTTAGATGTTGGGGGTAGCAGTGGAATAGTTAGATGTTGGGGGTAGCAGTGGAATAGTTAGATGTTGGGGGTAGCAGTGGAATAGTTAGATGTTGGGGGTAGCAGTGGAATAGTTAGATGTTGTGGGGTAGCAGTGGAATAGTTAGATGTTGGGGTAGCAGTGGAATAGTTAGATGTTGGGGGTAGCAGTGGAATAGTTAGATGTTGGGGTAGCAGTGGAATAGTTAGATGTTGGGGGTAGCAGTGGAATAGTTAGATGTTGGGGGTAGCAGTGGAATAGTTAGATGTTGGGGGTAGCAGTGGAATAGTTAGATGTTGGGGGTAGCAGTGGAATAGTTAGATGTTGGGGGTAGCAGTGGAATAGTTAGATGTTGGGGGTAGCAGTGGAATAGTTAGATGTTGGGGGTAGCAGTGGAATAGTTAGATGTTGTGGGGTAGCAGTGGAATAGTTAGATGTTGGGGGTAGCAGTGGAATAGTTAGATGTTGGGGGTAGCAGTGGAATAGTTAGATGTTGGGGTAGCAGTGGAATAGTTAGATGTTGGGGTAGCAGTGCAGTGGAATAGTTAGATGTTGGGGGTAGCAGTGGAATAGTTAGTTGTTGGGGGTAGCAGTGGAATAGTTAGATGTTGGGGGTAGCAGTGGAATAGTTAGTTGTTGGGGGTAGCAGTGGAATAGTTAGATGTTGGGGGGTAGCAGTGGAATAGTTAGATGTTGGGGGGTAGCAGTGGAATAGTTAGATAGAAATGGCAGTGGTAAAACACGCTGTTCACATGTTTTTTACGGTGACCGGTCACTTCAACCAGTAGACCATTTCAACCAGTAGCTCTCAACCAGTACCAGATCAACCAATACGGTTAGGTTAGGTTAGGTTAGGTTAGTACTATATTTTGGCACTGGTTTGGTTGATCTGGGTTAATTTGACACTGTTTTTTTTTTTTTTTTTTTTTTTTTTTTTCTATATTCCAACTACTCCCTCTCGGGCATAGGCTGAGAGCCTGTACATTCCACCGCTCAACACGGTGAAGCCCGTGAGGTCTTGTTCCAGTCTGGGGAGTGAGACATGTGAAGCATCCATCATGGCTCGAAGCAGCTCCATCTCTGAAGAGGCAGGTTGCTTCGCCCAAGTGCTTCACCGTCTCACCCTCCAGACTCAGACCCTCACTCTCACAACGCCACCTATTGAGCAGTGAACTCACTAGGCATTGTCCCCCTGTAACATATTTTGAATGTGGGAATATTCATACAGTGTTATTTAATCAGGGAACAATGAGGGTATTTTTTTGGCATTTCGGTGGGCTTTGTGGTAATGCACTGATACTAGGTACAGCACAAATTCCATCCCAATAATATCTTCCCATTGACATATCGGGATTTGAACCCGGGTCCATTGGATTACCAATCCAGTGGCATGACCACTCCACCACACCTCCCCTATTGAGAGCTACTGGTTGAAATGGTCTACTGGTTGAAGTGACATGGAACCGTTTTCTACAGAATTAGCGGCGTCCTAGATTGGAGGAACCCGCCGTAATGCCTCAGACGCGCGTACGCCGCTGGCATTTACACCAGCATTCTGGCGGCAGATATTATGCTAAATTAATATGCAGAATGCCGCCGATTGCCCCAGTAGTGCCTGCGGTTACCTACGCCTTAAGGGGAGATTTCCACTTGAGGGATTTCTTTCTTTGCCCCTTTCTCCCTCATGTTTAGCCCCATTGCTTTTGAAGTTTTAAGACGTTCGCCCCATTAGTTTGGCGATTTTAAGAAGTTTCACCCCATTTATGTCACTTTTAAGATCTTTCGTCTCATGTAGGTGTCGATTTTTTCCTGGCGAACGATAGCGAGCCTGTAATTTAAGAGCAACCGGCCTCCGGCCGGGAAATTTTTCTACCGAAAAATTTACAAATTTGTCTTGAAAGGGGGTCTAGGGGGAGTAATTTTAAGCTTGATGAAAACGTAGGGAACAAACTAAATACCTACTGTACGCCTTAATACGACATAACACAGACACATCTGTGGGCCAGCCAAGCTTTATATTATTCGAGCTCGCCGACCTGCTCAAAACATTTCAAGCATGTTCGAAAGTTTGCCCACCCTCGATTCGTTCGGGGCACCTTGGAATTGCCTTAGAACACAATCATGCACGACATGCCTGTGGTCCCTTGTTCGGCGGTGATCGTGAATGAGTGACAGGCCCTTGATCATAAATGTAATTGTCTATTGATGGCCATAATATGAAAGAAATGTGTCATCCTTTACCCTGCAACACCATGATGTCATTTAGGGGGTTGTTCACCACCAAAAGTTAATGTGATCTATTCGGGGTTTAATGGAAGATATGATTAAGATTTTATGCGTAGGCGCGCACACACATACACACACACATACACACACACATACACACACACACACACACACACACACACACACACACACACACACACGATTGAAGAACACCGTGCATACGATCAAAATAAGCCATCATACTAAAGGCAATACCATAAAAAACGGCCAATTTGAACACGGCAACAGCCGAGACGTGCCCGAGACGAATTAAGCATGACGGTGGAATGGAAGGGTTGAGGTTGTTCTTTCTTCACGGGCTCTGTCATTTGTCGGTCTGCTTTGTAATGACTTTATTGGAATATATATATATATATATATATATATATATATATATATATATATATATAAACAAATTGTATATATATTTGTAATGATTCTATTGGAATGTATATATCTGTTTCATGTAATTTTTTTGTTTTTAAATGATTGACAATGAGTTCCTGCAGACGGGTTAAGGGGAAGGTAATTGTTTTTTCTGAACCCCCCCCCCCCCCAACCCTTCTCCCTCGTGTTAAGGGGAGGTTTTTAGTTTGGTCTCTAGATATCCATCAAGCTAAAGATTACACCCGTTTGAGCCCCTTTCAAAATAAATGTGTAAATCTTTCGGTAGAAAAATTTCCCGGCTGAAAGCCGGTTCCTCTTATATTACAGGCTCGCTATCGCTCGCCAGGATAAAATCGACACCTAAATGGCACGAAAGGTCTTAAAATTGACAGAAATGGGTCGAAAGTTCTTAAAATCGTCAAAATAATGGGGCGAACGTCTTAAAATTAGAAAAGCAATGGGGCTAAACATGACGGAGAAAGGAGTCAAGAAAAAATCTCTCAATTGGATATCTCCCTTAAGCCCATTAGTTTTGATATTTTAAGATGTTCGACTCATTAGTTTGCCGATTTCAATATCTTTTATCACATTTCTTTATCAATATCGAGAACTTTCGTGCCATTTAGGTGTCGATTTTTACCTGGCAAGCGATAGCGAGCATGTACTTTAAAGAAATATTATATCATAAATTGTTGACCACACCCCACATATATAATGTAATTGTTGACCACACCACATATATAATGTAATTGTTGACCACCCCACATATATAATGTAATTGTTGACCACACCACATATATAATGTAATTGTTGACCACACCCCACATATATAATGTAATTGTTGACCACACCACATATATAATGTAATTGTTGACCACACCCCACATATATAATGTAATTGTTGACCACACCACATATATAATGTAATTGTTGACCACACCCCACATATATAATGTAATTGTTGACCACACCCCCCATATATAATGTAATTGTTGACCACACCACATATATAATGTAATTGTTGACCACACACCCCATATATAATGTAATTGTTGACCACACCCACATATATAATGTAATTGTTGACCACACCCCACATATATAATGTAATTGTTGACCACACCCCACATATATAATGTAATTGTTGACCACACCCACATATATAATGTAATTGTTGACCACACCCACATATATAATGTAATTGTTGACCACACCCCACATATATAATGTAATTGTTGACCACACCCCACATATATAATGTAATTGTTGACCACACCCCACATATATAATGTAATTGTTGACCACACCCACATATATAATGTAATTGTTGACCACACCCCACATATATAATGTAATTGTTGACCACACCCCACATATATAATGTAATTGTTGACCACACCCCACATATATAATGTAATTGTTGACCACACCCACATATATAATGTAATTGTTGACCACACCCCACATATATAATGTAATTGTTGACCACACCCCATATATAATGTAATTGTTGACCACACCCCACATATATAATGTAATTGTTGACCACACCCACATATATAATGTAATTGTTGACCACACACCCCATATATAATGTAATTGTTGACCACACGGTCCACACCCCACATATATAATGTAATTGTTTGCACTAATACACAAACCCTCATTTGTCTATAATATATAAACACACACACACACACACCATATACACAGACATGCACACAGACAGACACACACACACACACACACACCCTGCTTGACCTGGGTGTGAGTAAAACCCTTCCCTGGGGTAATATACCAGAACAAAAGGGACAAGTACAGGGTGTGTGTGTGTGTGTGTGTGTGTGTGGGTGTGTGTGTGTGGGTGTGTGAGTGGGTATATATGTGTGTGTGTGAGTGTGTGTGTGGGTATATAATTATGTGTGTGTGTGAGTGGGTGTGTGTCTGTGTGTGTGTGTGTGTTTGTGTGTGTGTGGGTGTGTGAGTGGGTATATATGTGTGTGTGTGAGTGGGTGTGTATATGTGTGTGTGTGTGTATGTGTGTGTGTGTGTATGTGTGTGTGAGTGGGTGTGTGTTTGTGTGTGTGTGGGTGTGTGAGTGGGTATATATGTGTGTGTGTGTGTGTGTGTGTGTGTGTGTGTGTGTGTTTCTGTGAGTGTGTGTGTGTGTGTGTATAATTATGTCTGTGTGTGTGTGTGTGTATGTGTGTGTGTGTGTGTGTGTGTGTGTGTGTGAGTGTGTGTCTGTGTGTGAGAGAGAGAGAGAGAGCACTTACATTATAACAAACCACAAACCAACTCACCAACATAAAGACCAGTAACATCAGTGACCCCCAGCAGGAGACACAGGAAAGCAAGCAACAACCGGAACTCCATCTTCTCAGTAGCCTAGTATATATATTTATTCTTCGAGTAATCCACACACTAGTGATGCAGAAGGGACTGGAGAGTTTCGAAAAGGGGATCCAGGCCTGACGCTATCCTTGAGTTACAGTGTGCTGGCTTAATAATCCTGAAGGGTTGACAGCCCCTGAAGTCCTTTTTTGTAACTAACTAGCAAGGGACTGGAGATCTCGTAAAGGGGCTCCAATCATAATGTAATTCTGGACTTACAGTGTGCTGGCTTAATATTCCTGAAGGGTTGATAGCCTCTGAAGTCCTATTTTAACTAATTAGTGATACAATATTTGTCTTTTCCTTTTATTCAGACAATTCGTATTTAGTTTTGTATGTTTGTATTTGGTGTGGTGTGAATATTTCGTGTGGGAGGGACATTAATATTCGTGGCCATTGCTAGTGATATTTCGTATTTTCTTATGTCTTACTTTATCCCTCTTCTTCTTCTAGAGTTTTAGTTTGTCTTCTTCTTCTTCTTTTCTTCTTGTTTCTATTGTAATCTTTAAATTTTATTTTAGTAAGCGTTGTGTCCACATAGATATGTTGTTTTGACTTTATATTGTCTTTGTCCCAGTTTTGGTTTAACTTTGTTTACAAGTTTTACATTTTAATTTAATCTGTTTACTGTTTTTGTGTAGTATTTTCTTTGCTTCGTTTTATTTTTCTGCTCAATTTTTTTTTTTGTTTTTTGTTAATACACTTCTTCTGTACTCTTTTTCTCCTTGTTCCTCTATATTTTCTTGTCCTTGTTTCTTTCCTTCAGTGTTCTTCTTGTTCTGTGTTCTTGTTCTTCTTTCGTGTTCTTGTTTTCTCTCCTGTGTTCTTGTTCTTCTGCTGTGCTGCTCTCTTGTGTTCTTGTTTGTCTTCTGTGTTCTTGCTCGTCTGTGTTCTTTTGTTCTACTGTGCTTACTCTTCTTCTTCTTCTGTGTTCTATTGTTCTTGTGTTCTTTGCTTTGTATTCGTCTTATTCTTCCGTCTGCTTTGTTCGGTTATGTTCTTGCTGTTGTTGTTGTTGTTATTCTTCTTCTTCTCCTTCTTCTTCTCCTTCTTCTTCTCCTTCTTCTTCTTCTTCTTCTCCTTCTTCTTCTTCTTCTCCTTCTTCTTCTACTTCTCCTTCTTCTTCTCCTTCTTCTACTTCTCCTTCTTCTTCTCCTTCTCCTTCTTCTACTTCTGCTTCTCCTTCTCCTTCTTCTTCTTCTTCTTCTTCTTCTTCTTCTTCTTCTTTTGAGGCTCCGGTGTCGTCTGAAATACAAGGGTAGGCATGAGAGGTTTGTAGTGGCTGATAAAAAGAAAATGAAATAAACAAAAACATGAAAAAAGACAAAAGATAGATAGATAGATAGATAGGGATAGAGTGTGTGTGTGTGAGTGAGTGATTGAGTGAGTGAGTGAGTGTGTGTGTGTGTGTGTGTGTGTGTGTGAGAGAGAGAGAGAGAGTGCGAGAGAGAGAGAGTGTGTGTGTGTGTGTGTGAGATTAAGAAAGACAGAAAGTGTGTGTGTGTGTGTGTGTGTGTGCGTGCTTCATACAATTATATAATATTTATGTTTCTATGTGGATGAGGGAGACAAAAGTCAAGTGAATAAACCCACCCCTCTTAACCCTTTCACGCTTTATGACGCAGAGGTTGCCAGATTAGCAATAAGAAATAGAGTTCTCTCACTCTTATAATTACCTCTCCAAAATTAGTTATCTGCCCACAGCTAACTCAAAGAAAACTGCAGAGGTTGAAGTAACTAAACTAAAGGTTTCTAAATACCCCTGATGGTAACAAAGGCTTTAAAGTATCCCCAATAGGCTCAACACAGCTAACTCAAAGACAACTGCAGAGGTTGAAGTAACTAAACTAAAGGTTTCTAAATACCCCTGATGGTAACAAAGGCTTTAAAGTATCCCCAATAGGCTCAACACAGCTAACTCAAAGACAACTGCAGAGGTTGAAGTAACTAAACTAAAGGTTTATAAATACCCCTGATGGTAACAAAGGCTTTAAAGTATCCCCAAGAGGCTCAAAATCGCTTCATATGCGCGAAAGGGTTAACAAGCATGACAACTTTGGACACGGGTATTTAGAGAAGCTTTACCCTTGAGACACAAAGAGAATTAACACCCATAGTCCCAAGCCGTTCAGTATAAGCTTTCATTATACCTTGTTTAACTTTGAGGGGATATAGTGACGTTTTTGGTTTGTGTTCCAATTATTCATATATTTTTTTAGTTTCCTCCCTAGACCTCCATCAAGCTTAAAACAACACCCCCTAGACCCCCCTTTAAGATACATTTGTACATTTTTCGGTAGAAAAATGTCCCGGCCGAAGGCCGGTGCCTCTTAAAGTTACAGGCTCGCTATCGCTCGCCAGGTAAAAATCGACACCTAAATGGCACGAAAGGTCCTAATATTGACGAATAAATGGAGTGAAAGGTCTTAAAATCGCCAAACAAATCCGTCGAACTTCTTAAAATCTGAAAACGAATGGGGCTAAAGACGAGGGAGAAGGGGGTACCAGAAAACCAGGGGCCCTTAGCCTGGAGAGCCAAGAATGATCAACACCCATAACATTCTAAAGAGCCATTTAGTATAAGATTACATTACACCGGGTTTAAATTTAAGGGGAGATTTCCACTTGAAGGATTTTTTTCTTGACGCCTTTCTCCCTCATGTTTAGCCCCATTGCTTTGCTAATTTTAAGACGTTCGCCCCATTATTTTGACGATTTTAAGAACCTTCGACCCATTTCTGTCAATTTTAAGACCTTTCGTGCAATTTAGGTGTCGATTTTTTCCTGGCGAGCGATAGCGAGCCTGTAATTTAAGAGGAACCGGCTTTCAGCCGGGACATTTTTCTACCGAAAAATGTACAAATTTATCTTGAAAGGGGTTCAAGGGGGTGTAATCTTAAGCTTGAAGGATATCTAGAGACCAAACTAAGAACCTCCCCTTAATAAGTGTTGTCAGATATTTCACAAAGTTTCGGACACTGACTAATTTACACTGAGGGATAAGCACTTTTCCCAGTAACTATAAAGATACCAATAACACTTGTTGAGCGAAAACCACTGGAATCTATGACAACACTTAATACCCCCGAGTGTACAGTGAGTCTTAAACATTCGTGGACCCCCTTTGTATTTCTTAAGGGAGCCCACCTCGCTTTTTTTTATCTCTTTCTCTCCCTCTCTCTTTGGCCCCATTCAGCCTACTGTTTTAAGACGTTTAACCCCATCCAGGTATCAATATTTTCCTGCCGAGCTGTAGCGAGCCAGCATATATATATTTTTGTTTTGACAGCAAGCTAAATTTGTACATTTTTCGATAGAAAAATGTCTCCGGCGAAGCCGGATTTCTCCATACACCTGGATGGGGATAAACGTCTTAAAACAGTTGGCTGAATGGGGCCGAACGGATACAAGCCAGGGAAAGAGAGAAAAGGAGAGAAAGAGAAAAAACAAGCTGTCTGTCTGGATTGATCTTCGGATGGAAGTTGTTTTAATTGATAGTGTATTATACAGTATAGTTTAATATTGATAGTGTATTATACAGTATAGTTTAATATTAATAGTGTATTATACAGTATAGTTTAATATTAATAGTGTATTATACAGTATAGTTTAATATTGATAGTGTATTATACAGTATAGTTTAATATTAATAGTGTATTATACAGTATAGTTTAATATTAATAGTGTATTATACAGTATAGTTTAATATTGATAGTGTATTATACAGTATAGTTTAATATTGATAGTGTATTATACAGTATAGTTTAATATTAATAGTGTATTATACAGTATAGTTTCCTAGTTCATGTGTAGAAAATTATATGCATACATTCGTTGCAGAGATATACTTCCATAATTAGAAATCGGTGAGGGCCACGAATTTGTATGAGTGACTGTACCTGTGTGTGTGTGTGACTGTGTGCGTGTGTGTGTGTGTGTGTGTGTCATGGGTGTTGGGTTTTGTTAGTTGTGTTCAGAGGAGATTATCTCTACATTAAAGAGATCCGACTTCAAACGTCCTTAATACTCTCATATACAGTATATATATAACTCTATATATATATATAGTTATATATATATAACTATATATATATATAGTTATATACTCTGTTCATTCATGCATATACTGTACACTTACATGTTCATATATAATAAACAACACACACTCGTTAATAAACAACACACACTCGTTAATAAACAACACACACTCGTTAATAAACAACACACACTCGTTAATAAACAACACACACTCGTTAATAAACAACACACACTCGTTAATAAATTGCGCTGAGGGACACACACACACACAGTATATGCACACACAATACACACTCGCAACACACGCACACACAATTCACACACACACACAGGACACGCACACACATGCTTCACCATATACCAACATGCAGACCGACATCGGGCACGTTGTGGCAACTTTGACAGGCAAACCAGTGAATTGACCGTGCCCGTAGTTGAACGAAATCACCAGACACATGCCCGGTGGTTTGACGGTGGCTAGGCTGCCTTCACAAACCTACATGTGGTCTTAACCCTCTTCGACATATGACGCGATTTTGAGACTATTAGGGATACTTTAAAGCCTTGTATTTTGAAACCTTTAGTTTAGTTACTCCAACCTCTGCAGTTGTCTTTGAGTTAGCTGTGGTCAGAAAACTAATTTTGGAGAGGTAACTATAAGAATGAGAGAACTCTATTTCTTATTGCTAATCTGGCAACCTCTGCGTCATAAAAGCGTGAAAGAGTTAATATGATGCAGAGAACACAGTAGTTTCATGTTTCCGTAACGTATCGATAAATTAGCTGCTAAGGGATCAATTTACCGTCAGTTTT
Source organism: Paralithodes platypus (assembly GCA_032716605.1). Lineage (NCBI taxonomy): Eukaryota > Metazoa > Arthropoda > Malacostraca > Decapoda > Lithodidae > Paralithodes > Paralithodes platypus. The sequence goes on from CM064560.1 coordinate 7,280,010, forward strand.
TTTTTTTTTTTGCTATGTGGTTGAGGGAGGCAAAAGGCAGAACTGCTACACACAGTCACACATCCTAGCAACAAAACCCATTCACAGAAGCACACACACACGCACAGAGATACAAAAACACACACTCACAGAAGAAAAAAAACACAGATGTAGAAACACACACACACACACACACATCCCAGCAACATACACACATATACTCTACGGACAATGGAAACTCTACGATATCAACATAGACGGGAAATGCGAGTGGTACAGTCGCGCTAATAAGTCATTGCTCACCTGTCATTACGTTTGGCTTGCTCTGTGCTGTATTAATGTCTGTCAGATGTTTAATAGGATGGGTAAGTGTAGGAACATGTTTGAATATTTCACTCGATATGAAGAAATGAAGCTTAGATATTGCTGATACCAATTATTGATCAAAACATACTTGGTGCCGAGACATCACTTATTAGCGCGACTGTACAATCACCTATATAAGTTCGTGGGTAAAATTCTAGTTTCACGTATATAGCGACAAAAGGGAGGCGCCGTTGTAAAGGCATAGCTTCCCGACCAAGAAGACTATGAAGATCAGGGAAATTGCTGGGTAAAAGACGTAATATAATGATAATAAACTACATTAACGACATTAGCCTAACCTAACAACCTTACTTAACCTAACCTAGTATTATGTAATAGCTATGGTGCCGCATATGGGGAGAAAATATATATTATTTTTACAGTAGGTATAATTCCTTATAATGCATTTCCGCCGCTTTGGACATATATAGGAATTAAGTATGGTATATGACAACTCTAAAGTAGCCATAGAAATTTATGAGTATGCTGTGAAAGCGAAACTAGAATTAAACCAGTTCGTGGATCCCCTATGTTTCTCTTTATGCAATTATAACTCTCTGGGTTGATTTTGTATTGAAACTTACTTTTTTAGTAGTGGTATATATTGATTTATAGTTCTATCCATCTATCTATCTATCTATCTATATGCTCAGGCCCAATCCCCATTTTTTTTTTTTTTTTTTTTTTTTTTTTTGGGGGGTGGCTGACTCAAGACAGAGCACGAACAGGAAAACACAAGACAAAACAACGAACAAACACAGACAAAACGCAAAATGCACACACACATCTAGTTGGTGTATCGAATATTGTATTCATAAATTCGTTTCCAGAGATGTATTACCATGATGAAATACAGGTGAGGCCCACGAACTGTTATGGCGTTAATAAGTCATGTTTCAGCTGGCATTACGTTTGGCTCGCTCTGTGCTGTATTAATGTCTGTCAGATGTTGAATAGGGTGGCTAAGTGTAGGAACATGTTTGTATATCTCACTTGAAATGAATAAGTCAAGTTTGGATATTGCTGATACCAATTATTATTGATCGAAATATACTTGGTGCCGAGACATCACTTATTAGGCCAACTGTGCATAAATACGTAATACCCCGTTCTTAACATTAAGGGAGGTGACCTGTTTTTGCTTTGTCCTTTTCTATCTTTCTCTGGCTTGTATCCATTTGGCCCCAGTCAGTCTACTTTTTTAAGATGTTTATCCCCATCCAGGTGTCAATTTTTTACTGGTGAGCGGTAGCGAGCCAGCATATTTTTTATTTTTGTTTGACAGCAGGCTAAATTTGTAAATTTTTCGATCGAAAAATGTCTCCGGCGAAGCCGGATTTCTTCATATAATGCTGGCTCGCTATCGCTCGCCAGGAAGAAATCGACACCTAGATGGGGATAAACGTCTTAAAAATAGTTGGCTGAATGGGGCCGAATGGATACAAGCCAGAGAAAGATAGAAAAGGACAGAACAAAAACAGGTCACCCTCGTGTTGCAAATAATTCTCCCACAGTGGAATATACAGGAGTACAGGATAAGGATGCCATAGACCTGCATTATCCTCAATATTTATAATTGGGCGGTGAGCCTTTTCTAAATAATTATCTAAATATCTAAATAATTATCTAAATAATTATCTAAATAATTATCTAAATAATTATCTAAATAATTATTATATTAATAATTATCCTTATCTTGAAGGAGGGTCTAGGGCAGGTGTTATTTTTAAGCTTGATGGAGGTAAACTAAAAATAATAATACAAATATACATAAATGCACTAATAAATACGCCCATCCCCCCTTAATTGTAGGTAATCCAGTTTCGTTCGTTTCACCTTTAGATTGAGAGGATATTTGGTTGATTAGTATCGGCTGGCGGTAGCAACACACTTCCTCCTCTGGGGTTCCACTCCACACGAGGGAATGGTCACTGGACAAGCAGCAGCGACACCCTCACTCACTGGCGGCCAGAGGCAGACTGAAGGTGAGCGGTTCTGGGAGCTCGCTTTTTGTCTGTCTCGTACCCCCTTACCTGTGTGTGTATGTCTGTCTGTCTGTCTCTATAATCACTCCTGTACAGACACACACACACACACACACACACACACACACACACACACACACACACACACACACATCCTAGCAACAAAACCCATTCATAGAAGCACACACACACACACACACACCAACAAAACACTATACTGTCACCATATACCCCTCCCCCCTTCCCTCCCCCCCCCTCCTCTTAATACGCCTCAGTTACCATATTACCCACCTGTGTGTCTGTCTGTCTGTCTGTCTGTTCCATTTAGCGGTCTCTGCGTGTCTGTATGTGTGTATTGTGTCTCTCTGTCTGTCTCTTCCATTTAGCTGTCTCTGTTTGTCTGTATGTTTGTATTTTGTCTGTATGTCTGTCTCCTTTATTTAGCTGTCTGTTAGTCTGTCTGTTAGTCTGTCTTCTCTGTATGTGTGTAATTTGTCTGTCTGTATGTATGTGTGTGTGTGTTCTGTCTGTCTGTCTGTTTCTTACGTTTCGTTGTATGTCTGTCTGTCTTTTAGTCTGTCTGTATGTCTGTCTCTTCCATTTAGCTGGCTGTGTGTATTTGTCTGTCTGTCTGTCTGTGTGTCTGTCTGTCTGTCTCTTCCATTTAGCTGGCTGTGTGTATGTGTCTGTCTGTCTGTCTGTGTGTCTGTCTGTCTGTCTGTATGTCTGTCTCTTCCATTTAGCTGGCTGTGTGTATTTGTCTGTGTGTCTGTCTGGCTCTGTGTGTGTATGTGTCTGTCTGTCTGTCTGTCTGGCTCTGTGTGTGTATGTGTCTGTCTGTCTGTCTGTCTGTCTGGCTCTGTGTGTGTATGTGTCTGTCTGTCTGTCTGTCTGTGTGTCTGTCTGTGTGTCTGTCTGTATGTCTGTCTCTTCCATTTAGCTGGCTGTGTGTATTTGTCTGTGTGTCTGTCTCTTTCTTCCGTTTAGCTGTTAGTCTGTCTGTCTGGCTCTGTGTGTGTATTTGTCTGTGTGTCTGTCTCTTTCTTCCGTTTAGCTGTTAGTCTGTCTGTCTGGCTCTGTGTGTGTATGTGTCTGTCTGTCTGGCTCTGTGTGTGTATCTGTCTGTCTGGCTCTGTGTGTGTATTTGTCTGTGTGTCTGTCTCTTTCTTCCGTTTAGCTGTTAGTCTGTCTGTCTGGCTCTGTGTGTGTATGTGTCTGTCTGTCTGTCTCTGTGTGTGTATGTGTCTGTCTGTCTGGCTCTGTGTGTGTATTTGTCTGTGTGTCTGTCTCTTTCTTCCGTTTAGCTGTTAGTCTGTCTGTCTGGCTCTGTGTGTGTATGTGTCTGTCTGTCTGTCTGTCTGTCTGGCTCTGTGTGTGTATCTGTCTGTCTGTCTGCCTGGCTCTGTGTGTGTATGTGTCTGTCTGTCTGTCTGTCTGGCTCTGTGTGTATGTGTCTGTCTGTCTGTCTGTGTGTCTCTTTGGCTTAGCTGTATGGCTCCTCCGCTCGTCTGTGTGTCTGTCTGTCTGTCTGTCTGGGTCTGTGTATGTGTCTGTCTGTGTGTCTCTTTGGCTTAGCTATATGGCTCCTCCGCTCGTCTGTGTGTCTGTCTGTCTGTCTGTCTGGGTCTGTGTCTGTCTGTATGTCTGTATGTCTCTTTGGCTTAGCTGTATGGCTCCTCCGCGCGTCTGTCTGTCTGGGTCTGTGTATGTGTCTGTCTGTCTGTCTGTGTGTCTCTTTGGCTTAGCTGTATGGCTCCTCCGCTCGTCTGTGTGTCTGTCTGTCTGTCTGTCTGGGTCTGTGTATGTGTCTGTCTGTCTGTCTGTGTGTCTCTTTGGCTTAGCTGTATGGCTCCTCCGCTCGTCTGTGTGTCTGTCTGTCTGTCTGTTTGTCTGGCTCTGTGTGTGTATGTGTCTGTCTGTCTGTCTGTCTGGCTCTGTGTGTGTATGTGTCTGTCTGTGTGTCTCTTTGGCTTAGCTGTATGGCTCCTCCGCGCGTCTGTGTGTCTGTCTGTCTGTCTGTCTGTCTGGCTCTGTGTGTGTATGTGTCTGTCTGGCTCTGTGTGTGTATGTGTCTGTATGTCTGTCTGTCTGGCTCTGTGTGTGTATGTGTTTGTCTGTCTGTCTGTGTGTCTTTTTGGCTTAGCTGTATGGCTCCTCCGCTCGTCTGTCTGTCTGTGTGTCTCTCTGTATGTCTGTCTGTCTGTCTATCTGTCTATCTCGTCCGTCTAGCTGTCTATCTCTTTGACTCTGTGGGTGACTATCCATTGCATTATATTCTGGCAACTATTACACGATTGTATTCACCTTAGGCAGGACGTTTCCCCATAAAAAGGCTACATACTATCTCAATTAACCCTTTCAGCTACCGCATATCCTTCCCAAAGCTTCACAATATCGTCTAAACGTCGCTGAAAATCAAATAGAAGAGTCGCGTCACCGGTACTGAAAGGGTTACATGTTCTGCTTGTCTACGCTCCATTCATATCTCCCCCCCCCGGTAATCGTAAGCACACCCTCTACTTCTATTTTACCTATTAGACTTCACCCCCCCCCCCCACCCCCAACCCCCACCCTCCTCACAGTCGGAAGTAACGTTTCGGCGTATTCGTACCCCCTCACAAGCGACTGGTTTTTACTTACGCCGCGGGAGAGAGAGAGAGAGACACACGGGGACACACACACACACACACACACACGTTAGCGTAAGTGGTAGCGCTCTCGACTCATAATCGAGAAGTCTGGGGTTCGAATCCTCGGCCGGGTGGGGACAATTTGGGCTTGTCTCCTTTCACGTGGTAGCCTCAGTTCACTTGGCTGTAAATAGGTACCAGACGTAATTCGAGGAGTTGTGACCATCGCTGCCCGGGTGTGTGGTGTGTGAAAAGGTTTCGGCCTTACCCAATGATCGGACAATACGAGCTCTAAGGTCTCTTCCGGGAGGATGATGGCTGGCGAGAGATCCTCCTCCAGGATCCTCAAGATTGTAAGTGAATTACACACACATACAGAGAGAAAGAGAGAGAGAGAGAGAGAGAGAGAGAGAGAGAGAGAGAGAGAGAGAGAGAGAGAGAGAGGTGGGGGGGAGAGAGAGAGAGAGAGAGGACCGGAACTACGCCGTCTCGTGTCGTGTGCCTGCAGTATTATGGTAAAAACCGAGGCGCCATTTGCAGCAGGGTCTATCTTCAAACATCGTCTGGGGGAAAGAAGGGAAAGACGAGGGCTCTAAAGTCTAGCTGGCTCTGTCTCGTGCTCTTTTTCTCTCCCATGGCATTTACAGCCAGGATCCACTGTGGTAATTTAAAAACAAGAGCTTTAGGACAGACTCTATAAATTGCCTAGAAGTGTTGTAGAGTGCCATACAGTCCAGACGTTCAAATATCGCCTTGAGAAATATCTTGCCATGAACCCCCGACTGACTATGCCCGAGTAATGCGACTGTTTCAGTATCGTACAGTCGCGCTAATAAGTGATGCTCGGTACAAAGTATGTTTTGATCAATAATTGGTATCAGCAATATCTAAGCTTTATTTTTTCATATCGAGTGAAATATACAAACATTTTCCTACACTTACCCACTCTATCCAACATCTGACAGACATTAATACAGCACAGAGCAAGCCAAACGTAATGACAGCTGGGCCATGACTTATTAGCGCGACCGTACATAGTGCTATAATTTTGTTTCCTGGCCTCAGTCTTTCTGGAGCTGAAGCTTCAGTTAACCCTTTCAAGCTCCAATAATCGTTTCTGTTCTGTTTCTGGCTACTACTAGACGATTTTATTCAGATTAGTAACGGTATATGGAAGTCAAAGGGTTGATTGAGATAGTATTTACCCTTTTAATACCCACAGATACTTCTTAAGCTGCATAAAATCGTCTAATGATAGCCAAAATAAACTGCTAAAACGCGTCAGAGCTTGAAAGGGTTAATAGCTGTGACAATCTTTATATTTACGAGCAGCCTAGTAAGGATCATTAGGTCTGTTGTTGCTTGCCTTCCTTTGTATTCATTTGTATTCCTTTGAAGGCTAAATATACGTCTAGCGCAGTAGAAAAGGTCTCGCCTTTGGATTGAAGCGTCTTATAATCGCCAAACTAATGAGGTGAAACGTCTTATAATATATACACAAATGGAGTGAAACGGGGCTGAGGGGCGAATAATCGTCCAAGTCAGTCCCTCCATCTGGTTCTCTGCCTGTTTCTATAATAATCGTCCAAGTCAGTCCCTCCATCTGGTTCTCTGCCTGTTTCTATAATAATCGTCCAAGTCAGTCCCTCCATCTGGTTCTCTGCCTGTTTCTATAATAATCGTCCAAGTCAGTCCCTCCATCTGGTTCTCTGCCTGTTTCTATAATAATCGTCCAAGTCAGTCCCTCCATCTGGTTCTCTGCCTGTTTCTATAATAATCGTCCAAGTCAGTCCCTCCATCTGGTTCTCTGCCTGTTTCTATAATAATCGTCCAAGTCAGTCCCTCCATCTGGTTCTCTGCCTGTTTCTATAATAATCGTCCAAGTCAGTCCCTCCATCTGGTTCTCTGCCTGTTTCTATAATAATCGTCCAAGTCAGTCCCTCCATCTGGTTCTCTGCCTGTTTCTATAATAATCGTCCAAGTCAGTCCCTCCATCTGGTTCTCTGCCTGTTTCTATAATAATCGTCCAAGGCAGTCCCTCCATCTGGTTCTCTGCCTGTTTCTATAATAATCGTCCAAGTCAGTCCCTCCATCTGGTTCTCTGCCTGTTTCTATAATAATCGTCCAAGTCAGTCCCTCCATCTGGTTCTCTGCCTGTTTCTATAATAATCGTCCAAGTCAGTCCCTCCATCTGGTTCTCTGCCTGTTTCTATAATAATCGTCCAAGGCAGTCCCTCCATCTGGTTCTCTGCCTGTTTCTATAATAATCGTCCAAGTCAGTCCCTCCATCTGGTTCTCTGCCTGTTTCTATAATAATCGTCCAAGTCAGTCCCTCCATCTGGTTCTCTGCCTGTTTCTATAATAATCGTCCAAGTCAGTCCCTCCATCTGGTTCTCTGCCTGTTTCTATAATAATCGTCCAAGTCAGTCCCTCCATCTGGTTCTCTGCCTGTTTCTATAATAATCGTCCAAGGCAGTCCCTCCATCTGGTTCTCTGCCTGTTTCTATCTTCCACTTATAATCAAACATTTACTTAAAGGGACAGTGGCTGTTTATATATGTATTGTTTTATTTTATAATGTATATATTTTGTGATCAATTAATTCATTTATTCATATGTATATTTTTTAGTTTCCTCGCTAGACGTCTCTCAAACTTAGAAGAACACCCCTTAGCGATAGCGAGCCTGTAATTATAAGAGAAACCGACCTTTGGCCGGGATATTTTTCTACCGAAAAATGTACAAATTTATCTTGAAAGGGGGTCAAGGGGGTGCAATTTCAAGCTTGATGGAAGTCTAGGAAACACACTAAAAAACACCCCTTAACCCCTTCAGTACCAGTGACGTCCTTTGCATTATATTCTGGCCACTATAAGACGATTTGATTCAGCTTAGGAAGGACCTCTAGCAATCATAAGGCCTCAAACTATCTCAACCAACCCTTTTAACTACCACAGATCCTTCCTAAGCTGCATAATATCGTCTAAGTATTGCTAGAATAATATATAACACACGTCGCTGGTACTCAAAGGGTTAAGACGTATAGCATCGATTTATCTATATACTCACAGAGAGAGAGAGAGAGAGAGCGAGAGTGTGTGTGTGTGTGAAAGAGGATGATTGTGAGGCTTAGTTAATAAGCTAAAATAGGACTTCAGAGGATAACAACCCTTCTGGATTATTAAGCCAGCACACTGTAAGTCAAGTATATTCTCAGGACTGATCGAGGACCTTAGCGAGAACTCCAGTCCCTTGTGATTGTGAGGCGAAGGTTAGGCCACAACGTCATCACAACCATCTCCATACCAGCCTCCTTAAGGGGCGTCACCGGCTTTTTCTATCTTTCTCTCTCTTTCCCTGGCTTGTATCCATTCGGCCCCATTCAGCCAACTGTTTTAAGACGTTTATCCCCATCCAGGTGTTGATTATCGAAAAATTTACAGATTTAGCTTGCTGTCAAAACAAACATAAATATATATATATATATATATATATATATATATATATATATATATATATATATATATATATATATATATAGCTAGAATAAAATATAACCCACGTCGCTGGTACTCAAAGGGTTAATGAAGAGAAGTGCTGGGGTCCCATTGTTCTACCCCCCCCCCCCCTCCCCCCATACAGAGGTGACAGGCAGGCCTATCTTAATCTACGTAAGGGAGGAGGGGTCGTATTTATTGGCACATTTATGTATGTGTGTATGTATGTGAGTATGTATTTATGTATGTGTGTATGTATTTATGTATGTGTGTATGTATGTTTGTATGTATGTATTTGTGTATCTATGTATGTATGTGTGTATGTGTGGTTGTATGTATGTATGTATGTAGATATGTATGTATGTTTGTATGTGTGTATGTATGTATGTGTGTATGTATGTATGTATGTGTGTGTGTTTGTATGTATATATGTGTGTATGTATGTATGTGTGTATGTATGTGTGTTTGTATGTATGTGTGTTTGTATGTATGCATGTATGTATGTATGTGTATTTGTATATATGTATGTATGTATGTATGTGTGTGTGTATGTATGTATGTATGTATGTGTGTATGTATGTATGTATGTATGTATGTATGTATGTATGTATGTCTGTGTGTATGTATGTATGCATGTATGTGTGTATGTATGTATGTGTGTATGTATGTATGTATGTGTGTATGTATGTGTGTATGTATGTGTGTATGTATGTGTGTATGTATGTGTGTATGTATGTATGTATGTGTGTATGTATGTATGTATGTATGTGTGTGTGTATGTATGTATGTATCTATGTGTGTATGTGTGTATGTATGTATGTATATAATAACTCTGGTACTTAGGCCTACCCCAGTTTATTTTCATTTTATTTTTTTTGTTTTTATTAGTTTCCTCCCTGGACCTCCATCAAGCATAAAAAACACCCGCCCAAGACCCTCCTTCAAGCTAAATGTGTACATTTTTCGATCACCAGGAAAATATCGGCACTTAAATGACACAAAAGTCTTAATATTGACAAAGAAATGGGGCGAAAGGCTTTAAAATCGCCAAACTAATGGGCCGAACGTCTTATAATCTAAAAACCAATGGGGCTAAAGATGAGGAAGAAGGGGAGGGACCAGAAAAACGGCCCATCTCCCCTTCAACACCATGACGTCATTTTAACCTTAAATCTGGATAACAATACACGATTTTATGCAGTTTAAGAAGAACCTATGCTATAATATCGGAGGGTTATTGGAGATCGATGTCACCCCTTTGAGCCCCAGAGGTAGATCATCAACTAAAGAAAATCGTCTAATGGTAACCAGAATAGGATGGAAATGACGTCATGGTACTGAAGGGGTAAAGGGGAAATGACGTCATGGTACTGAAGGGGTTAAGGGGAAATGACGTCATGGTGCTGAAGGGGTTAAGGGGAAATGACATCATGGTGCTGAAGGGGTTAAGGGGAAATGACGTCATGGTGCTGAAGGGGTTAAGGGGAAATGACGTCATGGTGCTGAAGGGGTTAAGGGGAAATGACGTCATGGTGCTGAAGGGGTTAAAGGGGAAATGACGTCATGGTGCTGAAGGGGTTAAGGGGAAATGACATCATGGTGCTGAAGGGGTTAAGGGGAAATGACGTCATGGTGCTGAAGGGGTTAAAGGGAAATGACGTCATGGTGCTGAAGGGGTTAAAGGGAAATGACGTCATGGTGCTGAAGGGGTTAAAGGGGATAAGAAAGACGTCATGGTGCTGAAGGGGTTAAAGGGGATAAGAAAGACGTCATGGTGCTGAAGGGGTTAAAGGTAGAAAGACGTCATGGTGCTGAAGGGGT